>JARQTH010000578.1:73476-122770 GCA_030142595.1 Trachelus iudaicus
ATAACTACTCGAATAAATATGCTCGACCCGACCAAGGAAATAGGAAAAGTAAGACAAGCACAATGGAAAGTGAGAGGGAACAGAGTGAAACGAGAAGACAGAAAAGAAGATAAAAATAAAGAAGTAAAGAAGTAGAAAAGTAAGGAATAGAGTTATAAAAGTATAGAAGAAATAAGGAAAGAGGTAAATAAGAAAGCAAAGAATGAAATATAAAGAAATAAATATAGAAAAAGAAGAAAGTTGGAAATGGATGAGAGGGGTTTTTCCATGAGACCAGTATAGGAGACCGGCTCGAGGAAGAATGAGCGCTCCGAGTTCGGGCGCTGCCTTCGGCGCTTCCCCCACTCCCCCCCACTCGACGAGTCCTGCGTGACGAAGTTGCGCGCAGACAATTTTGGGCAACTTTCAGTACTCTTAAATATTCTTGGCCAGGGTTTCTGATGTCCAAGTCTTAATGTGCGAGAAGAAATCAAATTTTACTTATTATTTATTTATTTTCTATTTCACAACTTATCGCGTTTAGCGACGTTGGGTGGTAGTAGGGAAATATGATAATGAACAATACACATTTAACAATCGTATTTTCATTTAGGATATCTGACTACAAAATAGATAGCGGTGCATATATATATATATATATATATATATATATATATATGTTCTACAAATATAAAATATCGACTACGTAACTCTCCAAAAAACACATATGAGCGGCTCAGTGACGAGTCTTTATTATTCCACTGCACCTGCCAATGGACTAGGCAATGATTGATCACTGTGAAGCTCTCGTGCGTTTCCTGAGTTCTGTATAACATGAAAGAGTAGCTTGATAGTGCTCGTAAAAACAGATATAAAAAGATTAACGTCTGTATACATTATAAATTCGGAACTGTATTAAAACACAGTGTATCGTACCGTAATGTCATAAACTTATAATACAAACAGTCTCACTACATCTAAATCTGATTATGACATGAGGAGGATTATGACAATTATCCCAGAGCGATGAACATTCAACGATGAACAGTTTGTATTGCGCGTAAGTTAGCCTGGTGTTAATAAGTGATTGGACCAATGATTTTCATTAATATTATAATAAATGCGATGACTGAGCCAACATCAATTGATCTCGGTGGTTCTGCTCCCGTAAGCAGTAGGCGATTCTTCCTCTTCCGCTTCTTCCTGTATCTTATTGCGCATCCTCATAAGTTCTGTCTGACGCGTCCTACGAAGCGAAACGTATGATTAATCAATTATTAAATTCCCACGTATATTTCTTATCTTTATGATTCTTGATGTTCAGTGAAATTTACCTTGCTAACGCGTCCTCCTCCTCTCGTGCCTCTTTTCTGCTCTTGCAGACTCGATACGCCACGCAGACGATGATCAACAGGATGGGAATTAAAATGGCTATTACTATGCCTGACGTAATTCCAGCTTGTCGTGAACTGTACTCCTGCTGACCTATTGTATTTAGCAGAGAAAATCTATTAGATCAATGCGCTGATTATTGGAAGCACCTGTACAGCAGTTATAAAGTAATTCGATATATCCAGTGTACAGCAGTATAGTGTAAAAAACAAAATAAACATTATTTATGATAGATAAATTGCGCGGGATCGATTTATAGTACAAAAATTCATTTTGGATTTTGTTAACGTGGAATCTGAAGGAATGGAGATTTCTCAAAGACACATAGAAATTTCCATTCCACTACCTATTTGCGAAAGAAGTATTAACCGAAAAGTTTTAATGTACCGTCGTAATGCATAGGACGTGGAATAGAAATTTCCTAATATAAATGCGATTTACAAAAAAAACTTTTATTGAAAACATCACGTTACAGCTATTCAGAACTCGTTTACAGTGATAAGTCATATAAAAGTAATTAACTAAAATGATAAATCATTGCGATAAAGTTAGGTTCATCTTATGTGTAATATGTACGAAATTTTTTGTTTTAAGTATTAAAGTACTTCTGTTCATTAGTCCCGCAAAGTCAATGGAATAAATCTTTGACGTTTATAAATTACGTGCATGAGAAACAGTCAAGGGAATTTGCAAAAAAAAAATAAAGGAATTTTCTATTCCACATTGATATACAATACTGAAAGTTTGTAGCATCTTCAGTCGATAAAGTAATGATAATAAAACGAATATTTGATTGATGGGGATGATAACGAACGTACGGTAGTCAGAGACACTTATAACGTCCCATTTTCACAAAAGATAAAAAGTGCTTCAACAACATAAATATCAAAAATAATTAAACAACAAACATTAAGTCCCACATCTATTAAAAGCTTTGTACCTAATGAATCATTAATGAAAATCCCATCGTTTACATTCACAAGCAATAAATGCTCTTCGAAGCTAGTACAGTGATTAAAAAAACTGGAACATTCTGTGTAATCACAAAATTTCGGATTCATCGATATCCAGAATACAAAAAAGGAATGAAATCGATAAAACGATAAACGTCAACGTGAACTTCACGATTTCCTAACAGTTCCTAATGCGAGTCTCCCCCGGATGTCTCAAACGTCACTCTCTCTGCTGGGACTTCCGGTTTTCTTTCTGATCGTGTCATCAGTCGTGTCGGAACCATTAGGCGAAGTTGGTTCTTCCTTCAAGTCCCAATCTTTTTCCTCAAACTCGGTATACGGTCTGTTCGGCAGTGGCTCGTGGGTACGATAAACCTTATCGTAGGTTCGACGTTTCCTAACAGTACTGGCACCGGTTCCATCGGTGTCGGTACCGGTTTCGCTATTGGGAGAGACTGCTCTATCGTATGCCTTTAAGGGTGTACTCTGCCTCGATAACCCAGAGTCGTTATCAATACCGGAACCGCGATCGGAAAATCGCCACGATCTCGTTGAGCTTTCTTGGTTCGGTTTTTTCTTAACGCAATAAAAAATACCAGCAAGACAGAAGAGCAGCGGCAGAAGTATACCACCAACGATAGCCATGGTGATCCAAGCAGTACGTTGAGTATACTCGACGTAACCTAAGTTCGTACACAATGAACATATTGAATTTAGTTAAATCGATAAACCGCCACGTTAACAGAAACGGATTGGGAAATATATTAATATATCATATTTTATCGAAAAGATCGCTCGTCGCGCAGATACGATCCATAAGACGTGTCCGATGAGAGATCGATCGTCATCCATTATTTTTGCGTTAATCTCGGAGTAGCGTATGATAAGAATATTATTAATTAAAAGCAAATTATATACTTACGAAGACACTCCGTGTAACCATATTCAGGCAAGTCCCAACGTCCCTCGGGTGTACAAAGACGACGACGATCTCCGATGAGTACAAAGTTCGTGTAGCACTCGAAAGTGACTTCGCTTCCAGGTGTAAAAAGGAAATTGCTCTTTCGGCCGTACCTTGGTTTCTCTAGGATGCCACAGCTTATAGCTGCAACGAAGATATAATGAAATATTAACATTGCGTTTGCATAATTGTTAAAATATTTTTGGAATTGTATATTCGAATAATTGGGACTTACTTCTTTCTTCGTTGATGGTTCTTATCTGAGTATATGTATCATAGTAATTTCTAGTGAAATGTGCCATGTCTCGATTGAGACTCAGGGCATAATCGTACTGGCACTGATAAGAGTCACCACAGAGGTCGTACGCCCGTGATATATCGCGTGATCTGTAGTAAAAAATGATCGAGAGTTTAACAGTGATATTTAAAGAAAATCTTATTATAAATTATAAGGTATATCTATCAACCTATTTGCTGGTAATATTTCAGCCGGCGTTCTCCTCCACTCTGGTACAAATGTTCGATTGGCGTAATAGCTAGCAGTCCTGCCAAATTCACGAGTGAATAAAGCCGCTCCTTTAAAAGGATCCTCTCTGTCCTCCAGTAACCAATTGATGGCGAAGTCTTTATGAACCCTTTCGAAATTATTTAAATTCGAGACAGACGCTAGAGTGCCGTCTGGATTTGTAAAGTCGTCGGTGATATCGTGACTCCAATTGCCCATCAGTCCTCTCGTTTTGTTCTGAGATTAGAAAGATAATTCTATTTACTGTTTCCTTATGTTAATTAAAATACATACTCGTGGTGCCTCCCTTTAAGACTTACCATGTACGTCCATGGCAGATAAACACGAGCTGTCATGAATCCTTCATTTTCGACAACCTCAACGCCCGCGCCAGTATCAAACATTATTATCACTTCACTCTGATTCAATATATAAGTTGGAGTGTAGACAAGTACACCGGCAAAGTGTTGAAACTTCAATGATTGCCTGTCAAAGTAAATACGACGTCCATCGGCAAATACATCAAGACGGTATCGCCATTGTGCGTGACTAGGACGCACCCGGACTTCTATAGTAGCTGAATTGTTACCCCTGGCTATTAAAAAAAAAAAAGATCAAAGATCAAAATTAATTAAATTCATAATGACAATCAGTCAACTCTATTCATTAACAGACGATTACCTGCTACAGCGGTAAGTTGGGTTCCCAGTACTTCTCCATAATAATTATTGGGAAGCTGTTCGAAACGGCCTTGAATGTCTAACTTATCCAGGATATTGTTCACTCGCAATAGTACAAACTCTCCCTTTCCATTGAATGTATATTCCAAATTGTCAAAGGTCACGATATGAGGATCACCGAATACAGCGGCCACGGCCGGTGACTGATAAGCAACGCAATCCTGGGATGGTCGCCTTTCAAATCTGAATGTTTCACAACCTATGGCATCTTCATCCTGCCACAGGCAGCACATGTACATCGGTGCTACATCGTGATACCAATGTGATAAGGTTGGAACTTTGTTGGCCTCGTTCCAAGGTAGAAAACCTAAATTGTGTGAACGTTGAGGTCGCGAGCCCCATTGCTGATCATAGGTCAGCATCAAATAGCGATTTTTATCATAGCAGCATTGCTGCGCAGAACCGTCCAAACTGAAAGTAAAAAGTGATAGATAAAATAATCCAAAAATATCTGTTACTCTATTAATCTATTATTTTATTATAATTAATATTTACTTGGGAGCTCCAGTCCTTACGCAGTGCACAGCTCCCTGGTTATAATAACAGTCAGGATTTGAGTCCTTGTCGCAATCATAATCAGGAAGGAAACGACCCTTATCGTACAGGGCGTGCTTGAGGGTGCAAGGGCAGAGTGATACTTTGGCTGCAAAATTTTTTAAATATCTGTCATTCATTGTCCACGTGTCGCAGATACGTTGAGGCCATTGAGATCCATGAACTCTTTCCCATTGTGGACCAAAGTACCATGCAAGAGGTATTGGTTTGCTCCAGAGAACACTGAAATGACATTTGAAAATGATAGCGAGTGCCATTATCACTTGCTTCGGATGATACACTGATATTTATTATCACTCACGGTGAAATTTCCAAGCCAGAATACTGTGCCGGATTAGTCAAGTTAATTTTAAGGAAACCAAAGAGCATGTCACGTTGTCCAGGATTCTCGTTATCACGGTAATTACTAGGGGTAATTGTATAAGCTCCCGTGTTTGTCGCGCCTTGCTGTATGATAAATATAAAATAAAAAAGATTTGTATTACTTGTAAAGAAAGTTTAAGGCGTATCATATTTATATAAAATTAAATAATTATCAGTTATAAAAACGTTATCTAAAATATGCAAACCTCGATAGTGGCTATGTACTCCAGTTCAGGCCTAATGGCGTTTTCTCGATAACCCCATAAAGAAATGTGTATACCAGCATTCAAGTTACTGGTTAAGTTATATTGATTCCACGTTATACGAATTTCCGCAGGATCCCTCTCGCGTACAGATTCTTTAGAGAAGAAGATCCTTTCGGTGGCAGTGGCTGGTGTTTCTGTAAATATTATACATGGGAAATAACGAATCCTATAAAATTTTCTAATCCAATATGTCGCTCAATAAAGATCAACAATCCCATACCAATAAAGAATTTCCCTCTCCAATCGTATTGTCCACTGCCAATTGCCACCGCGAACCGGATGTATCCCTCAACTTTGACAAAAGGTTGAATGCAAATGGCTCTATTGGAATCAATTACAGTTCCCACCACTATCTCAGTATCAAATCGACATCTGACCTTATCAGTGCGTTCAAAGCATGGACCAGTGATATTGACCACGGTACCACCCAGCATATTTCCGCTTTCCGGTGCAAAGACGAGAGGCAAATGGGTGCCCGCTATAAAATGTTAAAAACAGAATATACAAAAAGTTTCATAAGCTTATCCCAATCGAGAAAATATAAATATGTAATAAATAATATATAATATGTATAATATAATATATGTAATAAATAATATATTACATGCAAACTCACCTATATCCTTGTTGCATGTACCAAGCATAATTTTTTCGTCTATCCTGAATATATGTCTTCCGGGAAAGCCATTGCCCCAGCCTCTTCCGGTTAAATCACGAAGGGTAGACATTTGCGAGTACGGTTTGTATTCGTAACTCTGTGTCCCGTTACCTGCATTGAAGCCAATCTAAAAATAATAAATAATAATAGCGTTCTCACAGCGGTTATTGATTCTATATAATTACAATAAAAATATTGAAAAAACTTACAAAAGCTGGTACACCACCCTCACCACCTGCGGTGTCACCGCCAGCTTCGGTATGACTGCTCCATTGGATATTTAAATAATTAAAAATGGCGTACGTGTAAACCTCGTCCGTAACCAATACCATTTGAAAGGTATTAGTTCTGTATAATGAATTGTCAATTCCGCCGGCAAAAGACATATTTTTCCACGTAACGATTACGGCATGTTTGGGATCGAAAGTGTCAGCGCCAACGACACCCTGACGAATATCCCATTTGACGCGTTCCCTCATTTCTACCCCAAACTTATCTGTTCTCTTGCGCAAATCTCGTTCGAGTCTAAAATATAAATTTTTATCATTAAAATCATGCGTATATTTCTAATTTTTTATAATAATCAAGCACAAGTACCTGAAGTATACACCGGGTTCTCTCTGATCGATATCCGTAGGTCTGAGTTTACCAATGCGACATTTACTGAAAAAAATACCAATGAAACTCGGATCATTCTTCTTTGGCCAATCCTTAACCGGAAACACTAAAGGATACGTATAGTGTTCCGGTGGATCGCTGAATTCGAGAAAACCATTCATAGAGATCTGTTAAAACGATAAAGTATTATTATAAATGTATTTCTTGCAAAAAGTAAAGATCGCCTATTGAATAGAATTTTTGTTAAAACCAAAAAAAAAAAACGAACCCTGGTATAATTGAACCGGAATCCATAGAACGGAAGTTGGAAATTGAAGTTCTTGTGAATCTGAGGCACGGAAGAGTGTATATCCGTTTGATAATCTCCACGATTATTGTCGCCACCCAAGTCGAAGTACCAGTACATGAATTCTGAGCGAATCGCCTTCAAACGGCTTTCCGACAGAACCTGATAGCCCCCGCTGTTATCCACGTTTGGAGCGATTCTTGACATTTCCGATAGATCCGCATCTGCAAATATGCAAGTGGTTCTTTTCCTTTTGCTGATATTAATTTAAATAATTCTGAGACAGCCTCATCCCTCCATTTGCAAGGAGAAACAGATATTTTTTAATCTACATCAATCCTAACCATATCAATGATCCAGAACGAACATAATGAATATGGAAAGCATGATTGCTACGGTGTGTTAGTGATAACTGTAATTAAAAAAAAAAGCTTCATGAAATAGAAAACGCATAGCACGTTTCCATGAAAGGCGTAGTACTCCGAGGCTGATGATTCACCAGCCGCGATTCATGTCAAAGGAGTAAGTGATAAAGAGAGATAAGATCGCGATATGCTCATACTTGACGTACTCTAAATCAAGTTATTTGAGAGAGACTATAGCGCCTTGAATACAATAGCCATTGTGACCGCAGGCAAAGAGGAAGAGCTGAAAAGTGGGTGCTCTGGTGAAATTAAAAAATTTCCTAGATCAAAATAACTTTGATAACACGAAATGAATTGAAGTCGTTAAATGATGGGAGCAAACGGTCACGCCCAATGATAACGAATTACTCACCGTAGCTCTCATAATTTCCGCCTCTTTCGGTATCGATCCTACCAGCGATACCGTTTGATCTCGTTAAATCCGGTTGGATGTCTTCGGGTTTAACGTCTTTTGGTACGGTAGGAGATGACTCAGGTTCCGAAATAATTGGTTCTTCCTCGTGGTTGTCCTCTTCTTCGATGATTTCTGGCTCTTCATCTGGATTTCCGGTACCGATAAGGTCATCGAGTTCAGACGGTTGTGGTTCACCGGAAGCTACTGGTACTCCATCAGATTCTGTAGACTGTTCAACATTTTCTGTATTTTCGATGTTATTTAAACCAAATGCAGCGTCAAATGTTTCATTTTCCGTTTGCGTTTTCACACCGGTAACTAATGTTAAGATACCAATCGATATCGTTAAAAAACCGAATGCGCCTAATGCGCGGAACCGATTGTTCCGCATTATTCGTGCGGAACGGTGAGAGGACTAATTGCCTTAAGAATCAAGGTACGACTGAGCTGGAAATCGGGTAACAAACAATGATAACGAGACCAGCATCATCGGCTCTAACGCGATAACGTGCTTATCTATCTACGAGTAGTATCTGTGTTACTTCTAAAAAAAATGCACGACACCCTTTTGCCCTAATTATTATTTCGTGATAGTAATACCTGTAGTTTTATCTTTTTTTTTACCTTCAAACTATTTTTATGAAAGAGTCGAAAATCATGGAAATTAAGTTCAATAGGATACCATTGCAAAAATATCGATTGTGAAATTAAGAATATAAGATAATGCTATCTTAATTTCACCGAAAATGTACAAGTTATCAGAAATACTCGTATGAAATTCCATTCGGTTGATTCTTATGATGACAATAAAATACACGTAGTAAGTTGATGTTTCATTGAATCATATTTGGTGTAATTAAACCGCCGTGTAATACTTCGTTAGTTGGTATAAAAGATTGGTAATTGTAATTAATAATAAGTAATTGGAAATTTGTTTGATTACTTACAATAAAATTAATGTTGCAAGGTTGACTTAACTTTGACTAACTTTAAGGAAGTCTGGATGAGGACTGAAGGGACTTGCGTTTTCAATGAAGCAAGAGAAAAAAAATTAAACTTCGTTTGGGTCATTGAAATGTACACTTCGAAATGTAAATAGTGTTTGCAAATACATTTGTCTCACAGAGACATATCGTAACTGTCGATGTAATCACGTAAAAACGTAACAATGAACCAGAAATGATGATTCTAGCATAAGATGGAAATGCAGTTAATAAAACTTGTAAAAACTTAAGATACTAATTTCCAGCGACTGTTACATTTTATCATGATAGATTTCGCATAGTTGGACAACGAAGAAACATTTCTATGTGTGATCATGTCGAAGCTTCAATTTTATAAGATTTATGAATACAGTATCTCCGAGATGTGTTAGAAAAACGACCCTATTTTTATTAATAACTGCAAATAAGAATTAGCTAATAATCACTGACAAATGGTACATTCATAGTTAAGATTACGTAAAGTCAGTTGGAATGTGACTTTACGATGACTTGTTTTCAATTATGGAATTTCGATTCCACATGATTACCCATAGGGTTTATCCACAACGACAGAAAGTATGATTCTAAATTAATGGGCTGTTGCTGCTTTATTTTTGGCAGCGAGTTCTAGTTGTGCAGCTGCCACAGTTTTCATGCCATCTTGTACTCCGCTGAGGTTTGTTTTCCATGCAGCAAGTAAGTCTCGAAGTTGCATCCACTGTGGTCTTCCAAATGTTCTGTGCATGGTACTCGAGATGAGGACTTTGCGTCCTGCTTGGTCCATACGAGCACGCACGAGTTTTGTTTTTAATACTTAAAGAAAAAAAACATTACTGTGAGTTTCTGAATAAGAGTTTACTTATGAAAAAAATCATTTTGGAATATTGTTGAACGCCTCGATAACTCAAAAGTTACAGAAACACATCTGAGCCAGTACTGGTTCTGTTTATATATCCTACATTTCAATATTCTCTTGAATAGAAATTTAAGAGATTCATCTGAATATAGGATTATAGGCAAGGTCTTCAAAAAGAACTGCACTTAGCAGATTGAATATTATACGTATAAATCTAATATATGGTAATCATCAAAATAGACATTAACCTAATCTATCGTAACTTAACTTACCATCGATAATGAAACTCTCCACTTCGTCTTCCTCAATTTGTAGCTCTGATTGAATTGTGTCGAAAGACATTTCTGGATTTGTCTCAGCCAGCTGCATAAATGTCAAAAGGCGCATCTTTTTCATGTTCTGCTCGTGATTAAGCCCCAGAGTACTCTCTACGAATTCTTTGTGATCTTTATAGAACTGTAAATATGCAGTGAGCTTTTCTTGGACAAACACAAGAAGAAGATCGTGTATCAGCTCTCCTTGCAAGAACAGTACTGGCTTGAGTGCCAGTAGCGGATCTAGGAGGAAGGTATTGGGATCTGCAAGAGCGGCCAGAATACAACGCTGAGCATCTTCTCTAGCAGCTGATGCATTTTCGGCCGTATACGTTCCTAACAGTTCCACCATAACTGCTGCTGCCTGTTCTCTGCAATAATGAAATTATATTCACTATATATAATAATCTTTGTACTGTTGGAAATAGTTGTTTTTTGATGGATCATTTTATCGATGAAGATCTTTACCCTTGTTTAGAATTTAGAAGTACTTCGTGCAATAACCGAAGTAGCTTCTGCATTTGTTCGTTGGAAGGTGGGCAGGGTGCGAACTGCTGTTTCAATTGATCCACACCACCATAAACTGCCTTTACTTGGTCAACATTGCGAGCGATTTGCACTAAGTGGTAGTAAACGTGGTACCTCATAGGGGACACTTCGTCAAGAGACTGAAAAAGTAACCACAATCTGAAAAGAAAATGATTTTAAGCTTATATTTAGAATAATGGTTGATACGTGTTTATTGCAAATGTATATTTACGCTTTTAAACACACGAGACCGAGCTTGAGCCCTGGAGCCTTTGTTAGTTTTTCACAGAAAGCCAAGATTAAGTTTCCTGCACGTTCGATGGGGATCTGCATATCCACGAAAGTTAAATATAATGTTTAAATATTGGGTTTTACTTGATAAGTTTATTAATATCATGAAAAGGTATGAACACTCACAACAACCATGATGGAAACAATATCATTGAGTACTGTTTCAATTTCACTTTCGTTTCCTTCTTTAAAACATACGTCGCACACTCCTATGATTTTGTGCAAATCATCTTCTATGCCCCGAGGAGATTTTTCCTCGCTTATCTCAGCACCAAGACTTTTGAAGTACACCCTTAATTCCTGTGCCTGAAAAATAAAAACATAGCAAAACTGTCATAATTTAATTAAGTTGATGAGATTGTGCATTTAAAAAGAGCATTCTCAATTAAAAAGCAATTAAGAAATCTTGCCAAGGAACATCATATTTTTAAGTACTCCAAACAGTCGTGATTATAACAATTTCTTTTTTTATATACTCCCCAAACTATTATGAATTATCTTCTGAAAATAGTAACATTAAATAAAGACGCTATTGTGCCCATCTTAACTGGCATACATTGTATACATGAAGTTTTACTACATCCAATGATACGTTATTTATACGATATTTAGGTGCATTTGTCAATTTTCATATTAATGATCATAATTGTACTTAAAGGCACAAAATATACGTTTTCCACTGCAAACAAATATTAAGTATAAGCTAGATTGCGGTGTTAGTAGAGTGTATAACCTATAGACTGAAGAGGTCCATCTGGAGTTGTATTATTAAGTGAAAATACGGCGCAAGGCAAGAAGCAATTAATACAGGCATAAAGTTTGAACAATTATGAACAGGATAACAGAATAATTTACCTGATCCTCCAGGGGTAAATCCATAAAAACAGCTGGGACCTGCATCTTGATAGATTTTACCACGTTTCGACGTAGCGCAACCCTGCCAGCAAAAGGAACCGTATGAAAATGGCTTAGTCTGAAGATCCTCGTTGAACGTCAGGTTGTGCAACTGAAAGAAAATAACATTGATTCTATAAAAATACAAAACAGAATCTTAAATTTCCTTCTGTAACGATCATTAATAAGTAATAACGAGTACGTAAAACAACAGTATAAAATAAATAACATGTACTGGCCACTTTGTAAGACAAAATAAAAATTTCAAGAGCAATTTTGACAGCTGTCAAACGAATAAGCCATAGCCGTAGCAATTATAAATTCCTATTACGCCAACAGCAATGCTAAATATAAAGCGATGGTTTTAAATGCTTACAAAAAGACAGCTTATACTATTATTCTCTACTTTACTACTTTGTTAATCTGTCCCTTATCTTCCAAGTATGATAAAAATGCAGACTTGTGGAACTCCAAAATGCCACTTTAATTTTATCATTAATTTTGCGCAAGAAGAACGCCTATGCGAAACGCATTATAGCTCCCAGCTTTGCTCGGATTCAAATGGCAGCCTGCAAAGACGGAATAGTATTTTCTCAGAGCGTAGTTCACGTTGCACTGTAACTTTATTACATGCGTTAGAGGAAATGCCACACACGCAGCATATTAGCTCATTCATTTTCACCTGGGCAATTGAACAAGATACGGTTATTAAACGTAGCCTTTACTATAAAATTGTGAAATAATTTCATTCCTTTTTTTTTGTAGTAACAATTGCTAAAGTCTTAGCTCCATTTCAGTATTGGTAAGTAAGAGATTTATTTGCAATAAAGGATTAAACTGTATTTGGCAAATATTTTCAATCTGTGCACATACTGTTCCGTGAAAAGGTGACTAATTCAAATTTGTTTTTAGATACAAAGATGGCAAAACGTTCCCAACCTTCTTGGAGACCACCTTCGCAAAAGGCTGGTAGCGTACTAAAGTTGTATAACAGTTTGACAAGGCAGAAGGAAGAATTTATACCTCAATATGGAAATCGTGTACTTTGGTATAGCTGTGGACCTACTGTCTATGATGCCTCACATATGGGTCATGCAAGGTATATTTTAAATCTTGTATAATTGTGAAGTATTATCATTTTTCATATTATAAAGTAATATCGAGAACAGTATTTCTTCATTTTTGTTACTACTGTGTGATTTTTCAAATTTTAACAGAACTTTTTGTTATAAATTAAAACAGCATGCTTACTTTGTTATCTTATCGATATATTGATGTTTTGTATGTTGAACACACCTTAGAAGTTGCATCATCTTATTTTCACTTGACTGTTAGTATAGTTTATATATAGAACTTCTCAGCTAATGGTGTAATGTTTTAAGAAGAACATTCGTTTATATAGTGAAAAGAATTTGATCATAACAGTTTTTAAATATAGTGAAATAAATTAGGATATGGATCAAAGGTTATTGATTTGTTTGAGTTGTGAATTGTACGTGACTAATTTATTTGGAACGATGAGACTCTTTTGTGATTACTCTTGTCGCGCACATTGTGACCTTCCTCAATCTAATCTGCATTAGAGCTGCTTGTTTTGGATCGGGGTACTTGTGGTTCGATATAGTTTCGAGTGTTTGGTATGCTTTTTATCATATTAGTGTGCAACGTCTATTAATATTCATTGATAAATAATAAAATTAAATTTACATTAATATCTTTACAATGTCATTAGGACGATTATATTATAATTATATTTTGAAGTACTTACTTCAATTTGATATAATTATTAATCCTTGCTGTACTTTGATTTACAGATCATATATATCCTTTGATATTTTACGAAGAGTCTTGTCGAATTACTTTGGATATGATGTCTTATATGTGATGAATATTACTGACATTGATGATAAAATCATTAAACGAGCGAGGCAGAATCATTTATATGAGAAGTATATCGAAGAACAACATAGTCTTGATCAAGTATTAGAAGATGCCAAGAAAGTAATGGCTGCATTTGAAGACACGGTCAGAACTACTACTGATGCAGACAAAAAATCCATGCTAGTCAAAATGCTGAGTAAGGTGAAGTCCGCAGTGGAGAATTTAGAGCAAGCTGTCAGGGCAAATGATGAGGCCAAAATTAAAGAATTTCAAGAGGTAAACTAAATATGATATAAATTCTTTACTCAATGAAATAATTAACCCCAAAGGTAAATAAGTTATTGCAATGAATAAATAAGGTTTAACCAACTGAGCATACGAGTACATCTTTATAACACTTGTAACTTTTATAATGACAGTTACGTGTGATCAAGAAACAGTAAATTTAATATAAATATTTTTAGAATAAATAATGCGAAATAAATTAATTGTCTTACGACCGTCGTAAGACCTAATGAAACTTCAATAGGAAATTAATAATACATATATTTAAAGGCCTTGCTGAGAGAAGCTCGAGATCCACTCTCCGAATGGTTGGACAAAACGAAAGGCGACAGCGTCACAGAGAATTCCATATTTAGCAAATTACCACAATTCTGGGAATCTGAGTATCATAAAGACATGGATACTTTAAATGTAAGTCTTATTGCGGTACCAAGTGTAAAGACGCATAATGTCTCCATGGAATTCCTCAATGATATCTTTGTACATGATTGATTTCTTAGGTATTGAGACCAAACGTCCTAACCAGAGTTAGCGAATACATACCAGAAATTATAGCATTTATAGAAAAAATTATAGCCAACGGTCTGGCTTACGAAAGCAATGGTTCTATTTATTTTGATGTTGGAGGTTTCGACAAAAGAGATAAACATCATTATGCTAAACTTGTACCAGAGGCCTATGGGGATGCTAACAGTTTGCAAGATGGTGAAGGTAAATTAAATAAATATTTTGTATAATTATCTACAAACTAATCACCTTTCCATCGTGCTATTGTGATTCACTGCGAAAGCCTTGTATATAATAATTTTTATATTAACAGGCGACCTGTCCATATCACAGGACCAACTATCAGAAAAAAGATCACCGACAGACTTCGCTCTATGGAAACGTTCAAAAGCTGGCGAACCCTGGTGGGATAGTCCATGGGGTAAAGGTCGTCCAGGTTGGCATATCGAATGCTCCGTAATGGCGTCAGCTATCTGCGGAGAAAGCTTGGACATTCATACAGGAGGTGTGGATTTGAAGTTTCCACATCATGACAACGAATTAGCACAGGCTGAGGCATATTTTGATAATTCTCATTGGGTCCGGTATTTCCTTCATTCCGGCCATTTGACGATATCCGGTTGCAAAATGTCCAAATCCTTGAAAAACTTTATCACGATACAAGAGGCATTGAAAAAGCATACAGCAAGACAACTAAGACTTGCGTTTCTTCTACACTCGTGGAAAGATACCTTGGACTACAGTGATAACACGATGGACTTGGCCGTTCAGTATGAAAAGTTCCTGAATGTATGTTACAGAAATGGACATTTCTTTTTGCAAAATGTCCAACTCTCGCACAACGAATTAACCCGAGATTATTTATATTCTTTTTCAGGAATTCTTTCTGAACGTAAAGTGCAGAATCAGGCGTCTTTGCACAGCCACAACCATAGATACCTTTAGTAAATGGAACAAGCTTGAATTAGATTTTCATAAAAAATTCTGCGCCGCTAAGGATACCGTGCACGCTGCTCTGTGTGGTAAGCATACGTCTGTACCGATACTAAAATACGTTTAATCAGCCTGACTTTATCGAGTTTTAATTAAATTAATATTCAACTATTACTACGACATTTACAGACAACATTGACACGAGAGGTGCGCTCGAAGCGATAAGAGATCTCGTAACGAATTCCAATATATACATAAGAGAAAGTGAAAACCCAAACACTCTTCTGTTACGAGATATTGCTGTTTACATTACCAGAATGTTAACTATATTCGGTGCAATTTCTACGTCTAACGATACAATCGGTTTCCCAATTGGTAACGAGACTGCGAATACAAACGTGGGTGTCATTTTGTTTGATCACCAAACATTCAATGATACGCAAATTCATTGAAAATTTTAAATCTTCAGGTTGAGGAGACTGTGATGCCTTATCTAAATATACTTGCCGATTTCCGTGAGAACGTAAGGACGCACGCCAAGACCTTGAAAGCCAATGACATCCTGAAGGAGTGCGACAGGTTGCGCGACGACATCTTGCCGAGCGTGGGTGTGCGACTGGAGGACGAGGATGGCGATGGATGCAAAGTAAAGTTAATCGATAAGGAAATCCTGCTGAAGGAGAAGGAAGCGAAAAAACGACAAGAAGCTGAAAAGGCTGCAGAGAAGGAAAGGAAGAAAGCGGAAGCGGCAGCCGCGCAGGCAGCCAAAGAAGCGCAGAGAAAAATTCCTCCCAATGAAATGTTCAAGCTAGAAAAAGATAAATACTCCCAGTTCGATGATAAGGTACGTTCAAACTTTTTCAACGAATCGAAATCGTTATCGCAACTGATATCAATATCTCGTTAATGAAACTACTTTATATTAATTTCAGGGTTTACCGACGCACGACGTCGAAGGCAAGGAAATAAGCAAGGGTCAGTTGAAGAAACTTCAGAAGCTGCAACAGGCACAAGAGAAGAAGTACAACGAGTATCTCGCGACTGTACAAAATGGCGTTTAATACGTTATTACGGTTGCGAATGTTAAATTAATATGGCGACACAAGACTTACTAATATCGTCCCCGACTCGAAAGCCGTGAATTTACTAATATCGCATTTACTGATGTATAGTTATGATATGATACTACTCGGATATTATTATTACTACTACTAGTTCGTCCCATCGTTGTTATCACTGATGCTCTTATTATTATTTGCCTTTGCAATATTTATACCTAAACCACTTGAAGACTATCCTTCATTAAAATGATGTCGCTTTCAAGTCGTTTTAAGAATATCAGCAGTATCCTAAAAGTAGTAGCACACTCTTCTTTTTAATATCAGTAGTAAATTGTCCTCCAATACAAGATAAAAAACACGAAAAAAAAGAAAACTAACTAATTTACAAAGTATACTGTTAAAATAACTTTTTTTTAGACGGTTTAAAATACGATGTTGCAAATTCGTTGTTTAATCAGTTATCTTTGAAGGTGTCAAAGCTTTGTTCTAAAAGTTATGACGTTATAAAAAATTGAGCGCTCAATTAATCGACGACTATACAACGGTCCTTGTTTTGTAATTTTACATATATCTATTTGTATTCACGGAATCGTGCGACGTAATATTATTTTATCATCTAAATCTAAATATTCCTAAAAACTTAAGAGAAAGTCTGAAGGTTGTATAACACACACTCTCACAATTTATTTATACCAGCGCCGTCAACTTCTGGCAAATCAATTGTATTTATTGAAAGGAAGATTAAAACTGATCGCATAAGATATTTCAAAGAATCTTACACTTTTTATTCTAATCGTACCAGATCCTTATTTTACATTTAATCTGTCCCGCTGCTCGATTTATCAGTAATAAACTCGTTCCTCTTTAAAGTGGCAATTTTATCTTACGATTCACTGAATATACATCCCTAGTTATCATTATTCTCCAACGCGTCCTTCCAAGTGCTTATCTCCCTTCGTTCATGTAAAACCGAACGTCACAGAATGCGAATTCGTTATCAGACACTTTTTCATAAACATTGCAAACGACACGCTGATAAATTGCCTAATTGGAGCTGAAGGTTATGGCGGAAGCTTCGTTAAAGCTTGCGTAGTAGTATCTTTCAAGATATCAGTATCAGTCCTACGATACTGTAATCGGTAGATTTTGAAAAGTAAACAGTGACTATTAAAAATTAACTGTGATTCTCTTACTTGTTGGTACTGCGGTGTTTTGAAAGATTGCTTCTTTTGAGTATCATTTCTACAGCATTAATTAAATAGATCAAGTTTAATTAATTGAGAGAATCGTCAATAATATTTATTTGATTTGCAATTTTATAACCACATTGGTGGACCTGAGCTTACCTGTTTCATTGGCGCTCGTTTATACGAAGGGATGAATCCAATGCGAAGCGTCTCTATTATCAAGGCATAATACCCCTTTCATAATGGCTGGCGGGCCGACACTGACGGCTTTATAAATGCGAAAGTGATATAATGCCCAACTCGGCGGACAGCCTGATATTCATCCCGCATTCACCGCTCTTGGAAATATCAACCGGCCCGAGCCGGCGCCCATCACAATGCCCTACGAACTTTGAATAAAATGTCTCTCGCGATAATAATGGCGACGGCACCGAAAACTCGCGTCTCTATAATCGGAAATCTTCCCGGCGTCAGGACAGGCCCGACCGTCAGTTACTGACGTGCGTTCAATAAGAAGGAAAAAAAAAAAAAAATGAAAAAATAAAATAAAAAAGGAAGATGCGTGTCAAAACGTTTCCAAGTTTTCTACTTCGTGCTTTTTCTGAAAGATTTTTATCTGCACGGCATTTACATTTGAAACCAACGATATGTAAGTCATCGATGCCCGGTAGAATTTTGTGTTTAACGATTCTGATATTTGGATTTTGATAAAATGAAATTTGTTATTTGCGATTGATTGCCGAAGCGAAGTAATGAAATTAATTATTCTAAGTGAAATTTCGAAAATATTTTTTAATTCTTTCGACAAGCGGGGCTCGTAGAAGGTATATTGATTGGATAAAAAAAAGATATGAAAAAATCATCCGCCGGCTGATGGTCGACCCGCCCATCATCTCGATCAGCACCCCAGTTTCGGTTTCAGTTTTTTCGCATGTTTTCACCCTAAAATATATATATGAAGCTGCGATCGTGGCCCACCGATTTAGTACTGAGTGGGGTTGCTTCCCGTATTCGGAAACTGCTGCTGGGGTTGAACAATACCACTTCTGAATACAGCCTATCTGTACTCCATACATGGGCATTGTCCTCCTGTCTACAAATTCCCCCCGAAAAAAAAAAGAAAAGCTAAGAAAAAAATCAACAACACATACCAGCCGATTCAACGTGTTTTACAGAGTCTATCGCGCGGGACGATTTTAGGGGTAAGAGACGGACGCACGCCTGCCACGCGACGCGCAACTAAGATTCCAAAAGTGTATTAATTTTTACATCGACGTTATCAAAGCCGTTCGAAGAGTACCTCTAATCTCGCGAGCTTCGCCGTTTCTCCGCGGATGGCGCCACCGACAAATTCTCGATAAATTCCTCATAATTACAGTTGTACGTTCGAAAAGAGAAAGTGCGATAATTGAACGACCTATAAAATATCATCAAGCAGTACCCGGTCATTCTTCAATTTCGAATTTAATTAAAAAGTCTTTGAGCCTTGGCCGGAATTCGAATTCCTTTTGTAGGCTCTCTCAGGCGCGTGGAACAGACGGGTGAACTGAACAGGGCCGACTGGCTGCTGCCAGGAATGAAGAAGGACAAAAACTGGGTGGGGTGGACCTTCAATCCAGCCCAGAGGGATGAAGGACCTGAGCTACGTTAGGATATAAGGTTCTAAGGGTGAGTCAGAAAGGCCAAAGCAAGAGTTACATAATGTATTCTGATCCCGAGCGACCGGGAACCAACGAATACTTCTTTTTCTTCTTCTTCCTCCTCTTCCTTTTCTTCCTCTTCCTTCCCGATACGTCTCCAGAAACTACCCACTGATTTCCCAATCCTGGGAAGTCCCAGTTAACCCCAGGACCATTTCTTCAAAATTTCATCCTCTTGTATCCATTCTCTTTGCAATGTTTTTTTATCTTATTATTTTTAAAAGTTCACTCATCTCCGGCATCTTTCAGGATCCTCCCTCCGTTCTTACCTTATACCACGTTTCTATTGGATTGATCAGCGAATTCTCGCTCGATCGAACTTTCCACGCTTTTCTCTTCTTCTTTCTTTCAATATGCATTGGAAATAGAACAAGACATAAAGCATTGCCGAATGGAGAGGAATAAGAGTGACGTTAACAATGCATGACGGTTGCTGCAAAAAATCTGCTCTTGACGACTCGGAGTCAAAAAGCTGAAAGAGAAATAGGTAAACACACGCAGCATATTTCGACATTTTTTTGCCCACGACTCGCGTGAATGAGTACGTAAATTTTTTGGAAAATTCGCCCGGGGCCCTTTTCACAACGAACCAACCAGGAGGACCCTGTCGAAATGCCTATCATTGATTGACGTATGAATTCATTCGTATGCATACGCGTCCACGATTGAGTTTACATGGCCCACCTCTGCCACCCAGTGCTCGCTGTTCACCCTCTTTTATTTATTTTTTTTAATATTTTTTTCTCACATCTTTACGCTCTCCTCGATATTTTCTCTTTAGGGAGAAACCGAGAGAATACACCTCTCGACTCACTAACTGTTGTAATTTAACGAGCGCCTTTCTTTCTCCCGTTACAGATTTTGACACAGAAAGAGGCGTTTGCGAGTGGTTTTATTCCCTTTTTTTTTCGCTCTCTGGTTACTCCTCTCGGTGGATTTATTTGGTGAAATGCAAAAAAATAAAAGGGGAAAAAAAAGCAGATCGAAAAAAATTTTCTCTAAAATGAACTCGAAGTCCATTCGTTCCTGTGCGATTCATAGACCCAAAACCGTATGGGTTTCTCGAGCGATTCGTATAATTTGCGGATCGGCCTTGAATTTACCTTTGGTATGGGCTAACCGGTCTCTCTGGCTTCTACGTAACGGACGTTTTTCTATTTCGTCATTTTTCTCGACTCTCCGTTTCTTTTTATTCTCCTCGTTTCCGACTCTTCCCGCCTTGTCCAAAGTTCTCGATATCCAAAAGGGACCCCCGTACAAGCTTCTAGTAGCTGCTCGGCCAATAGCTGCCGGCAAACTAGTTTCCGCTTATGGTGGACACGTCAATCAAATGCAAACTAAGTCTTCCGGAATTCACAAGGAACCTTCGTTAGCGATTTAAAAAAAATCTCAACGACTTTCGACTCTTTCAAAAATACTTGTTTCCATAGTAGTTCCCGTGCCAATAGCAGTTACGCGTATATACATATATACATCAACCATAAGAAATAATAATTTGATTATCACGCGTGTGTTCCAAAATAAGATATTTCTTCACTGTTTTACCGTTAGAAATTGACCACTGATTGATATCAAGGTTCACGAAATTGAAATTTGTCGACTGAATCAAAATTGTCTCGCAGCCTGTAGCACATAAATAATGTACCTTGTCATTTAATTTCGAGCATCTTTCACTTGTTCCTTTTATTTCAATCCGCCCCTATTTTTTTTTCTTTTTTTTTTTTCAAAAGACCACTGCCACGTTTCATCCCCGTGTCTATTTTGTGGCGTACGCTACTCCATACCCATAGGGGTTGATTCCTTTGGATTCCCACTTTTATAACTTCATCGACAATTTTTGGTCACCCTCTTACGTTACAGTGCTTTTCCCTTTTTTCACCACACATTGTCATTGGTTTTCGATATACGTATACCTTACTCCTTTTTGTCTGCCCCTCTCTCTCTCTTTCAAATTTGATTTATTATCAGGGTCACACGTACCAGTAATTTTCCAGTCAGATCACTTTGACGACAGTACGACCTGCGACCGTCGACTTCATGAAAATAGACTTGAGAGGAATTAGCGATTCGACGAAACAAAAGAAACGCCTCTTGTGACAAACATTCAGGGAAGCTCCTATAAATCAATAATGATAACAACAATCTTTCGTGTACACAAAAAGTAACCATAAATAAAAAAGAGAAAGAGATTTAAAAAAAAAATTTCAAAAATTTAATTTGCCTCGTTAGACCCAAACCCAGAATAGAATCCCACGTGGCACCTTATCGCGCATAAGTAGCTACCCTTATTAATGGGGATAAATGTAGGCTCGTGCGTGAAGGCAGATTTCTAATAAATTTTTTTTCTATACCCTTTTTTTTGTCTTGTTGACAACCGTGTATGTTTTCTTGCCGGCTAAAGAAATGAAAAACACAAACGTCGCCACGCGGTTGCTTCCTGTGTGGGGTAGAAATTTCAACCCTAAACTACGTACCCATATATATATATATATATATATATATATATATATATATATACACATACGTGTGTATAGGTACGCGTGTAATCGGGTCCTTTATGCTAATCGACAACCCTTCCGCATTTAACCAGCTGCCCTTTTTTCATTGTCTCCCAAATATTTTTTTTTTACTCCTTTGATCAAGTTCGGTTTTTTCGAACGATCCTCGGGGTTGTTTTTATCCCCCCCACCACCACCCTTGTATCCCGTCGAAAACAAAACACACGCGACGAACGCGCGGGGAGGGGAGGGGGGTGGCAGAGGGGGTTCCCGCTGGCACCCGGAGAACTTTTTCACAGGGTCTGCCGAAGGTTAAAAAAAAAGGGTTGCGCACCCCGTGCCCATGAGAGGAGGAGAGAGAGAAAAAAAAAGCAGACTAATGAAAAATAAGACCGACACGCGGTTACAAATCGGGCTAACTCCCTTTGCATCCCTATTTCTTGTTACCATATCCAACCCCCTGAAACTACCCCTAACTAACGTACGTATGTGTGCCAACGGTACACGCTATGCACTTCGCGCGCGTCAGCCTTGCGGGATCCGATTAAAAGATATAAAGATGCTGCTACAATGATTACCATTGTAACATTGGTTTATGATGATAAAAAAAAATTTGATTACCTGTTATCATTATAATTGTTAAATATTGTATATATATATGTATACAGATACGCTAAAAAGATAACATGGAGGTATTTCGCGATGACGAAAGAGCCCACCCTCTGCAGGGAAGGGTTGTACAAATTAACCCTTTCGCCCTTCGAGGACATGCGCACTGCAAGAGCAATGCAGTATACAGCCTTCCTAGGGTTAATTGCTGCACGTACAAAACAAAATGGTAGAATGGCAAAGTCACGATGGCGGCCAACTTCGCTATTGGCGAAAGGACCAAGAGAGGGAACGGGGAGACGTAGGCATTAGCGGGCTGGTCCATAGTGTCAACAAGGAAGAGTGGCGATACTCTCGTTTGTTTCTAAGAGATGACTCGGATTTATAAGGGTGACTGAGGATGCTGGAGAGAAGCTATTATAGGAAGGATTCATATCGAGTGGGTTAGCGAAGAGAGTATCGCCGCTTTTTGGGAAGCCTCGTTCTTACGTCTTTGGGTCTTCGTCTTCGATCTTTGGTCCAGAGTCCTGAGTGCTGAAGACTGAGTTACGGAGACTGAGGACCGAAGAGGAGGACGAAGAATCTCGTTACGTAGTTAGCAGGGCGTGTCTCCACTTTCTTTGAATTAAACATCGTGCTCGCTTCAATCAGCCCTTCAGCAGCCACCCCTACACCCCCTTTTCCGCGACGGACTACGGCCTGAAGTAAACTTCGCTCCTTCTTACCTCCATCCCCCTAGGAGGAAAGTCCTGGCAGTGGGTAACCACCCTAACCACCCCCTACACCCCCCGCCACCCACTGCACCCTTACGGCACGGCGAATCCTTCTCGGCGAGGGTGAATTTACCCTCTCTCTCTCTCTCTCTCTCTCTCTTTCGTTCCCAGCCCTCGGTCACCAACCAACCAACCTCTTCTTACCCTTATACTACTACCCTTCTCTCTACTTCATCCCTTACCTTATATACCGAGGTCCTGAGATCTATTTCTTTATAAATTTGTAATCAGACTCCGCCGCGTTCTTTTTTTTTTCCCTTTAACTAAGTTCTATCATCCACCCTTCGGCACCCCCTTTCATCTTCGCCCATCTACTACCCCTATTTCGAATACCACCAGAAGACTTCATCCACTCGCCGATACTCGTACCCTTGCTACGGATTTTGGACTAACCGATCGAGTCCAGGGTAGTTTGGATCTGCTGTTTTGATATTGGTAGTTTAAGACGGATTTTTGAATTATCATCTGGAAATGAAATCTTTTGGACGATTTTCGTAGTTTTTGGTAATTCGGTGAGGTTTTTTTGGTGCTTCGAGGGATTATCGGCGATTCGTCGACGTGGTAGGAAAATAATTCTTATTTGGGTGGAACTGATGTATGTTGGTTGAATTTGAATTTTTTTTAGTCATATATTATAGTATTTTGATATTTACCGGAACTTTTCGTTTTTAAGTGCGTTATGCTACAGGTATATAAATTTGGATTTGAGGCTGCTACCCTATAAACACTTAACACGTGGCCTCAGGTGCTTTACGTTAAAACGGATGTTTATACTAGAGCTCTTGGCACTTTGCTTTTACTGAAATTTATTTTTTTCTCCCGCCACTCTTCTCCTTTACCCTTCCCTATCATGCACACTATATACACCTCCTTAGGCAACGTTTCCTGTCATAATGCTGGAAGGAAAAAAAGGGCGCGAATACGTATACGAAAGAGAAGGCATAAAAGAATTTGAAAAATCTTGTAGAAATTTTGGAAAATTTTCTATTAACAATCCAGACCAAAATACGAGGCCACAATTACAAGAACAAAATTTTAGAGTGATTCTTTTCCACTTTCCTACATAATTTTTCTTATGGGAATTTTTTTGGGGAATTTCGTGAAAGTCACGACGAAGATACACGAACAAACGGCGAGGATGCACGAAGTTAGCTGCAGCTTAATGCCTCAGTGGCAATTCTTTTGGTACCGAAGGAGAAAGTCCACCCTAAAGATTTGATCAGAAAAAAGATACGCTCGCGAAGTAGCGCATTCTGAAGGGAATAAGGGTGTGCACCCCATCCTTGCCGAAGGCAACCCTCGCGCTCGGCACCCCACGGTATGAAAAAACTTCGCTACCCCTAACGATTTTTTTTCTCAACCCCATCTCGACGCACACTAATTACGTTTTTAAGCGAAATTACTTGCGAGGCGCTGCCAGAGCGTGGACGCGACTACGGCGTTGGTAAGGGTGCTGCCAGTGGCGGGGTCGCTCGGGATTTAGGGGTTGGGGAATGAAATACCGTGGGGGTGCACTTTTTATACCGGGGATAGAATCTCGAGGAAAGTACGAAACCGGGACTCTCGGGATCTCTGATTACGAAATGTTAAATGGCATTGTCGGCGTCATTATTCATCCAAATTTTATTTTTCACCCTACCCGTTCCTCCCTTCGGCACTCGTACCATCCCTTATTCCGTCCTACGTTCCTCCGGCGATATCAAATTATCTAATGACCTATACGTATGACGTTTCGTGAATAAAAAAAATGAATCAAAAACTTTTTTTCGAATATTTAATTAACACTCATTCGAGGCTGTCGCCATTTTGGGCTAGGTATCCAGGAACCTTGATGAGCATCGCGTAAGAGGATATTCCCCGAGAGTCTAAGGGTGGTAGCAACCCTTCCTTGATTTAGCCTTTTCCTACCAGAGGGATCCAAACGGGAACAAAGTTGCGCGCATCTCATGAATAATTTTTTTTCTCCTCTTACGGGGGTCGATCGTAAAACAGCCCTGGGTATAAGGGTGCAACCGGACCGAGGCCCGCTGCAAATCCCTGTAGATAAAAAGTCTGCAGCTCCACACCCCACGGGCTTGCCACCCCTGACGATAGTAGTGACTCACCCACGATCACCCAACCCATTTTTTTTTCAACCCCTCGTCGCTGCCGCAGATCCCTGGGTCCTAGGATATAAGAGGGACGAATCCTTTCGGCTTTCGCCCGTTCTGAGCCTTCCTTGTATCTTCGCGCTCCCATCGTCAAAGGGTTCAACGACCCCTGGGTATCGAACAGGGCCCTGCATCGATTCAAATTTCCATCATTCGATTTACGAGGGTGGACTTTCCCTCGCTTAGGTAATTTTCAACGACTACGGGTCCCCGCGTTAAGTTCTGGAGTCGGACCCTAAAACATCCCCTTGGAAATGGACCTTGGAAGGTACGCCTGTTACTCCTGAGGGTGCAAAGGAAGGTTGTACCCATTTTCAAATTTCCCGCGCAACCGAAATATTCAAGTTTGCATCGACTTTCGATTTACCATAAATATAAAATTATTGTCGACTACGCTTTATCGGACACGAGAAAAAAAAACCTATAGAAAAAAAATTGAAAAAGGGGTTACAGGAACCACCCTCGAATTGGTTACAAGTCGCGCCACGACGTTACACGGGTATCCCGTAAAGTCGCGAATAAAAAAATGATAACAAGGGTGGACAGCGGTCCAGGAGGATCACCGGAAGCTGGCATTCCTATATTTAATTCCCCGGAAGCGACCGCGCGCATCTTTCATGTGTGGGGCCGAGATCTTGCATCGAGGATCTGCCCAGGATTTCCGTCTGGATTTCACTTTCCTTTTTCGAAACGCGGGACCGAAGACGAGGAAGAAAAAAGGAGACTATAAATAAAAGTAACTTGTACGTAACCCATGGCAACTCGAGTGCAAGATCACATAACAAATAAACAATGAGCTGTACCGTTGTCTTATCGGTAAACAATAAACAATAAAAAGTATATAAATATTATCAAGATATATTATTAATCTAACATACCTATGTATATACCGCCATCTAAGATATTTGATAACAGTATCCAGTTTTGGAATCGTTAAGTATAAATAAAATATATATTTCTCCTTAGCACCATTTTGCATATATGGATTTTTAATGAAGGAGTTACTGCACACTGACTATAGTAGATAAATGGCCTCGTTTGTAGACATTAAGGATACCAAGGACCTTTAGGTATCTGAATCCAGCTAATAGTCGGTTAAGGTTAGAGTTAGGCTGTTTCACGTAATGTCTATTCCTTAGCCTTCTCCGTTGCGCTTGCCCTCGCTTTATTATTCATGCGGTTACTGTGCCCGGATATTTCTCCCGGACTTCTCTTCCTACTCTTTATTTCTCTCTCTTGCTCATACTCGGGCTGGAATCAACGGGGCATTTTTTACGCGAGCATTTTTTTATATTATAAGCCGGGCACTCTTTCTCTGCCCTAACCAAGCCGCCCCCCCCCGCCCCCCTCCTCCTCCTCCTTCAACCATCTTTTATTCACTCTCTCTCTCTATCTCTCTCTCTTCCTCATTCTCTTGCACCCTCCCTTCATCAAAATCCTTGCCGCACCCAAACTTTCTAGAAGTCTTTTCTGCTTTGAGAGAGAAAGAAAAATACAGAGAAAGAGAGAGAGAGAGAGAGAGAGAGAGAGAGAGAGAGAGAGATCCTGTCTTGTCACCTTTAACCACCCCTTTCTCCTCGTTCTTCTTTTTTTTTTATTTCACCTTTTCTTTAGAATTTCCTCCGATCCCCCTCCCTCCCCCCACTCCCACCCCTCTTATACTTTCCACCTCTTCCCATCGCTTTACCGAAGACACGGTTACCAGGAAATTGTGATTTTAATTTTTAATATTTTTTTTCTCTTCCGCCCCACTCCCTCCCGCCCTCTCCTCTCGAGCCCCTCCTCGTCTTTCTTTTTTCAACAGTGCCGTATTGCTGGGGTCCCGGGGTACCCGCTAAATACTTGATGAGCTATGGACTTTTTTTTTCGTAGTAGGCGGTTGATTAATGCCGGGTTGGCGTATGCGCGACTATTCTCACACTGGCAGGGATCTCTAGCCAAGGGTGGCTGGTTTCAGTGACAGGGTTGGTACACGGTCAAAGGGTTAATTAATCATCTGCAGGAAGGATCGCGAGAAAAAAGCAATGTTAGCCCAATAATAATCAAGCAAAGCGGTACCAATAAGAAGAGTCTGGTCCCACTCACGTCGATACCAATTCGATTCTGAAAATCGATAGATTTTCATCTATTTCCTTCACTTTGGTTAAACGCCACGCCCCGCGCCCCTCGGTTATTAACATAAATCCCACAGGGTGGAAATTCACCCCTAAGATCATCCCTCTATCCACTCTAAGAATCCGTCGCTTGAAAATATTGTTTCGAATGAAAAATATCTGCACTTTTTTTTTTTTTTTTTTTTACAAACTCTCCGCGATCTTTATGGCGTTAACCATAAATACTACCCCCGCGTTTTTTAACCCCCTACAAATTAATTTAACGACACCCCCTCCGCCCACACGACTCGCGAAACCCTTCGTCTCCTCTCGTTCCTCACAACCTCTTTCGTCCCCATCCCTCCACCCACAAACTACCCTTCCCCGCCTTGGCACTAGGAATACTTACATTTCATCCCCAAAACGCGTTCCCTGGCAGAACCAGCGAGAATGGGAAGTATCGAAGCCGAGAAGGGATGGTGGGGGTTGCTGCCCTTACTTTCTCTCCACCCCAGAAGCGCGGACCAACCCTACGGAGTCTAAGGGTAGGTTTACACGGAGGACCAGCTACAGGCAGCAGCCCAGCCAACGCGCGCGGGCCCCTTCCTAAAGTATCTTGCGTAATTAAGCAACGCGGCGTAATGTATCCAGTGTGGCGGCCATATTGCCTTCGCCGTAGGTTATAGCGGCGCGAATCGAAGTGCGGAGGGTCGACAGGGAAGAGGACCAAGTGAAGGATGGGTGAGCCTACGGGGATGGTCGAGCTCAAGGAGAGGGTAATGATATGCCCAGGGTCCTCGGCGTCTCGACGGCTCAGACTTACGATCGGCCAGGGCAATCCTGGGGGCGGTTACCTACACTCGTTTTCATCATCTTCCTCTACTTTCGTATTTTCTTCTTTTTCACTCGTATTTCATTCAACGCGGACAATTACCGAGACTTGCGTCAGGCGAAGATCTGACGATTCTTCTTCGGGCGTCCTGAGGCTTCGCTCGTCGTTTAAATACAAAAGTGTACGGGATCATTCCTACCTGTACGATCGAAGGGGATTGGTTCCGATAGAAATAGGGGTAGGTACAGTAACGTGAAAAAATTATTATACACTATCTCGCGCCTTCTTTGGACTCGCTGTATCGGTTTGGTATTATTATTTTTTTTACGTACTGTACGTATCCCGAAGACGACATTCGCGGAAAACTTCAAAGGGACGCTTAACTCTTATCGATTGGTGAGACTGTCTCCCGTTTGCTGGTTTATCTATATTTTTAGACTATACAGTTTCCTTTTTTCAGTTTCAGGAAAAAAAAATTCGTGCACCGGATTGACTCAAAAATAAAATTTGACAATTGCGCATGTTACTTATTCGTGCAATGGATGGCTCTTTAAGCTTTTATTAATTGCTACAAAGTTTAACCAAGGGTAATCAGTCCGGGATTCTGCGAGCTATGCAATCTGCATACTCACGTAGGAGAAATTAATCTAAAAAGTCATTGAGCGTGATCATGATCGTCCAATCGAATTAAGTACATCTGTCCCGGGGACTTGGGAATAAATCATTTAGTAGATTCCCTTAAAGAGGTTTGCATGACATTAATTACGACAGAATAACGATCAGGGCCGGATTAATTGAATTTGCCGATAAAATTTTTTCATAAACATCCCCTGGCGTCCTTGGCACCTTAAATTCGGAGTGCTTGGAGATAAGGCCAAAATAAAGAAAAAATAAAAAAAAACCAAGCCAAGAAAAAACTCATCGATCTCCACTTGGATTTTTCACTCTCCTGAAAATACCTAACACGTCGTTGCCCAGCCCTCTCCAAGTTCCGGGATGCATAAATCATAATGTATCATACCTTCATACATACTCGAGTCACATGCTCGTGGTAATACCCATCTACTATTATGTAAATTATACGGGATACCGTGGTACCCGCCGATATATCCGATAAAATATCTATTATATCAAGTGGCCATTGTAATCCATTATAATGGACCGGTCTTTTCGAAACCCGACTGCAAAAGGCAACGCAGAAGGCAAAGGGTGTAAAAAAAAATACCACCCGGTACATATCGCATTGGTATAACGAACCGAAACTGCTATATTCGTAACAGTAAAGAAATACATTAAAAGCAAAGAAAATCCAGGTTGATTAACAGCAGGGCTAATAACGACCAATAAAACAATGTAATAAAAGTGCCCCAAGAAAAGCGTACAGGGACGTAATAGAAAATTTTAACAATTTCTTGACACCGAAAACAAAGTGATTATGGGATCGGTGATAAGGGGGACGGTGTTAAGTTATGAGGGCGTCTACTCGAATCGACCTTGAACTTGAATATAATAGTTCCGGGCACATACGCGCGTGTCAATGGAATCGATATCATTGATTTTTTTCTTTTTTTCTTTGACAAGAGAGAAAAAGAGAGAAAAGACAAAGAGAGCGTACCCCGCTCTTAAAAAACCCTGAAGCAAAGGGGGTTCCGTTGCATAAAGCATATTTATCGGACGTCATATATAGATTGAATTTGTCTCCCTACACCGTAGCCCAGCGAAGCTTTCAAAGGGCCTATGGTAAAGGATGTCAAAAAAAAAAGGGTAGTCATGACACTGCTAACCATAGGTTGAATTTAGTCTAGACCTACCACCTAACCTTATTTCTGTTGGCTGCATCGGATTATGACGTGACTATAACGCACTAGCCGAACGAGCTCTTACGTGATTCCGTGGCAGGAGAATTGGTGTCGTAGTATCCTACGGGACTTTATGGGATAGCTGATTGGCCATTCGGTGCGCTAGACATTTGTCTACACTACCGGCGAGCCGTGAGGGACTGACGGGTAGTAACTCACGTATGTGCATAGAGTAGAGGTTACGTGTTCCTATCTACAAAGAGAATTCATTGGATCCTCAGGGTTTCTTCTTTAATTCTGTTTTATCCAAGAGACTTGGGTTATCGTGGGCGGGGTCGATTATCGGTCTGGACTTTCGAGTATGGAAAGTTGGGTGAGTTTGGAGAGCTGCGACAGGGCGGCAAGTGAGGTATATAATTTAGTATTATATAATATTGCATTATATGATTTTACATTAATTTATCAAGAATCACATAGGTGGACCAACTTCAGGTACGTTTCAGCCGAATAACCCGGTACGAACAGTGGAACCAGATACAATAGAAGCTGCGAATGATATCCGAAGGGAACGTTAAGACATGGTGTCGATAAAATTCATATTTCTTCGTGGATGCATATCAATCAATGGAAACGTAGCGGGTAGCATCCCCATAAACATAACCCATAAAACACTCGAGGAGGCAGCATGGGGAATAGATCAGAAGGATCGGTGCGTGGCCGTATGAATTTACTGCATATTGGCTCGTTTCGTTTACGCGGGCGGACCGGAGCAATAATTTTTCTCTTCTCTCACTTTCAGGGTGTCTTTATAGACACGGGAGGTGATCATCGACAAGGTCCCTCTCTAAGGAACGCGAAGTGTCAGGACGAACGAGGGCCTGGCGACGCTGTCGGGTTCTTGAAAACTCCACCGAGGCTTAAGGGCTGTTAGTATGTAGTCTATAGGTACCGACTAACTGGTCAACCCTGGTAATTGCGCGTAACCATGGAAATGCCCTGTTTGTTTGGGGTTCTTTCTTTAGGGATCGAGAGGGCTAGTACAGGGCCAGTCACTGAATGCAAAGAAGGGTTGCAAAGGGCTCGACCGGAAAGTCAAGGACGCGCTTGTTCACTCTGAGAAATTCGAGGCCGATTCCGCGTACGAAAGGGACAGTGAAAACGTAGTATAGATTTTGGGATATATTGAGTAAAATATATTTATGCATATTAATAATCTAGGATACTCGAGTATTTCACGGAAAACGTTATATAAATGGCAGAACGAATTTTGAGTATACGTATCTAATTAATGTATGAGTATTGTACTTACCCCTTTCTGCTGCTTGCTGGGGTAGAGGGTTGTTTGCACTAAATCAACTTTTATCGAGTAGTTATCGCCACCGACTATACAGACCGACTGAGGTCTCGTATCGTCAGGTAGGGACCAGGTAGAAAATAAAATTTCAAAGAATTGTCCTATTGGTTGCTTTTTTTTTTCCTCTATCGGTAAACAGTACAGGGATTCGTCGCATGCGTCCGGTCTGTTTTGATAAAAAAAAAAAAAAGGTTTGATTTTACAAAAATCCTGTAGGACTTTCTGGTATCGTTGCGCGAGATAGGGCGAGGGCTAATTCGGTATTCGTCGTTGAAGCTCGTCGCAGGGATAAAAGGGATGGAAGGAAGGGCGGTTGCGAAGGGAAGAGGAGAAAAAAGAAAGGCAGAAAAAGGAAGAAGAAGAAATTCAGGGAATGAAAGGAGAGCGAGGGAATGATATGGGGGTTAGCGAGAGAGCGAGCGAGAGGGCGATATTGGGAGCGAGGTAGCAAGGGTAGTGAGCCATCCCCACTCGGTGGGCCATCCACCCCTGAAAAAAGAGTTAATATTGATCCGTTTTTTTATTTGAGTCACCCCCAGGTTTTTCACCCTCGCTATTTTTTCTTCCCCCGTTGCAGGCAGCCCAGCCACGCTAGACTGCGGGAGTGCGACAAAGACGGAATTAGTGTTTCTATAGCAACTCTCTACCCTGTCCGCTTGTGAGTCCGTCGGTCCGTCAGTCCGAATCAACCCCCGTTCCCTATCTAACTGCTTCCCTTTCGCGCCCGTTGCACCGGGTTCCGTTTATGTCGAAGAAAAAAATCTTACAGCCAAGATAACGTCGAGCTACCGAATAACTTGTGGACGCACCCTTATACCATGTCAAAACACCATTTTTCATCGTGTACTCTATACCCCACATTTCTTACGTGTATCGAAGTACTTTTCTACTTGACTATAATTATTATGCAATTAGTTTGACTTTATAATTGCAGACATAATTTGTCAGCCTAATTAATTGGTAATAGGGGATGATTGGTAATCTTAAAGTAATTACAATTTCTGATTTCGATCGTTTATCAGGTGGTAGGGATCTGTTACGTAAATATGGGATTTTCAAATTTGACAATATTTTTGAATCCTTGCCAGGATTTATTTTGAATATCCCATAAGGGTTGTATCAGGGTATTATTATTATATGGTTAATGGACTGTAATGTTAAGGGATGTTAAATTCACTCGGAATCGGGATATACCGTGGTTCTATTGCAGATGATAGTGGAATATATTTTCGTATAAGGGTGGTGCTCGGACTCGATAGACTTTATGAGGGTGGTATCTTTGCTATTGTAACTGGATATACATTTTTAAGGGTTGCTCTACACCTTGTTACAAGATATGTCCACGATATCAAATGAACTTGAATTAAATGACAATAAATAAGAAGTGAACAAAGGACGTGGCCATTCTTTTTTTGAGGCAAAATAAAAAAATATTTCAAAATGGTCCATTGGAATAGGGGTAGGAAGAGAATGGTCGCTGCGCAGTGCGCAATATTTTTAGGGGTTGGCGTATCCGCGGGCAAAGTCGTTTCTCGGTAACGCAGATGCGCGTCGTGTTGCAGACGCGCAGGGGTGGCCTTAATGGAGGTGGAACCCGTGGGGTTAACAACCCCTTTGGTTGACTGTGCTCCTCGCGGTGTCACCTACAACCGCCAAAACTCACCCCTTGGCTTTGACTCTGCTTCCTTCGCGCGGACTCGCTGCCGCCTCAGACTTTTATGGGGTGGCCTGGATTACTTTCATACCAACCCTTAAACTTCGGGGGGGTGGTTCGCGCACTTCGCGACTCCCACGGACTTTACGTGACTGCTTGGAAGAAGTTGCGTAGCGGCTTGTAAAACCACCCTCAGCCTCATCGACGACACGCACTTTCATCCCCATATGGTGCCACGTGTCTACTACCCCCTATGCATTACATCATCGATACTTAAAATAGTAAAAAATTTAAACGGGCTGAATTTTAAGGGTGTAAAATATTTAAAAAATACCAACGAGCCTGTACAAATATCACCCCTATTTTCTTCGTATGATGCATTAATTGGGCGTGATAATTAGCCTCATTAACGGACACGCTCCATCCAGGTGCCGTAGTTCAGGTTCTACGTTAATTATAGATTTCCTAAGTAAATCAATTTAATGCTCGGCAACTCCATTTCTCTGGGTCCCCGAAAGGACCCTAACTGGCTCTGAGGCACCTGCCGAAGAAGATGCCACCAGGGATCTACTTTCCTTATTTTCATTAGCCTCGCTGTATATGTATATACACGTAAAGCTCGGCGCATGCGCACAGACGCATTCCGTATTAGCGAGGGACAAGATGTCAGAAGATAAATACGTGTAATCATAAAGGCAGAAAAGCAGGTGAAAAAGAGGATTGGTTATCCTGCCGCTCCTGACTTGAGTAGGCATATTAAGGGTTTGGTTTTATTATAATTTACACCGCAGGATATTATAGGATTTGATCCTTCCGTGGATCCTTTTGTAGCTCCTGCTGCTTCCTACATTCGGGTTGTCGATTAACGATTTCTCTATGGTCAAGCCGTGACGTAATCGTACAATTTTTGTTTTTTGAAAAATCTAAGGATAAATAATTTTTAAATGGACTTACCTAGTCTTTCGATCATTGGGAACGATTGTATTCCTTGTTTCACGTGACACCTGTCGTCCTGCCAAAACTTATGGACGCCAATTTTTTTTTTTTTTTTCTTTTTTTTCAAGGACTCGGCCTCTGTGTCCTTAGCGATTTGACCGGCTGGCTAAAGGATTCGCCATATGGTCCTTGGGATGATGGCGAGGCACGAGGATTCGTCAGGCGGCAGGAGGATTCGACTTTCGAAAGCCAACGGTGCTTCGAGGAAGGAGGCCCATTTATTTGGCGTGTGCTGTATAATTAGGACTGGAGAGCTGCCCTCTCGAAGGAGTTTATTGCTTTTTTGTCGGTGGAAAATAAGTTTCCAAAATATATTACGGCTCCGTCTTACGAGTCCGACTGAATTTTACTATCTTTGTCTATCCCCTGGGGTGTATATATATATATATATATTCCTTTTCTGTATACTCTACCTTTTAGTGGAAACAGCCTAATTTTCGTTTGGTCTTTCGTATTTTTCTTAATGGTTCATCCGCTATGGTTTCAAGGATACAGGACAGTTTGTACGGAATTGTGGTTTGGAATTTTCTTAAAATTTGGAAAAAATCCTACACCTATGGTAAACACGCGTAAGATATCCAGGGTTAGACATCTCCGTGTACGTTCTATGGGGACTGCTACAGGGTGAGGAATTTTTTTTCAGCGTTTTAACCATATGTTGGAAATTGCCTGTTTCCGTAAACTAGGAAGTTCATTTAAATATAGGATCCTTTTTGGGGAATTTAACAGACGCATAAAGTCAAAGTGACAAGACGTTTTTTTTTTTTTTTTTTTTCGAATGACGTATTTGGGCTTGGGAATAATCATAATTTTGATTCTGGTATATTAATCTTCGTCGTATACCGATTTACTTATTTTTCATAAAAATGAGATAGTGGCACTGATGGATATTTAAAAAGAAATTCCTAGTCTCGTTTAATATTGCGTGTAAGTATGCGTATTGAAATTGGCATAAGTAACCCCGAAAGAACCTCCTGCTGAGTAAAAGGGACTGGTAAGGCCCAAAAGGGAAAATAAATCAAAAGCGACCGGATTTCACGTAATTTTGGGTTCCGCCAGTAGGTAAATGGTATCGCGTTTCTTAGGACAGTGTGCCAGGCTTGAGCCCAGGGTGATGCCATTGTCAATGGTAGCTCTGGCAAGGGTAGGTAACTATAAGGGCGGCAGTCATACCGCGCGACCCCCTTTTTCCTTCCCCGTTGATCTCCCTCAGGAGGGCAGTAGTCTCCCCTCCCTTCCTCGAGGCTAGCACGCGCTTCGCTTCCTATTATAAAGAAGTTTTTTTTACCCAAAAGATAAAAAACAAGGAACCCCCTCCCCCTTTTTCGGAAAACCAAGCAAAAGGGGCCCCTTGGGACGCGTGGCGTGCACACGACGCTATTCTTCTATTGGTTCGACGTCGTAACGAAAATTCATTGAGTGCAGGCATGTAGGTGATACGAAAGTGTTTTTTTTTTTTGAAAACTGTACCTTATCGAAATGATAATTTTTCAATACTTTTTTTATTCACGTAAAATTTTTTTCCCAAGGCCCATTTGCCCTTTTTCTTTGCCGTAAGGCCCATTTTTCGTTTGATATTCTAACTTGTTATTGTTTCTTTTATCGTCCAGTTCGAAATGATCGTGATTGGCTATTAAATAATTATCGACTCTTGTCTTTGAAGTTCCAGAAGCGATAATGAAAAAAATTTTTAATTCCCCAAAACTGCACAATTTTTACTGTTTGTCTTGGCACTTCAGGTAGTAAAACTGTTTTGGTCCAGGCCCTTCGAAAGGGGACTCGGACGCCCTCGGATTCTGGGCCGCAAGCATTCCGCTCGAAGAAGCGGCAAAGAAAACGGACCTTTTCTCTCTCTTTCTTTGCCGCGTGCTGCCACACGAGACTTCCTTGACATGTTGGCACAGTTCTTGACAAAAGGCCCCTAAAACGGTACGAGTAAACTCGGACGCCTGTTATACCGTTGGGTGACAAACAATGGGCAACGGGATCGATCTCAAAAATACGTATGAATTTTTGGTCGAGTTTCAATAAATTACTAAGATCAATGAGAGCCGTTGAACAAAATTTATATAGAAAAAAAAATAAAAACCCATATCACCCCTTATCAGTACCATCGACCCGTGCATTAAAACAGCCCTGGCCTCGATATAAAATTTTTTAATATTTTCACCCAAAATAACGCATTAACAATTTCTCAACAGTTTTCCCATCTACACTCGACAGTGTCTATTGTCCCTTTCAATTAGAATTTCGAAAATTACTTTTTCACCCCAAAAAATTCTTCCGCCTAGTCCTTCGCTACTGCAGCATCTGCCACGTGCCCCCACATTACGGCATAATGTGTCACCGTGCCGGAGGGACATGGAAGTGGGGCGAGGACCCCTCTTCAACGATTCAGCAATGCCCAACCAACCACTCTGAAATCTATGTGTGGAATCCTAGATTTTGGAAACTTTCAATTCAATGCCGCAGCTGAATGCAGGTCGCGCCTGACACGAGGTTTTCTATATGTATATGTATATATATGGGTTAGCCAAGGCATATATAAGAAGGGGATGAACGGGAATGGTATATAGGTAAGGGTAGTGGTAGGTACTGACAGTGACAGTGGTGGTGGTTTTTTGAGGGCACCCCCATGCACACAACACAACCCCCTCCCCGCCCCCCACCACTCCTCCTCCACCTCCCCTTTCTCTGTTATGCAGGACGAGTGTCCGGGATGCAAGATGCAACATCGGATGAGTCGTAGAAAATATCGACGTTTTTGTGACTGCGATGAATTTTTCCTCTTTTCTCATATTTTTTTTCTCTTTTTTTTTTTACTTCGTCTCTTCACAGGCCCCGAATTTTCGGTTCTTCAGGGAATAATGGCCTGTTCCCATAGCATCGATGATTTCGTAGAAATCGATCCGAGGATACTTCACCGAAATTTCGATACCACGTGTATAACGTACACGTCATACGGCGTAACGAGAAGTGATAAATTTTTGAAAAAGAAAAGATAAGATTTTTCGTTAAAACCGTAGCTACGATTCTTTTTTTCTCACTTACAATTAAAAACAGGCAAGGATTAAGATATAGTCGAATAACGATTAAACAGTGAGTTTTAATAATAAAAATAGTTTGACAGACCAATCGAGTCGATGGAACATTCAATAACTGTGTCACATGAAAGTTTTGCAAAAAACCGGTAGAGTTTAAATCACAAAGATCTATCGTACAAGAATTCATTTTTTTGTTTGCTTTGCCATCGCACTTTCTTACGTCGAATTATCGTTAGCCGTCGTATTACCCAAAATCCCTCCCCCACCCACCCGCTCCCTGTTACCCATGAAAACTTTGACAATTTTTCCCAGCGCTCGCGACTAATTACAATTATTAAATTACTTATAAAATGGTCTATATATATATCGTATTTGTACCAATAAATCTCTTTATACTTGATCGTCCTCATTATCATTACCATCATCGTCGTCATATCGTCGTTATCATTCATTTATTACTTCTCTCTATTATCTATAGGAATACTATTTAAAATCAGTCTTGCGGTTGAGATATATTAGGTGTCTGGTGAGGTAGTGTTCAGTTTCACAATTAGTATACCGATTAGTTACCGCTGGAGTCGTACGTGGCGCTGACGGCAGGATTCGCTTGAGCGCCCCGATGTGCAAGAAAAGATTTAAAAAGGAAAGAGCCCCTACGAACGAGCGTATCGCGTGCGAGAAAAAAGAATAAAAACTTGTCGAAAAAAGAGTCTATAAAAAGTACAAATAAAGATCCACGACCCACGGCAATTCCCAAAGTATGACGCGTGCCAAGTGGTAGCAGATGCGACGTGTGCGAAGACGCGCGTGCACGAAAGCCTTATCGCCGAAACAGGTACGACATCGAGCGGCCACTCACATTTTGTATCGCATTAAATTCGAGTATTAGAACGAGACTATTAATTATTAATGGCATCGTCGTATTCGATCGTACCGTGTTATTTTCTTCTTCCTTTATACTTTTAAGCTATTAGTATCGTAAGGTCTGAGTTTGTACCGTGTCCTCGTTGCGTGCGAGCATTTGAACAGATGCAAGATGGCGGCGCGCACGCGCATGCGCACAGGGCACTAAAGGCTTTGAATTTGTATTTTACATTTATTTTCTCGCCTCCCGCCGCTTTAACTACAACGAGTATACTTTTGCATGTTTCTTTCGACGAAAAACCCCGTCGTGACTTTATATTTACTTCTTTTTGCTTCTTCTTCAATTTATTTCTTTACTCCAGGTCAAATTTTTTCGGCGCGACGCCGCCATTGCATCTGCTCAAATTCAAGCGTACCGTATATATTCTATACTGTATATCCACGTATACATATATATATAGAATATTACATAGCATAACGTTTATGGATTAATATTTGGATTTTGGCTGTACAAAAGAGTTACACTACGTTAATTACGCTATTAGTTACATAGATACAGAGAGGTATACATCGTACAGATGGCGCGCGCATGCGGCTACCCAAAGACGCCCGTGTCAGTGTCAACTCGTACGTCAATCGGGACAGTCCGAAATTGAGTAGAGTTCGAAATAAAAAGAAAAGAGTTATTACGCATTAATTACAGCGACCACTTTTTTTTTTATACATATATATACACACGCACACATCCCATTTACATAACTTCGGACACGAGACGCCTGTACACCCACATGGCTTCAACAGCTATTTGACACAAATACACATAACCAACCTTGCTCGTAAGGATGAGAAGACAACAACGATATTTTTAGTTATACGAAAGTGTAATGCGTAGAACGAGCGACAATTCTCTTGAATAATTTTAATTAATAATAATAATAATATTTAATCGATAATTAATAATAATAATGACAGGTTCGCATGCACTGTTCATTCTCTAACCAAAATGCGTCGTAATCGCGAGTGCAAAGAAGAACGCATTTTGGGCTAATCCCGATAATCAAGTCAATTAATTAATATGCATTAAATAGGAACACAAGTTGTATGCGGTTTATCCACCCGAAACCAAAGGAACTATGAGTCATTGATTATTAAGGAATCAGGTAAACCGATATTACGTGATAATAGGATATACAGAGTTAATCGGTACAAACGTAAGAGCTGAAGTTGGTTCTGTCATAGGAATCGAAAGGCTGACAACTTCAGGTGGTGGCATTTGGTCTGGATAACGTTGTACGTATAGTTTTTTCACGAGTAAGGGGTCTTGTCCGGGGGACTCTTTTACGTTGAAAGTCATAGGAAGGCGGCCCTTCGAAAGGAGCGCGTTTGCCCGTGGACGGACTATAGGTATAGTCCCGTGCATATCGTCCAGCGAAAAATTTAATGAAAAAGAAATATAAACTGTTTGGTCATCTACGAAGAAGAAAAAGTAGCCATGAATTATTGGTATCCATTTTATTCTCGGTCGTTTGATTCTCTAGTTTTTATTTTGTTGCCTGAAAGAGGAAAGAAAAACAACGTGCGACGAGAAAACGGAAACTGACGTGTTCACGTGGTCCATATCGCGTTTAACCCCCGGAGAATAATTTTCTCTTTCTTTCACGGACGAAATCGCAGCCGTCGAAAAAGTTTACTCTCGTTTTACGTCATCTTTCCTTGACTTTCTTTTTACTTTCTATATCCTTCCCGCGCGTTACTTTCGCCTCCCCGTTAAGTGCGGCTTTCCTCTGGAGAATTTTGATTCGACGATTTTTTTTTTATACGCTCGGACACTAAGCGCAGCAATAGCTGTACGCAAGGATCTTGTTCGAAAAAGAAACTTATTGATTCGATCGATTGGATCCGGCACGAAGACTAATTTTTGAAAAAGTAATAGTTCGATGACTATGGGACTCGATACCTTTTCTTCTTTGTGGATATTTTGGAAATAATTTTTGGTAAATTTTTTTTTTTTTTTGTAATTCACGCGTCTTTGCATGCAGTCGCTTTTACCCTTTTTGGCATTTTGACTATTCCGAATAATCGATATCTTCGACGGTAACCAAGGACTCTGCTTTATCGTAAGATTAACGAGGCGCCTTATTCTTGCTTAGCGACCATTTAAATTAACCCAAAAATCTTTTCTACACAAGTAACTCGTTAAAATTTGCATTTGGCGATTCTTCGAATTTTCCGCATACGTGGCGCGGATTTCGTAATTTCACACGCAACGGATTCGTCGACATAAATTTCGTCCACATACGCTGGATCGCGGGGGGTAATTTATGTACATTTGTCAGGAATTTTTGTGGGATTGGCTGGTTTGCTGAGGGGGGTGAATAGGTCAAGACCCTTGCTGCCCTCTGTCGTCCTGTTCGTGAATCGACAATAAATATATCAATTTTTTATCGTCTACCCATACTCCATCTTCTATAAATTATTACGAAGATTCAAAAAATCTTTGAGAAGCATTCCATTTGCAATACGTGAAAAGTTAAAGAAAACTTTTAAACGTGTCCTTTGACTTTTCGAAGACAATATAAAAAAAGACGGAAACACGTGGGCGGTTTTTTTAAATAATTTTCTAAATAAAAAAAGCAACCTTTCAAAATAAATCTGTAGCAAGGGACGAACGAAAATTGGCCAATGGGCTTTTCCGAGTCTCCGAAGCTAGCAGCCCAAAGTAACAAACTTCGTATCTGACAACTAAGTGAATTTTCAGTGTACCAACGGAGTCTGTATACAACCCAAAAAAAGGGTCTTAAATCGATAACTATCAAAAAAAAAAAATTTATCTAATAGCTACATCGTCTTCTATACGCAAGGATCAAAAGCAGATCCTCTCCACTACGAAAAATCTTCATTGTCGTACAAGAATGTAACCTGGCTGACTTGGCATGCGCTCCAGAGTATCACGTAACAGGGGATTAAGCAGGGTGACGAGATGAAAATCTCAATCGCGCTCGACGGAGCGTGATCATGGGGTCGTAAGGTATGAAGAATCGAAAAACACCATAAGATAAAGAGTCTACGCGACGCCCGACGCACGCGGTAGAAAAGAAGCAAAAAACGGTGAAAAAGTTCAAATTCCCCAAAAAAATTTACAAAAATTGATGATCATAAAAACAAAGATCACCCTTGCGACGGAACAAGACGCGCCTGGGAAGCGAGATAAATTTTCAAAAAGTCCACGAAACCCCCCAAAAAAAAAATGCAAAAAATCACGCGTAGACCAACTAACGTAACCAAGGAGCAATACCCAAATCGTCGTTTTGTTCAAATTTCCCCAGCGCCTTATAAAAGGCAGCGAGGATGGTCGAGATGGCCAAGAATTTTCGGAAGAGAAACGAGGGCAATTTGGAGCTGTACATTCCGAGCGATATTTGCACAAATGCAGAGAAGCGAGGTAGCTTTTGTGCCCATGGACCCAGGGACCGGGTTATATTTCCAGAATGACGCGGTGCCCCAGCCAGAGGATCCAGAGGACTTCGGACAGTGAATGAGTCTCCCCGAACCAGACCTGTTAGCCCTGGTCAGAATGCGTGCGGCATTCTATAGAACAATTGGCTCTGGGGTTGAACTCTTGGCTACTCTCTCGTGCTCTCTTAGAGAGCAGCGAGAGAGAGACAGAGAAAGAGAGAGAGGAGTTACAAATTTGCATGGCGACCTCGACATAAATCAGTTGCATTGAAATGGCGGTAACCGGGTGCGGGTGCGGATACGAAAAATTGCAAACAGCACGCCCAGACGGGAGAAGGACGCTCCAGATTTTTACTTTCGTTTCCCATTTCCGTTGGCCGCCGAGACTTTGGGACGTTAGAAAAAAAAAAAGTCTCAGCGAAAAACAAAAACTAAGAAACCCAGGACAAGCGTAGGAAAATTATGTAGCACAGTGGTGGGGATAGTTCTCTGAAAAACCCGCCATAACGGACTAAACGATAATTCAAAAAAAAAAAAAAAAAGAAAAAAAAGAAAAAGAAAGACCAACTTGTTAGCATTGTAAATTTTCGAAAAAACATACGTACTCTTTAAATATGTACATGTATTTATAACAATTCTTTCCGAAGTTTTACAAGGTCTGGTAACAAACGCGACAAAAACGCACTGCCGCGACGAATAATATAAAATAAATAAATGCGACAATAATAATAATAATAATAATAATAATAATAATAATAATAATAATACAATAATATTAATAATAATAATAATAGTAGTAGTAGTAGTAATAATAATAATAGAAGACGATAATAATGATCGCTCCAAAACACCGAAGCGATCGTCAATGCAAAAGGACGTTGAACAAGGATAAACGAGGATCGACGTAACGGGAAAGAGAAAGAAAGGAATTAAAGAGCAGTGAATGAAGAAAATAAAGAGAAAAGAAAGAAAGTAAAAATAAAATCGAGAGATTCAAGCGTAAAAGCGAGTATTGTCCGATGCGAAGAATCAAAGGGAAACAAGGTGGACGAGCGTAAAAAAAAATCCGACGAAAATTGAAAATCCGCAAATTCCAAAACTTTTCCTTTTGCATAAAGAAAAAATTAATCTAGGTAATTACCTCGATAATTGCAAGAACGACAGAGGACGTTAACTAGGACTGCCGTCACTCTCCCAGCTACTTTTATACTGTCAGAGGAACTTGTATACCAGTACACATTCATTCCAAAAAATGTCTCTCCCTTGAACCTCGTCGTCGCCGTCACGGATATATCTCGAAAAAACCGAAACACACTACAACGACTAACTATAAGTTCCTTCGAGAGCGACTATTATAAATATATGTATATGTATATATGTACAGAGGATGAGAGTCTACCTAAAAATCTAGCGAGAGGATATTGAACCATTTAGAATATATCCCCATGCTCGTATGTATTCTATATTTAAATGTATATATATATATATATTCATATATATGAGAAACAGTATATATATATACATATATATATATATATATTAGTTTTAATATTAAATATACGAAACGTATCCCTGATTTCGTGATTTTTTTGTCACCTGTCTTAAGTTACGCAAGCACACCTCCATTTTGCTTTTTAGTATTCAAGAAAACAATAGTTAGCCCCTCCTCCTCTCTCTCTCTCCCTCTCTCTCTCTCTCTCTCTTTTTTCCGTATGCCGTTCGGCAGCAGCTGATCGACCGATGTATTCTATACTGTATGTTTAATATATATATATATACTATATATAAAGTCTCTTAACAGTAGTGACTGTGAACCGGTGTGTGGAGTGATTAATAAGTGAGCTGCGAGATGGGCCCGTAGGAGGAATGGGCCTTACTATTAAAATTACTACTACCACTATGTAAATATCGAGTTTACCTAGTTTTCGTTTCTTTATAAAGTGATGAGCCCACCCGGACCATATCCCATTCAGTTAACATGCACGTATGAGATTTTTGGCGTATTCCTCGCACGGGTCACGTAAATGTATTATCATAATAATATTTTTCCCTAATCCTTCAATAATCTTTATCTTTGTATTTTCTTTGCCAGTGTGTCAGAGGGTAGTTTTCTACGTAGTCGTGATCTACGTACCCCTGCGATGCCACTAGGAGGCGTGAGCGACGTTGGTCGAGGTCCCCGTAACGTGATGCCTGAACTTGGTGTGATGCTGCTGAAGGAACAATGAACTGGGACTGGCTTCTGATACGTCCAGTTCCTCGTCCTCCTCTTCGTGGAGGGTGTCGCTGCTGGGGCTGCGACTCAGGGGCGAGTCGCCGCTACTGTGCGAGTGGGAATGGGGCCTGTGCATCCCCGTCGACATGGAGAGGTCTTCCGGTTCCGTTTGCTCGGGTAGATCAGCCGGTATGCCCGAGAGGTTCAAGGGCATCGGCATGGAGGTGCTGACCACTGGGCTAGGTAGTTCCTGATGATGAACCGGCCTCCTGACAGGCGTTATCACCTTCCTGGGTGCAACCTCGGCTGGCTCATCCATCTCCACGTCGATGTCGATGTCGATGTCTTCCTCCAGGTCGTCGCTGGCCAAGGAAGGCGCCTGGGACCTTACCGTCCCGGAGCCGCACTTGTGATGCATCAGGTGGTGCCTCCTGCGGAATCGCATCTGACAGTGCTCGCACTCGAACGGCTTCTCACCCTTGTGTATCAGCAGATGAGCCTTCAGCTGATTCGAATCGCTGAACTTGGCCGAGCAGAGCTCACAGGCGTAAGGACGTTCCCCGGTATGCACGCGCAGATGACGACGAAGATTTGCGACCTGGACGAACTGCCTGTCGCAATGGCTGCAGTGATAAGGCTTCTCGCCGGTGTGAAGCCTCATGTGAGTCTTGAGATGATGGTCCCGGGTGAATCTGTAGAAGCGACAGAAGAAAAGTTTCAATGCGTTGATTAGCATTATTTTCATATAACAAAATTACGTTCGCTATTAACCCGATCATCCTACTCATTTTTGGACCAGGTCCGATGCACCGGGTGGTCAATTAAAAATAATCTTGAACATGCTCACCTCTTGTGACACTCCGGACACTCGAAGGGCTTCTCTCCCGTATGGGTACGCTCGTGATTCTGTAGGACGTGCTTGTACCCAAAGGACCTGGAGCAGACGCCGCAGGTGAAGACCTTGTCCCGGGCGTCCTTACCAGCCTCAGGACTGACCGAGGTCGGCGGACTCAGCGGTGCCGGGCCCTCGACGCTGCTCTGATGGGTGTTCTCAATTTTACTTCTGGTAGCTCTTCTCTTGGTAGCCTGACCCTTCTTCGTGACCCTGTCCCCGCTGCTGCTGACCACGTTGTTGTTGTTGTTGTTGTTGTTGTTATTGTGACTGCTACTGCTGCGTCGCGACGTGGACTTGCTGCTCAAAGCCGGCGACACGGGTCCAGGGGAGTGATGAAGTGGCGACGGGGGTGAAGAAGCCGCGGGTGGCGCCCAGCCTCCGAAGAGGGTCTGATGATGTCGATAAAGACTCGGACTCGCCGCCAGGGTGGCATGTAGCGACACTGGTATTCCAGCAGCCATTAGCGCTGCCGTACGACTCGCAGCCAGCAATTGCTGGGGCGTCAACATTGATAAGCCTGCGGCTGCTGCGCCCATACCGGAGAACATTGCTGATGAGGTGTTGTTATTCAACGGTGGCGACAGGGGCTGCTTTTCGGCGTCCTGCTTCATCTCGTGATGCTGCGAAGCTAATATTCCTACATGGACAAAACAAACGAAGAAATAAAGAAACTTTACATAGAAATCGCGATCGTCCGTTCAGCTGGATATCAAGGATCAATATAGATTCGAAGTCATCGGTTATATACAGTGTCCTAGGATCACTTCTGATTCAATTAATAATTCCTAATCTCTCGATGACAATTTGATCATTTATTTAATTAAAAAAAATATTTTCACATCATTTAAAAACTGACGTCATCGTATAGCTAATAAGGGTGTATGTACACGTACGTGGAATGTGTCAAGGGGAGTTAAATTAAAATAAGGATACGTTACACGAAGTAAATTTATCTCTTCTCCACTTTTACTTCTATCATCCCACCTAGTTCCTCCCATACCAAGCTTATTCAGCCAAGTCCCTACCCATATAGGTCGTATGCTCGTACGATCTCCCCCCGCCTCCTCGGCAGCCCCTCCCGCCACTCTAACACGCGTCACAACACGTCCCTCACACGTGAGGCTGACTTGGCCCTCCATTCACCCTCACGATCGTATACGCAACGTTTCCTCCTCCGTTCATTCAGCTCGACTACCCTCCAGCAGACTCCACTCCGTCCCACGCGCCGCCACCACGCGGCGCCATTTTTACTCGGCACTGTATAGAGGCCAACGACTCTCCTCTTTACTGTATATATATATATATATATATATATATATATATATTGTGTACCATGCGTGCATCTTATCAGAGTCAATATAACTGAATCAACCTGTAGCTAGTGAGTCGTTGGGTACGAAGTTCACAGGATATGGAAGTCGCAAGGCATGGTCAGAGGTCACTCGGACTAGGCGATTCCTAATGATAATTGTATGGGATTGAGAGTATTTTTTTAATTTAAAAATGTCCTTAAATTTTGACCTAATTTTTTTTTTGTACTAAGGGCGATTATTTGATAAATTATTTTTTGGAAAATTACTGCCGTTAATCTCATTGGCTTAGATATCGATTGACGGACGTTGGCATTAAAGGCTGGTACTACTTTGACCTTAACGAGCTGAGGTTGTATTGGGGTCGGGTTCTAATTAGCTTTTGCAATTGACGGTGACTGGCTTAGGGTTATCGGAATTGATTTGAATCATTGTTAATTGTAACTTTGGATATTCTCAGGGGCGTACACACTCGCAATGGGTCCTCCAGCGACGGATGACATTGCACGAAATTGATAACAGATAAGGACTGTCGCTTTGCGATTAGTCGAACAAATTTGAAGAATTTTTCCTGGTACCGCACAGAGATAAGATGTGGACAAAGCGATACCACTTGTACCGCGTGCGCGGTATGGATGTCCTAAAACGACTTTGACTTCGATACTGACGTCGGGACGCCCCACGTCGACTTGGATGGTCGCGAGTGAAAAGCTTTTCCGAAAATTGAGTACGTATCGAGGGGCGATATTTCGAAGGGTAGTCTACGAGGAATGACGTCACGGTCTGAGAAGGGGCGAAAACACCCTTAAATTCTCTACAAGGGCTTTTACAAGATTGAGAGAGACTCAAGGGGTAAGGAGGGTGTGTTGACCAAAAGTTCATCTTATAACGTAGGGGATGATTTTTGGATTACAAAAATTTTGGAAAATCTCATAAAGTCGATTACACCGTGCTAGACTTTTCTTATGTTTTACATTTATTAAATAATCAAATGCGATTTTATTTTTCAACCGATGCCTGGAGCCTGGTAATAAGGGTGGTACCATTGCGCCCGTGGTTTAGGGGTGGTTTAGCAGTGGACTGCCATTTCGTATGTCCTAGTCAGACGCGACAGTTTTTTTTTTCTTTTTCCTTGAAAATAGAGGCGAGTCAAGCGGCCATGTTCAACCGGCACGTACTAATTAATAGGTCGTTAAGATGGGGTTGTAATGAGCCTCGTTGAATCAATAAGGGTGCGTTGGACTCCCACAGTACTCCACCCTCAGGATCCCACGGCGACGAACGATTTTCCTTCGTGGGCTACAATCGTCGTTTCCCGGCAACACGCTGCGGACCGCCTTCTGCCCTTTCATCCCTTTCCTAATTGGTCGCAAACTCCCCCCCCGATATTTTCACTTCGAATTTTCTCCCCCGCAAGCGAAGCTTCTCTTTTTACTTTAGCCCGTCTATGTATAGCCGACAGAAAATACGGGGAAAGTATTACTGGAATAGTTGGAGAGACGGAGTCACGGCCGTTTGCGTAATACTATACAAATATATATTATGCGTCGCGTATGGGTAGTGTTGCTGAGTCGATTAAACTTTTGATCTGGACGATAACTTTTTTCTCCGGTGTTTGGGAACATTCGAGAGTATTTTATTTTTGGTGCGTTCGATACAAATTATGGAGAAAAAATGTTTGGGAGAATTTGCTATAGATCGTACGAAGATTGATAAAAGTTCTAGAGCGTTCAAGTTTTTCGGATTTGAAGCCAGACGGGACGGTTTGAATTTCGCGCGCGATTCTACGAATGTTTACAAAACACTCGAGTCTAGCCGACGTGTCCGAACGTCGAATCCGCAGAGGACAGTTTTCTCCGTTCCTTTCTCTCTTCGTCTTGCTAGAATCCATGGGAAGGATTTTCGAGATCTCGAAGGAAACTTGGTGGAAAAAACGCTGGCAAAAAAAGCGGACGCCTCCTAAAATCCGGAAACCCACACAGATTCGCAACGGGACCTTCCTAGTTCGTAGAGCGGTGGATCTTACGGATGCAGCAGCCAGAAAGGTGGAGACGGTAGAGAGAGAGAGAAAAAAAGAAAGGGAACAAGCAGAATACGAGTAGAAAAACATAGCGAAGAGTTCGAATTTAAAAAATAAATTGCCATCGTAGTCTTCAAACTCACCTGCGTTAATCTGTGCCTCCTGTAGATAAGAAAGTGCCATTCTACGATCCGTCTTGACGATTTTCACTTTGACACTCCATCCACCACGCTGGCACACGAGATATTTTCGCACTCAAAGAAGCAGGATTTCAAAAAACAAAATAAATAAAACTAAAGGGAAAACGTCGCGAACGCCACTTGCACAGTATACGAACATAGGTATACCATTAAACAATGTACCATAATAGTACGTTTCAGGTGAAAAATAAAGATTGTCCCGAATCACACAGGTATCCTATTCGTATGCACGATATCGAACTGAGAGATCGATACGAGACAAATCGACTGATCGATACGAAGGAAAGTCAGTCCAATTTGTGTCTTGATAATTATTACGTGAAAGCAGAGTCCTGGTCGCGTAACGTACAACGACGACGATATCAATCGCAGCGCGTCGACTGGTACTTTGACGGTTATTATTTTTTCTCAACGGATCTTCGTTTTTTTCCACGAGGGAATCTTGCCGTCACGTAAACTAACTCTAGGACTGCGAGTACAGGGTGGGAGACAACTACGACGTGGACGACGGAGACGACGTGTGACGGCGCTCGATGACGGAGGAATATGACTATGAGGACTGTCGGGAATAACGGCAACGACTACGATGTTACTCTGGGCTGACCTAACCCAATACTAACTGACAGCGGAGTTGCGCTCACTGTAGTCAAACATCCCCCACCCTTCTATTTTACCCTCTCCAGGCAACCGCTCCCCACCACTTTTCATCCCTAAACTCGCACCCTTGGCTGCGCGAGTCGAACGGCAGTGCACCCTTAACTGAGAGAGAGAGAGAGAGAGAGAGGAAACGAAACGAGATTGATGGAGAGGGAGAGTATACGAGAGAGAGAGAGAGAGAGAGAGAGAGGGTTCTTAAGAGTAAGAGTGACCGGTAGAGAGAGGGTCTTAGGTGGTTTCCGGAGAGTCGGAGTGAAAGCATCATAGAGAGGTTTGCTAAAAGAGAGAGGAAGAGAGAGAGAGAGAGAGAGAGAGAGAGAGAGAGAGAGAGAGAGAGAGAGAGAGAGAGAGAGAGAGAGA
>JARQTH010000581.1:0-54867 GCA_030142595.1 Trachelus iudaicus
TCTCTCTCTCTCTCTCTCTCTCTCTCTCTCTCTCTCTCTCTCTCTCTCTCTCTCTCTCTCTCTCTGTCTCTCTGTCTGTCTGTCTGTCTGTCTGTCTGTCTGTCTGTCTGTCTGTCTGTCTGTCTGTCTGTCTGTCTGTCTGTCTGTCTCTGAGCATCTACTGAATTGTCTGATAATTTTCCAATTGCAGGCATGCGGTGCGCAGATTTGTTCAGGAGAACCAGGGTCTGATGAGACGTATGTATGGAGATGAGAGACACATAAACATCCTTAGGACGGAATTGGAGAAGAACGATGTCGAGATTGAGTTCGATGACCGGTACCATCGCTTCTCTGAGGATTCCAGGTGAGGAGGTTCACCTTACTGACCTTAGGTTTGCGATAGCCATTTGTTACCAAGACAAATAGAGATATACGTCTACGTTACTACTGCAGGCAGTTCCAATACGACGATGAGTACGAATTCGAGGATGAGGAACGGGGGTTATTTGAGAATAACGAGGAAGCCGAAGGACGTGGTTTTACTAGTAGAGCTTTCGAAGATGTCGGCTCAAGGAGGTTTAGTAAATTTCCAAAATTGGGTGAATACACTAGACCGCATTTTCGACCAACTGGAAACCCAACCACAACCACTACTACCAGTAGCACTAGTGGGACAACTGGAAAAACTACCGATACCAGCCCAGAGAAGATCACCACGAAATTGACTCTCATCGACGCAGTTAAAAATTTGTCCCCTGAGGATAAAAAAAATAATGCTACTGATAACGTGACTGCCATACCAACTGTCACACTATCGGAAATAGCTAATATACAAAATTTGAGTATAAATGAAATACCTGGTCAATTGGACAGGGTGGATATCAACGTGGAGAACTTGACTGAACTGCCCATCCTGGAAGACTCCACTATAGACGAGGACACTACAGTGGAATCCGGAGTGACTGTAGCACCAGCTACTACAATAATCACAGACCGCATAGACGAGGTTGTCGAAAATGACAATGAGCCAGGTAGGAACAGTCCTAAGGAGCCAGTGTCTGATCAAGTATTTGCAGCCAGCGAGCAGCAACAATTCAGACCTCGACCAGAGTATAGGCCGACGGAATCAAAACCAGAAGCAAACAATATGGAGGGTCAACTCTATCAGGACGTAGCAGCAAAGGACCAAGCAGAGCCAGTATTGAAGCTACGAGGAGTGTAAGTGATTTATATGAGAAACAATTCACAGTAAGCTCTTATACTCTACTAGTAATAACAATAATAAAATAATAGTTACTGAATCCTCATAGAAATGCGTGTCCCGTAAAAGAGGAAGTGGTTGCGCCATTCTGGGCCAACAACACACGTGGCGAGGTGTTAGCATTGCTGAATCTCTATCCATTCGAGCAATACGTTCACTGGGAAAAATGCACGTGAGTATAATATGCTTCAAACGAAATTTTCGTTGTGGAACTTCTATAAACTTCTTATTAAAATAATTTTCTTCTTACTTACTTCGCAGCCATGAAAATAAGCAGATGTACTGCAGGGAAGGATGCAGATGCGAGCAGCAATACAGGCTCCACAGACTTCTAGCGTACGATCCTAACAACGAGTGCCGTGGTATATTCAGCGATTGGTTCAAGTTTCCAAGCTGCTGCGTCTGTCGCTGTTACGATTTACCAGTAGAATTTCGTGTCACGTCCCGATCGCCACGTATGCAGCGTCAAAGACTGAGAACGAGCACACGTATGTCGTACGATGAAAACCGTCACGACGTTTGACCAGCTTCGTGCTCTCCTGGAAGTCCTGGTACTGTTCCAGACTACGTACGCTAGGACTGGACATACCTAAAGACTCCAAGAACTCCCGCGACAGGACAAGGATATGGAACGAGGCGTTGTTAATCAAAGTGTCAGTTGAAATTTTTTTTTCGTTATTGGATAATTAAGGCTCGTGATCGAAATGCTTTAAAGGCCATTTCTCGTTATTTCGTTACTCGTTTTATTTAATTTAATCGCTTTAATAAAATGACGATGCTTAATACTCTACTGTGGAGGCGGATACACTCGCGTAATGACGTACCGTGCTCCTCTACCTTCTTCTCGCCCTTTGAAAACTTAATTATTAGGATAAACGTATTATTAATAATAACGATACTAAAAGTTAACAACTAAAGCTGCCTATAGTCACAAAGAATATTACGCACGACGGTTCGCATGGCGCGCACTCTTGTCTTAAATTCACAATGACAATTAACACGCGTTACAATAATAACAAACAGGTGTCGCTTACATTAAGAAATATTAAATGACCACCCGGTATGCAAATAATTCACTGCTCGACGCGTGGATAAGCGCGCGAACCGTCGTGATAATCCTTTTTTTTATCATCATCCTCTTTTTCGTGAGTTTCTTCTGTTGCTTCATCTTTCGCTTTTTTTTTTCATACAAAGAAATAGTTATAAACAATAACGAAACGTTAAACGTTAATACTTTTCTTGGGCATCCATTCTTGAAACTGAGTAATAGCTCAAAATAATTGTATATCATCGTCAACAATAATACCTATAGTAATGTATACCCTATATCAATCAATGTGTCACATATATATTATATAATATTACAAATGTCATAATATTATACCGTACTATAATACATATAGATGCCTTGTACCTGTGAACGGATATGCATTATTATTGCTACAGTGTCTCGTCTCTGTAATGCATGTACGCCCACGTGGTACTGGCGAAGCTGTGTATAAATAGAAATATTTATAAATATGTGCTAAAACATTTGGTATCAAAACCATTGCAGGAAAAAAAACCTTCAAAAAATTCATTTCAAATTCCCTCACGGTATAGTAGTCTCGTAGAGCAGTTGTATATTGTATAGTTAATCATTCAAATAGTAATAAAGTATATTAGTCAATACAAGCTACCATCGTATCGTAGTAGAAAACGAAGAAAAATTTTTCAAATCTACATATAGATACTCACCCCTCGTCATACATAGATTTACCCCCAAACTCCCTTAATTATTCATTTCTCTCTCTCTCTCTCTCTGTTTCCTATTCGAATTTCACGAATAAAATTCGCACTACGATCGCTTTTACTCTTTTACGTTACCCCGTCATTCTCGATCGAGTTTTTCTCTCTTTCATTTCCATACGCAGATACGTCGAGTGAGAGAGACAAGGGACAAATGGCGAATTTATCAAACGTCTCTCAAAGGAGACGCGCAAAAGGCGGATGCGCTTTTCGCATAATTTTATATAAAAAAATAGTCTATCTCGATAACAAAGAATCGCAATCCAATCGCACTGCGTGAACACGTTGCAATTTAATCACAGGATAATCCGGTTCAAAAGTTCAACCGGAGTCTTGGGCTGCGAGAGCTACCTACTCAACCCCGCAGTTCCGCAATTAAAAGGAAGTCACCCCCTAAATGGATTTCCCTTTGACGCTTTTTTTTTTTTACTTATTTTTGACCAACCTGATAGTATAAAAATTCAAATTGCCCAAAGAGACAAGAGATATGCCCAAACGTATGCATATTCAGTTTCCTTTAATTTTCTATACACGAAAGTGCATCCCAATTCTACGTTACACACTACTCGGGCTTGTACGTTGTTTCGTACATGTACAGGATTGTTCAACTAGGTTATGCTTTTATATGACAATACATGATTAATGCGTGACAATCTTTGTTTTTCAGGTTCACGACCTATGATTCTTGATCATATGCATTCGCGTGTACAAGTAATGATTACTGAAGAGTACTGACTTAACCACCGATTTCGGCCTGCCAGTATGTCCGTCCTTATTTTACACGCATAAATCCCGATATTACCATTTCTCTCGCACTCATGGCAGGTATAGGAAATTCGAAAAATCTCAACTTTTCATCTAATCTCAATGGACACAGCAATATCAATTTCCGATTAATTAATTTCCAAAAATAATAACCAAATGGCAAGACACAACGACCAAGGGCAAATAACCAAGAGAAAGATAATAGTTATCAGATTTTGAGAAAAAAAAAGTCACATCCAAGTCGAATGAAAATCCTGCACATATATCTTTCCCCTTAATTCATCACTCCTGTAATTCCATAGCCTAACAAAAGTGATGATATGCATATCGATCAATTTTCTGCTCCGTTCTAACTTTCTACCAACCCTGTCAATATCATCCCGATCATATTTCCTCTAGATGGAGCCACCCTCTATCACCGTGCGAAAGTAAATTTGAGAGAAAAAAAATATCTACAACAGTACGACACGTTTGAAAAGAATTATAAACACGAACACCATGAACACTCTTAAACGGAGTAACTGTCACGACTAAGCATTACGAGTCACTTAAACTAGAGCCGTAACGACAGCGCGAAACTCTTAATGATCATTGACAATCAGACGCTAATTAATCGACAAATGAATTACAAATACTGTCAAAAGTTTAGGGGGAGGACTTACATAGCGAGGGTCAATGTAACCGGTGATATGGATGGTGATTACAATCATAGTGACATATTTATACAATGAGAATTACAAAACACATATAAATATTGAATACGTTATAGAAAATAGAGAAATATATAATTAATGAGCTTTAGTCACGATTCTTATTCCTTATGTACTTGAATGCATTCAACGTTTAGATACTGAATCACTGTGTAAGTGGAGAAATCTCAGCTATCCCATGATTTAGCTAAATGTTATCACCAGCGATGCTTTTCGTATATATATATTTTCTTTCAATAAACATTAATCATACTTATGTATGTACCTCTTGTAATCGACAGTAAGAATGCGCTTAAAGGATTAAGGATCCGTCACATAACTGGTCTAGTCTTCTTGATATCTTGCATAAGAAAAGTTTTAACGGGGGACGGCTAAAGGGTCGTTCACAAAGATATAGAGCTGTCAGAGTTCAGTGTCGTAGATTCTTGACGATAGATTGCGACAATGATATAAGGTGCATTGATAAAGACGATTAATAATCATTAATAAAAAATACATGAATACTTATTATCCGTTACTATGCTCTGCTATGCGCATAGTCAATGTACTTTTTTACTATAGTAATATTATAATAGTACACGCACGCCCACGCTTCGCGCGTGCATTTTACAGGCATTAGAAAAGTTTAGAGTATACAATAATATGATTGTTTTAAGAGATGATATGTCCGACGAAGCAGTATTCGTATCACAGGTGTGCCATGATTTTAATAGATTAAATCACGATTTTTCTATTAATCCTCATGGATTCGATTTCCTTCCTCTTTCGTATATAATATATCTTTTTACTAACTCTCTCTTAGCCTTTCTATCTCGTGATCGTCCAGAGTGTGTCGAACGCGAGGAAACGTCACTCCTTCGGCTAACGATTGCGCGTATACACGAAATGGAATTAAAACAAACAAACAAAAAAAAAAAGGAAAAAGATTACGGGCAGCGATCTCGCACGTGTAAACGAATTACTATTGCGATTTGTTATTACAAGAGAAAGTCGCACGTTAAACGAGCGAGGCTATTGCGTAACACGGGAGAGATAAAGGAAAAAAAAAAAAAAAAAAAAAAAAATTATATCGTCACTGATATCTCATATCTAGTTTTAAAAGGACTACTACATATTCGATTGTGTTATTATTTGGCTAAGCGGGAGCCGCGTTCCCGCCAAAATATCACGTTTCATTTTATCCTTCTATTTTTTCGTTTTCTTTTTCTTCTTTCTCTCTATTAGTCTCCACTTTATTCATTTTAAACTCTCGCTCTCACTCTGCCAATGAGACGTTAGCTTTAATCGTACCCTTATGAATTATTATATCCCTTTAATTTTTGGTCTCGGTGATTACTTAACGCCTAAATATTGTCTCGTTAGAAAACTAAATTTTACATGAGAATGTCAGGGGAAAGAGGCGGGAGGATGGGCGGTAGAGGGGATTTGAGGAAAACGAGAACGAGAGAGAAAGAATTGTAATAACGATAAAGGACACAGAGAGAAAGGGATGGATAAGGTAACGCGATTTTTTCTGTCTCCTCGTAATCATCCCCTATGAGACGGTGATCAAGCATCGCGAAACGGTATTGGGAATAGGTCCGAGGAAAAAACAAGAGAGAAAAACAGGAAGGGGGCGATGGGGGGGAGGGTCTGTTAATTAAAAAAGACAAAGATAAGGAAAATTAAATAGATAATTAATTAAAGCTTGTCGCTTAGCCATCTAGATCTCGAGTCGGCATACGTGATTAGCAATAAATTTTAACATTTATCATCTTTTTTTTTGTTCTCACTCTAAACGCTTCTTTTCGCACACTATTAATTACGTGTATTGATTACGTTTCTTCATTTTTTTTTGAACATCAATTTCTTATCTTGTTTTCTTTTCGTTTTTTTTGTTTTCCTCCAAACAGGTTTTTCTATACAAACACGCACGTAACTCAACGTATATAGGTTCAATTATGCAACCTGCTATAAAAGGGAAGGCACCCGACTGAATACGCGATTTTTAAAATTCCATTTCGCAATCTCTCCTCACGTTTGTAAATTGAATAAAAAAGAACACCATAACGATTTCGGCGTCGTTGCGGTTTTGGCATACGACTACAAGGCTAAAAGGGCCTCTCGTAATGCTTCATTCGCTTCTATCGTACTGCCATCTACAACTCGAATGAATTACGTCATTGGTTCGATATTAATAATCAATTACGCACTCAATTCCTCTAGTGCAGGTACACTCTGACGCATGGTCAGTAGACGATAGGAGGAACCAATTTTTTTTTTCCCTTTTCTTTCAAACTTCAATTCCCATTTACTATTTTTTATCTGCTCCTTCTTTCGATTCTTTTAATTATTATTCAATTCCTTGGTCTAGCGAGTTAACTTTAGTCGAACTTATCAACTGCTGTCTTAATGATTAATGCTTCACTATTTTTTTTTCCCTTTACTTTCCTTACCGTCCTGCAAGCTCGAAAATAGACCTGATTCTATTTTACCTTATATACCTCCTATTTACGATCGATCTGATGTAAGATCCTTGTGAGAACCCTGTACTGTCGTTATTGCTTTTCTCTCTTGGAACTTTGGAGCCTCAGTGAAACGAAGGCGTTCTCGTCACGCCTGTGACAATACTTTAACGAGTTGTGTGTGTATAAATATATATAATGCATGTACCAAGTAATAGATACTTATAATATGCACGAATACGAGTGTCAGGGTAGCGAACGCGTCACGAGACAATCGAACGGCGAAACCCTGGGCGAATAATCATCACAACCCGAGTGAGCTCGAAAAGTAAATATTCATAATAATTAGTAAGGAAGACGAAGAACAAGAGTACGAAAGATGAAAATAAAAGGTGTATGTAAGTGTAAGGAGCTTTTTCCTAGTCGATGAGACATGGATTCGTTAAAGAATCCTTATCCACACTGTCGCTCGTGTTATATCCCTTCTTCTAGGGATACCAGAGGCGATAACAATGAACTCCAAGGTAAATTGTATCTCTCTTTGTTGTATTCGCAATAAAGCGTAAGGGCCCCCTTATGGAATTTAGATGGATTTCCATTGTGGCTTATGGGGGCCCCCCCGGTGCTGTCAGGGTGGCCCGCAAGGCACCCATAACGCTTTACTTTGCTCGTCGTCTACGGCACCTTTAACTTGCGTGCATATATACGCCACGTTCACTCCAGCTGGGATAACGGCTGTAATCGAACAGGGCCCAAAATGTAATTTAACCGGTCCTCCTCTTTGGGGAAACCGGATAACGATTCCCGACTGCCGTTTCTTAAGATATAATTTTTTTTTAGGATGGTATGACTTACCGGAAATGTAATGTCTGTATTCCGCTTCAAGCTTCAGCGCCTGTTCGTACATCTCCTTGGCTACCTTTGCACTGACTTTATCGCTGGGATATCTTGAATCCTTCACTTCCTTTATCTGCTTTGTACTTTTGAATTTTATCAGCAGGACGATAGGATAGATGCGATGTCTATGAAGTCGTTCAATGGAGGCGATTGATATATCCAAGATACAGTGAGAAGTCTGAGAAATTAAAGGAATATTAGATTATAGAAACGTATTATTAGTTTACTGTTCATTATGTTTTCTTTTTTTACCTTTTCACAGATATCTTTTACTGCCTGTACTGTTGTACACTCGAAGTAGCTGCCTTTCTTGCGGTAGTCTACATAGAGGGAGTCTCGTAGACCTTGCTCTAACGTTGCTTGAGAACAGTGCATTGCTTCTGGTAAACACCTAACGAACTCTTCAGGAAATTCCTGCAGGAGTTTAGTCACTACGCATTCGCTGAGTGGGCCGATTATCAGCACTGGTCTCAATGCTGGATCTGGTGACGAATATAAATGAAAAATGTAATGTAAAGGGGATTGTAAAGAAGTAGTTTTTATGGGGAACTTTTAAGTCTTACAGTCAAGCCTCTCCACGCGTTGGTAACTTGCAGGAAGATTTTCTTCGTTGAGAGTTCCACTGTCACTGTACCAACCCAAATTGACACCTGTCAGTTGTGAGAGCTCCTTGCTGTCTCTACTGGAGGAACGTTGATGCTTCTTACGCCGGAAGAAGCTTCGCCTGGCACTAGTAGTACCCCGTCTTCCAGTATCCGTCTCTAAATCGCCAAGAGATCTTCGCAGAAGGAGCTCCTCTTCGACTCTGTATAAATAAAGATGTGTATTTATAGGGAATTATTTTTATAGAATTAGATGTGCTTTTAAGAATAACAAAACTTACTTGAATTTACTAGGGATGACTCCGCACTTTTGTCGTCGTCCAGCTTGGTCCACGATCCAGGCTCTCCAATGTCCTGGCGTACCACTGAACATCGTGCTGTCCACGTACAGGACGTCATCCTTGTTAAATCTAAGCTGAAGACTATCGCCGACTTCGCCAACACGGTCAAACATAGCTTTCACGTAGAAGCTGTCACCAGGCTTGTCCCTGACTTCCTTATACCGTTCAGGCATGTGCTGTGCTATCAGTGTAACCTTATCCGCTGGTCTAGCAAGTTCCAGAGCAGCTTGTTCAGCCGTCGCTTGACGTAGATCCACTCCGTTGTACTCCAGGATACGATCTCCTGTACGTAGACCCGCATCTTCGGCGAGGCATCCTGGTTGTACCGAATGTACGAATATCCCAACGCTGTTTCCACCCACCAGGGAGATACCCAGGTTCGCGCACTTTCTGGTCTCTATAAAGAGGTACCTGGGTTCACTAGGAGGTGGACTCTTCCCGTTTTGCTGTTGCTCCTCCTGAGTGGGACTTCTGACTGTCGCATTTTGTCGCTGCAACGTCGTCATGGCAGCCTGGTTCATCTGAGCACGGGGTAGAGTACTATTTCCAACGCGTAAAGTATCCAGGGTGGCTGAGTTCCTGATATTATCCAGAGCGGCGCTATTTCTAATATCCAGGGCAGCTGATTTCCGCATTTCGGGATTACGGATATTAATATCCAAGGAGGCGGAATTCCGAATGTCTCTCTCACGTTCCTGAGTACTCCTGATGTCCAGGGATGCCGAAGTCCTGACTTCTCGGTCCGATCTTATCACACTCAGCGTGGCTGAAGTGTCCCGTTCCGGTTCAGCAGACTCCAAAGGTTGCGTCGTCTTCCTCGGCGCTTCTGGACTATTGCACGGCGTTGGTGAGCCACTACGACTCGGCGCTTCCTCTCCGCCAGCTTCGGACGAGCTTGAGGAACCCGAACCCTCCAGTTCATTATATTCTTTGCATGAAAAGAATGTCGAATACTTTAATTAAGGTAATCAATCTCTAGAGTAAGAGGATTACAAACAGCATCAGGAGACTCTAGTGCTTGGACATAGAGAGAATAATGGATTCGCGTGATAAATGTTAATATAAATCCAACGAAGGAGAACCTTATTCATTCCCTACACGATACTCACTGTCCGGACTGTATTGCACCAGCATCGTAATAGAATTACCACACTGGCGCAGAACGTTAGCCGCAAGCTGGTAGGTGGCGCTTCTCATGTTGATGCCGCAGACCTCGAGTAGTTGATCGCCAATCTGGAGACCAACCTGGGAGGCCAAACTGTGTTCACTGACAGTGGAGACGAAGACGCCACCACTCTCGAGACAGGAAATCTGTATACCGAGTGGCTCAACAGACTTGTCTATGTGAACTCTCCTGAGTTCACCAGGTGCTGGTCTCGGCTGGGAGTAGCAATAATCCGGCATGCTGGATCTCTTGTTATTTCCCTTAGACGTCCCCGTTCCTGGACTCAGTACTTCCACATGAAAGGTCGGCATTGGACTGCCTCTCTCGGATGTCCTCTCTATACTTCCCGTCGACAGTTTCCCCACGCTGTTCTTCGAGGTCACACTTGGGTTGGACGGTATACGAAATCGCTGGTTCTCCTTTTTCCTCGGAAACGTGCCACCTTCGTAGCCGTGAGTGTAGGCAGGTACATCATATGCAGTAGCAATGGGGTGTGCTCTGGACTTGTGATAGTGCAAGTCTACAGAGGGTGTATGGAGGTGACTGAACCCTGTTTGGGGTGCAGGACTATACGGGGGTTCAAATGAATAGGACCGTGCGTCGGGCAGACCGATAGATTCACCAGATTGGGCAGAGGGTAGAGAGGGTGGAGACGGATACCTTGAGGGTAGGGAGTTCTGTTGATGCGGATGGGGATGAGAGTGAGTATAGGGGGGAAATGAGAAATTACCGGCTAGCTGACGTGGTCCAGCAGCTGGTGTCGAACCAATAGCGTAGAGCTGTGAGTGGGCCCTGTTGTGCTGCAAGGTATCTACCTGGCTGTCGTTCCCGGGATACTTCTGGGTGCGCTTCTTTGTGTAGTAATCCAGATCCTTCCCAATGTTCCCTGACTTCACTGAGAAATCTATGCTCGTCTCAGATGGCGCCAGTGTCGAACCGAGACGATTCTCGCTGGTATCAAATTCAATCATTGGCTTCTTATCTATTTGAATATCCTTAAATTGAACTGCTGGTGTGAATGACCTCTGATTAAATAACTGGCCTGACTTGCTGATATTCGGTATAGGAATTTCTACAGCCTTATAGACTGTGTGCCTGTTGCTGACATTTGCAAAGTTTGACAGCGGTATAGGATTTGAAATACGATTGTAATTGAAGCTGTCATACTTTGGAGGATGATTAAGAAGTACACTCAAAGGAAGCCGTTCCTTTGTTTTTCGGGGATGCAAAATTGTACCCGTGCCATTTTGTATCAATGGACCCCCTCTTGCCTTCGGCCAGGTGCCTCCATTCTTCTCCACCTTCTCACCCCGTCGTTTGCTACGCTTCAGTACCCCATTATTTGTCTTCTTGTGATAACTCTCTATTACAGAATCCAGTTCAGCAATAGCGTCCTGCTCCTGCTCAAATGTATTGGGACTAGAATTTCGGTGTCTCTTCTTCTTGTCTTCCCTATCCTTGCTGTGCCTACGTCCTCGCACTATATCGATCTTCTCGCGTATGTTGTCCCAGGCATTGCTGATACCGCTAGGCTTCTCCCCGCTCGTCGATTTAGACACCTTATAGACGCTCCGATCACCGAAGTTCGATGTGATGTACCGCCGGTCGTAGTCATCTGATTGTGTCGTCTTCAGCAGCATCCGTTCCTGTTCCGTCTGCGAGCAACTGTTCACCATCTTCTGTTTCTCTGGATTAAAGTTACTGTCCATGGAGATGGCTTCAGTGTTCGCCGACGGCAAAGGTATTCCCTTCAAGGTGGTAATTGTCAAAACATCCGTAGAGTTGTCATTGAGAATCGTCATGGCTTCATGAGCAGAAATAATACCGTCCATTGGTTTGCTGTTGATCTAAAGAAAAAATTTTTCTGTGTACGGCGCTTTAAGCCGATCATAAGCAAGCAGCTTAGGACTAAATTGTGTTCAGGTAATAAAAAATATATTCAAAAGCACTCACGTTCAAAACCCTATCTCCTACGGCAAGATTTCCTTCCTTGGCAGCCAAACTTCCTGGTGAAATCTTGGATATGTAAATTCCAAGCTCCAGAGCGATGCCATGGGGAACGGAGCTCACTGGAATTTGAGTAGTTCTCAAAGATCTTCTACTCAAACGTCTTCTTCTGACAGTCAAAGTGGCAGGACTGATAGTACTAGCTCGCAGCGTCTCCAAGAGCATCCTCGTAGACACAGAAGTACAGTCAACATTATTCACCCTTATAATACAATCGTTAACCCTGAGTTTGCCGTCAACAACACTGCCTTGTGTCACCTGAGCAACGTAGACTCCAGTATCGTTAGGATACTGAGGATCGTCCCTACCACCGATTAGAACGAAACCAAGATCCCGATCCGTATCCAAACATAGTCTAGTAAGATCCAGGTGTATTGTGATTACATCCCATTCAGTAACCTCTGTATCAATAGCAGAATCATGACTGTGCGACAAACCCTGGCCGTATTGACTTGACCTCAGGGCATGATCGCCGGACTCGATCTTTTCCTTGAGATCTTTGAGCTCCTTCGATGCCTCGTTTCGTTGCTTCTTTATATCATCAGAGTCCCTTAAGGCGCCAGCAAGTTCAGATACGGCACGATCACGTTCCTTCCGCAAACGATCGCAAAGGGTGCGGATGCTCTCGCGCTCCAAAACAATCTTGTCGCGTTCGCTGAAGGCCCAGTCTCTCCTACGCTTAGATACCTCAGCTTCCTGAATAGCCTCCTCGAGTTCCGCTTGTAGCGTGTCCACGGATTTACGCAATTTGTCTAGCTCCAGATTAGCCTGGTCGAGATTGTCCATTCGCTCCTTTTCTCGCTTCGCATAGTCCCTCGTATTCGTTTCGCGTTCTGCCTCCTTGCTGGAATTGTCACGTTCTCTGTTATACGAGTGCAACTCCAGACGATTCTTGTAATCCCTGCTGGAACCTTCGGAATAGTCACCAAACTTCTGACGCAAGTCGTTGCACTCCTTGAGAGCCTCATCACGATCATGCAGCGCTGACGAGATTTCACGTCTCAAAGTTTCTATCTGATATGAAAGAGTCTTTTTCTGTAACAATGATACACAGTTTCAGCGCATTAGAGGAACGTGGAATATAAGATAGAAATATACAGGGATACTAACCTCCTCGACAAACTGTTTATTCTGATTTTCCAGATGCGTGATTTTAGCGTAAGCTTGGGTCAGGTCGTCTCCTAATTTTTCCATTTCCTTATGCACCGTGTCCCTCTCGCCCATAATTAAACTGTACTCCTGCAAAGCTGCGTTCCTCTCCTCAGTCAGTCGTTTCATGTCCTTGCTAGCCTTCATGCGCAACACCATCGCCTGGTTTATCTCCTTGACAGCTTCTTCATGCTGTTGTTGTACCTTGGCAAGCGCTTCACGATACTCATTACGTTCACGCAGTGCTATATCCCATTGTCTGATGGCAGCTGTACATTGCTGCTTCAATCCATTCCTTTCGCGAACAGCGCTATTACGTTCCTGGGCCACTTCGTCGCACTGTTTCTTTAACCTAGCAGCTTCCTCTTGTGCTAATTCCAACTAAATTCGAAAAAGAATCCCAGTAAAAACACTGTAACCAATCAACACTTACAGAGCCTACCTTGTTCACTGCTGAGGAATGCGATGATATAAGATCGTCGTATCGTTTCCTTAGAGAATCGTACTCGTCCTTAATGGCTTCGTACTTCCTCAATGCAGAAAGGTAATGCTGGTTCATTGCATCTGCATTACTAGCATCGGACACAAGAACCTCTTGATTCTGACATCTTAATTCAGTTACCTCCTTCTGCAGGGCCTGTACCTCGCGGTCCAGCCTCTGCTTGTCGTTTGCCAGGTCTGAGTACTTCCCGCGCAATGCGGCACTTTCTTGGGAGGTTGCTTCAAGCTGATTCATGGCTGCTATGTGTTGTCCCCGATAGTACTCCAACTCCTTCATAGTATGCTCACACCTGGGAGTACGTAAAACGAACAGTCAAATATTAGATTAATAATAGAGGGGGAATGCTTGCAGAAATTTTTGATAAATCATGTATGTACATTTTTCCTATGCAAGACAGTTTAGTGCAGGTAGTGTTATATGACAAATGAGCATGTTCTCTGAACCGTGATAAAGCAAAACAAAAAGGAAAACTACACAAACCGTCGAATTGTATCGGAGTGCTTATGTCTAAGTAGCTGCAGTTGATGCATCGCCTGGTCGCATTGTGCCTGCAAACCTTCATAGTCGCTACGGCACTCAGGACCCCCAACAGGACTTCCGACACTGCCATAGCCTCCACTATCTCGTTCTGAGCACCGCAATGAAAAGGCAATCCCAACGGCACACATCGCAAAACAGTGAGAGAAATGCAATAAAAATATGAAATCCAAGCAACTGCACGCCAGTAATTATATAGGGTAGAGCGAAGACAAATGATCTTTTATGATTTTCTCTAGGAGTCTGAAACTCATGGTATATTCTTATTGGAAACTTGAGGAATGATATTCCTAATCATAGTGAAAACAAAAAAAAGAGAGAAAAATTGGAGAAAAGAATATTTCATTAACATCAAACCATTCCTTCATTCTCATTGTGCATGAAATGAATTAAAATTCTTGCAAAACGTAGATCCATATATGGCAAGCAATATAATAAATTTATAAGCATAATTTAATTACTCACCCATATTGAGTGCCCCATCTAAAATAAAATTATTTAGAGTGAGCACGGCTTGTTTTAATTCATTTGAGAATGGTTGGCGAATTTAATGGGGTTTCTTAATAACCATACGTTTCAGGCAATGGTTCGTTAGACTAGCTGGAGCAATGCATTCGGTTTCTTTACTAGCTTTCACCAGGAAAGAAATCGTGCGTCACGCATGTAAGCTTCGTTGTTCATGGTTTGTTTACCCGCAATTACGAAATTTATCAATTTAACAATTCTAAACAACTTTTGACACAGTTGTATAAATTATTTAAGAATGAAAGTACAACTATATTGAGCATAAACTAGATTAAACAAAAAACGAAGTAGTAAAGAATCGAAATTGAATCTTGAATTATTGCTATTCATTTAAAAGTTACTCACCACTACTTCCAGCACTGTCCAAGGAAGACGCACCAGAAGCCATAATATCGAGCTCCAATAATCTTAGCACAAAATTTGCCCCAAAGAGGTGCTCTCTTGATTCAGCCTATAACAGAAAAGTTGTTACTGCACCACTGTTAATTAATTACCAATATAATCAATAATTATCATCCAGTATCAACCCCAGCTTTTGAGTATCAGTATGTCCATCCGATCACTGTAAAGCATAACGAAGCATGAAGGTCCACTGTCTATTAACAGTAATGGTCGACTATAGGTGTGCTATAATAAGTGTCTAACGAGGTCAGACAAGAGGGACATGAAATCCATGAAAATCCATGATTTTCCACAAAAACCATAAATGCAAAGTATAGTGGAAGGGCGTATGTTTTTCGAATGGTCATAGCGAGCCAATCTACGTTTTGATGATGTGTCTGAGGTAGACCGTCTATTTGTCACTTGCCGATCAGGATAATTCTTCAAATAGTATCAGACTGTGTCTTACGATCGTCTCAAAGCGTCGCGACGCCCACCGTATAATCTTCATAGTAAACTATCCCATAACAGCGAATAAAAATGGACCAACCAGCCCCGAATGATGATGATTCCTATGGTACTTGCCAAGGAGCCTCTTTACCTTCTTCGGCGGCACGTAACCAGCACTTTTTTCTCACTAGCGCGCAACTCACATCGTCAGGACGTCCTGTTACTGTCATACCTAGCTGCACCGACCACTTATTATTTGACAACAATCAATAGCTCACCTGCTGCACCAATAAGCCTGACAATTAGCCATTTTCATTCGCTACTACAGTCCGATTCACATTGCTGGCAATAAACATGCTTGAGACTGGTTTATAAATGAGCGACGTAGCGCTGCTCGCGACGGATCGGTTAGTTCTCCCGAACGCCAATTGGTGGAGGAGCCACTGAATGAAACTCGCAAACGCAAACTGGCTATGGACATATGGCAAGGCGAAATTCGTTTTATTACATTTTGAACCTTCTCGAATGGCCTGGAATCATTGTAGAATCAAGACAAAGGTTTTTACAGTTGTACAGCAAAAAAACATCGAGAAACAATTGACCGTTCCCATAAAAAAAACATAAAATGGTGGATCATGCTTACCGTCCTTTAGATTCCGCATACATAATTTGGTCGTACTTGAGAAAACTCCTGTCAGGTCAGTGACGTAATAGTGTTGTAGATCATCTCTATTTGAAGCTAAACTGTAAATGCGATAGAATTCAATATTTATTGAGCTAATCAGATATTGATACTGATCCATTGCGCTTGCGCACAAACACTACCAACAGGAAACTCTCCAAGACTCGATTCCACAAATACGGTTTATTGTTTAAACTTCATTTATCTTGAAATAAAAATGTCTGATTGTCTGATAACGGAGTTAAACCGAGTTTAAACAATAAATCGTGATTATGGAACCGGACAGGAGAGAAAATTTTTTATTTTAACCGTTTGGTTAGTAGGGTTTCTTTGTTCTAAGCTTCAGTATAGCAACTGCCCCACGGAAATACTTCCTAATAATTATATTTTTCGTCCGTGCTAGACAGAGTTTCTCTATGCAAAAATATGCATGTATAAAAGAGCCGGAACCGGAAGGAAACATCCTTTGAAGAATCCTATTCTTTTACCATGATTTCTCCCGTTCGCCCATTACAGAAGATATTTCAAGGTATACCAAGAACGTTAATAAAAACAGCCACTGTTATAAGTTTTTTAATCATAGTTATTATTATCGTTAATATCCATATAATTATCAATAACTACAGTAAAACACAAAACAAAAAGGTAAATAAGGGAAGGGATGGGTTGGGGACGTTGGTTGGGTTTAGGGTGAAGGGATCTGTGTGTGATATCTGTACATTCTCCTTATTGTGAGTAACATAAACTCTTGTATATCAGTATAGCCTAGGATAGGAAGAAACTAAATCAGTAATATTCACAGATATTTTACAAGATAGTGTAAGACGCAATGGGCGGGTGCGACGAGCGACATGTTTTTTACTTCCATCCTCTTGGTGCTCTAAGCAAAAGGAAGAAAAAGAAAGACCAAGGAACAATTATACCTTGGAGTCAAGTATATAAAAGGAAAAGGTGAAACAATGGATATTCGAAAATTATTGTTAAACAATACGCAATTTGAATGAAATCTTAAAAAAAAAGAAAATTCAAGAGCGATCGCGCAACGCCCACGCCCACGTAACGCCCACGTTCATACTTATACCGTATTCGCAATATATGTTTTCCTTTTTCCCATCTCTGCTATGTCCTCGTACGCTCTCTCTCTCTCTCTCTCTCTCTCTCTTTTTCTCCGTTTATCTGTTTTGTTTCTCGTTTATACCTCTACACTGTACATATGCACAACGCATCTTTTACACTGTACACGCATACGCTCCCACAAGTAATCCGCGCTATCTTACTATATATTTAAGTTATTTCCCCATTTTATTTTATGCCATCATTTTTCATACCAACTTATCCTTCTTAGGGATGGAACAGAACGAGTCGTACCATTATTTTTCACATAGGAGGAAGATAAGGTTTTGTTACTAAATTGGCCGGAAGTCTTTGCGAGTTGTTATCGTGATTATCATTAATATTATTATTATTACTCTTATCGGTTCTCCCCGTCCACCTCTTATTCCTCTTATTATTCCATGTACCAACAACCATAACAAGAAGGCGGAACAGGCATATAATACGTACATATACGCCCCGTTTTTGATACATGAATCGCTGCCAAATGTAGTACCTTATACGGTAACATTTTGTTAGTACCAATTGTCACTGTTACTTTATTTATTTTTTAAATCTTTTCACATCTCTCCTACCTACCTAATCGATTCATGCGTGGCCCATTGAAAACGGAATTAGATCTCTTTTACAGGTCAGGCGTATCAGCAATGAAACTGCAAAGCGACTCTCTCCTCTCCTCACCAAAACGAAAAAAGTTTTTCTTTCTACATCGTATTTCGTCATCTCGATATCGTCGTTCCTGATCCCATGAAGAAATCCTTATTGATCTCCCTTCGCCATTGCGTCGAGCCTTCGAAGAATCCATCAGTCCGCGTTGAAGGACAGTGGGTCGATTACACGTTTTTTCATTCTCAGAACGATCCACCGTATTAGTTTTGTCACCGAGACGAAGAGAAGAGGAGAAATTCGAAAAAGAAGAAGAAGAGCAAAGATAAAGAAACAGAAGCCAAAGATAAAATATCAATCGCAAACGCAAAGCCGCAGGCTCGTTTCTATTTGAAAGTAAATGAAAAAGAGAAAAGAAAAAAATAAGATAACAAAAATCAAGTCCCGAAAGTACATTCCGCCCATCCCTAGTTATTTCTACATGACTGTTTTCCTTAGTTTTTTTTTTCCATCTCTCGCCGTTTACTCTCTAGAGGCGTGCGCCCCTACGCGCAGCAGCATAATATTGTAAATAGGTAATTACTTATGTTTTACTTTTATTCTTTTCAGGGCTTTGTGTGATATAGTGTAACTTCATCTGTTTTTTTTCTCTTTCTCTATACACTTAAGCGCATTATTATCTTGGACACAATTCTAAAAAGAGTCTATTTTAACGCGGTCCTCTTATCGAGGCTCTCGTTGGGACGCGTGGCTCGCGTCTCTCTCTCTCTCTCTCTCACTCTTTCTCTTTCTCTCTATCTCACACTCATTCACTCACTCACTCACTCACTCACTCTTTCTCTCAGCGTGTTGTGTCTCCGTGTTGAGTGCATTATAATCGTATTTCTTTGTACCGTGTAAGTTATGACTGCGTCCTGTAGGTGGGTGTAAGAGAGAGTATATATATATATATATGTATGTATGTATGTCTGTCAGTGTCAATTCCGTCAGTCTAAACTGTCAACGCGTCAACGTGCATATATTTTACACAAAAAGTCAGCATCAGGAATCAAGGATGGAAGTGTCAATCGTTATGGGGCAGCGTCAATGGTCAATGAGATCGATCATACTCGAAAGCGGTATGACATTCTTTAAGCCCCGTTAACGTGCAGGTCGGTACATTCTAGCTAGCCCGTGTAATAACCTTTAATAATAATTAATAGCGGATAATAATATTAATTAATAATAATAAATGAATAATAATTAATATTACAAATCTTTTATAATGTACATAACGCTAGGCATAATAATATGTTACATCCTGCTAGGGGAATTTTATGATACACTAGGGATAATCGCTACATTACTCCGGGGGGGTTGTTCGTGGGGCGGGGCCGGGGGGAGGGGAGGCATAGTCCTTAGCATCAATTTTTCATCTAGGGAGAACTTCTAGATTAAATTTACTTTCTAGTTTGACAGGAGCAGCGGCGGTGGCGGCAGCTTTTTAAACGGCGGCAGCGACGACGGCGACAACTTATTATTATTTTTTTTTCTTTCCTTTACCATTTTTACTTTATCGACAGTGAACAACGACGAGGACGGCGGCGATGGTGACGTCGTCGTCGTTATCAACTTGTCGTTACGGTAGTAATAGTAGCAGCTATAATAATATTAATAATAATAATAATAATAATAATAATAATAATAATGATGATGATGATAATAGTAGAAGTAATATAGTACATAGGTATTTATATAGAGCAATATTATACAAAAACACATCACATATCGCGCGGACCAGAAACTGGTCTTAATGTTGGTTTTTTTTCCTTTTATGCAGATATCGTTAAATAATTAAAATCACAGTAGTTATGCCCTCGCTGGCTCACTTAATTTACAATATTAAAGTCTAGACTTACAAAGTAGCTTCGCGTGTAGGTAGAATTTACTTCCATACTTTTTATCGCTTTCTTTCCTTTAATTTCTCTTGCTTCTGTTAATCTGAAATCTTTCTTTCTCTCACTTTCTATATATATGTTTATATATGTATATCTATATAGATATATATACATATACACATATACGATTTCTTTACGTTTATCCGTCGCGTCATGTCAATGAATAATGTAAGTGTCTAACGGTGTTCTTACTAATCAGCTTTATCAGTTGTAAAATCCCGGTGTCGCATTTACTCGGGATGGAGACGAGTCCTGGACGCGTCTGTCGTTATCCTGCTAGTGTCCTCTCTTGTGCCCCTTTCTCAATCACTTTCTTTTACTTTTTGCTTTTTAGTTCAATGTTCGTCGATGGCTTCGTGGAGCAATGGGGTACATTTCTGACTCACTTGTCGGAGAGACCAAGAGTGAAGTCGGTCGCCCCCCACAAACTGTGTCAGTGGATTTGGCTTAATAGCGACTAAACGTGGAGTTTATATTAATGCCAAATGTTTTAGCGGAAGAGGTACGCATATGGATATACTCGTTATGCTAACCTCTTCCGTATAGGAACCCCTATCGCTCCGTCTAGGCCTACAATCTGACGTAGATCCAGTGCACGCGGGAACGTAATGGTTCTTAACTTGATTGTCAAACAAGGGTGGACAACGAGAGGGTATTCCTGACTGTTGTCATCGAGGAGGATTCGTTGACTCCTCCCTCCAGTTTTGTCTGTATTTCATCTGGTTAAACGTTTCTGATTATTTCTCCGTGACACAGGATACTCTGGGCTTCATGCCGCGTAAAAAGCATCCAGCTGCCAGGACGGGAAAGACACTCGGTCGTTCTCGTTAACGTGGTGATTGTAGCAGAGCGAAATCCAAAGGACCAACTGGTCTCAGACGGTGGCGATTACGATGAGCAGATGGGCAATCTCGGCGACCCGATGCAGAAGGTCTGGTGCGATCCGGGCGAGACTCTCGTTGGCAAAGTCACACGAAGGGAATATGTGCACCACGTAGGCAGGCTAGGGAGTATTATACAAAATATATGTTATATAGGAATAAGTGATATATGTGGTATATGTTCTGGAAATATATTATGATGTTTTTCGTGTGCGTGCCTGTTTTGAAGGCTCACCTGTTGAGAACCCGGTGCTGCGATGTTCACGATCCCTGCCGCTTGCTTCTGCTGCAGATAGGTTATGAATCCGGTCTGGAGATTTTTACTTTGTTGGAGTACGTCCATGTGATCTCGTCCACAAGGAAGAGCCAGTAGCATGCAGTGTTCGTTATCGGTCTAAGAAAAAGAAAGTTAGAGAATAAAGAATAAAAGCGAAGATTGCACGTTAAAGTGATAGTAAATATATAGTTATAGGCATACCTGCATCTTCCTGGCAACTCCTTCGACTTGGGTCTGCTCCAATCTCATCCTCTGGGCTATTCTAAGCGGTGGAGTGGATCCGTCGCTGTTGCAAGGTAGACTGTCCCTGGCTACGTTGGGATTACCAAAGACAAAGTGCATCTGCACAGCAGCCTGGTCGTTCTTAAGGGCCAGAAGACCTTGCCACATGACGGGATAGCGTTGCAGAAGCATCAGCAGGGAGTCTGCCTGTGGTGGAACCTGGGCCGCGTGAGGTGGAGTGGCGACCTGGTGCTTTCTGGGTCTGTCGGGTGTGATAGCTCTGTCTGTAGGTGCTTCACTAGCTGCCATTGGATACTGAGATCTGATATGAGCTGGTGGTGGTTCATAGTATCCACCTCGAGCTCCCACGGCAGCTCCAGTAAGAGCCACGTTGTTCCCGGTGTACTGAGGAGGTAAACGTGCATTCCCATGAAGCATGTAAACTTGGGCTACTTGTGGACTGTCCGTAGTGCGATCCTGAGGTGTTCTAGTGGTGCGTCTCAATTCCAGCGGTGGACTATGACTTTCATCGCCCCCAGCCTCCAACTTGGGATCCAAAGGTAGATGCGGAGATCTAGTTCCAGGCACATGATATGCTATTCTCGGCGGCGCAGTAAGCGCTTCCTGTTGAGCACGTAGGTATTGATACTGCTGAATCATCTGAGGATGCATATAGTGAGGCGGTAGTTCACCACGTGCCAACCCGCCATAATGATTAACCACGTCGCTCTGGAAAATATAATTCATTATTGTGTAAAGTGATGTTTATTGTGTAAGTTTGGATAATTGAAATATTGACAAAACATTTTGACAATTCATTAGCAAAGCTTGAATGTAAGTACCTGAGGAGCATTAGCATGAAGATGGGCAGGTGGGGGCAGAGGAGGACTCTGGGAACGATGAGGAGGTACCAGTCCATATTGACCTCCTGGTGATGGAGCTGCACCCGCGCCATGCTACCAAAACCAAGCAAAGTTAGTTTTTCAGCACAATAAAACAAGGGAGATATGATTCAATTTCGCATAATATTTTATAAAATATATTACTACACTAACATTTTTTTGAAAGTACCATTATATAACATGCTCGAAATTCTAACATTATCCTTACCAGTGAGGCTTCATATGCTGCTATGGATACTGCGCGACTCTGAGGACTCGCAGTAGGCACCATTATGCATCCTGACATGGAAACTTCTACCTTCGGAGGTTCCATTGTACCGGTAACCTAAAAAAATAAATTTTTAAGATACCTTTAACGTGTTAATCCAGGATTTATAATTATTCTCATAGAAGAAAATCCCACCTGAGGTTTTGGTACGGCTGATCTTGAACAGCTGGCACCAGTAACAACAGGCTGTGGACCAATTAGATGAGGCTGAGTCGGTGGACTAGCAACAGCTCCCGTAACAATTGGTGGTACAACAGCCTGAAGAAGATGCGCCTTAGGATTTAGTGGATGAGGTTGTCCATTGATTGCTTTCAGGGCAGCAGGCTGAGACGGTGGAGGTTGATGAACTCTCTGAGCCGGTGCTGTGGCAATACTGCTTGGATGAATATTAATGGACAACTTCTGTGGTAGATTCACAATGGTAGGAGGATGTTGTTTAGCGGCTTGGAGAAGATGTTGCTTAGGATTAGGTGGCACCACGTTGTTCAGCACTGGCGACATTGGCTGACCCTGTTTCACTATGATCTCTGGAACCTGTTGTTTTGGTCGAGGACTGAGACTTGGTGACACGACTCTTCCACCAGGTATCTTGAGGTGCAGAGCTTGGATAGCCTGTGCTGGTTGTTTCGCGATATTCTGTACGATAGTCTGACTGGGCAGGCTAGGAACGGCAGGTTTTGTGATAATCTGTTGCTGCATAGGGCTCCCAAGTTTACTTGCATTCAGAACATGAGCCTTCAGACTTGTCGGCTTCGCCTGAGAAACACAAGTAGGTGTAGTAATAGCCTGCGTGGTAACCACACTTGGAACAGTTGTTACAGACTGAACCACGGTCGCAGTAATTTGCACCACTGGTGAATGAGGTTTGGTGATGACACTAGTCTGCGGTTGAACCAGAGGCGGAATCGGAGGCGGAATCGGAGGCTGAACCAGAGGCTGAACCGGAGGCTGAACCGGAGGGTGCGCCTGTGGAGCCTGAGTCACTACAGGTGTAACTGACTGGCATACAGGTTGTTCCATACTAACGGCAGGTGCAATCACTGGTTCAGGTTTAGGTTTAGGTTTACATTCCTCAACAACGACAGGAACAGCCTGAGGCGCTGGTTTAACTTCCTGAGCTTCAGAAGGTGGAGTGCCGATAATTGTTGGTGGTGGTTGAAGTTCAACTGTGGATCTGATGGTCTGGCCAGAAGTGGATACTGGAATGTATTGACCTTCTTCTGATTCTCTCATTGGAATAAGCATACCCGTGACTGGGTCTATCAGAGTCATAGGTTCCAAGGATGTTGATTTCTGTGCTGGTGATGGTGTTTTGTTGGGTTCTTCTATTTGTTTGATTAAGTTTCCTTCGGAAACAGGAGAATCCTGCTTAATCGATGTCTCTTGGAGCACTGATTGTACCGGTTCCTTAGTCTTTTCCTCGCTGCTGTCGTCATTGTTCTCGGATGTACGTCTTGTGGCCTTGCGATTTGCTCTAGGTGACTTACGTAGTTCAGATGTTGCTGGTTGCTGAGGCACTTGCTGATTAACTCGTGACGCACTGTTGTGTCTTGTACTACGTCTAGTAGCATGTGCACCAGCAGCACCAGTTTTGTTTACGGCTGAACCACGAACTACATCCTCGATAACATCATCAACTGTGTTACGACTGCCGTCTCTTTCAGCCAGTCTTCTGGATTTTCTCGTATTGGCAGCTGGAGATATAAATTCTTCTGGTGGGACTTCCTTAACAGCTGCTACTGGAGTAGCTGGCTGAGCATTCGAGCCAGCAACGTTAGGACCTGGAGATTTAATGGTGAGAATTAGTCTGGGCCTCCCAGCGTTGTCCTCTTCGCTATCATCATGGAACTCATAGACATCCGCGGGAAGTTTCTTCTCCACGTGATGTTTACTTCCTCTTCCTGTTCTGCCGCCACGGCGATGGGGAACATTAGCTACATTTCTACCACCACGTCTGGTAGTAACACCTCCTCGACTACCTGCACCACGTCTAGCTTTGGATCTTCCACGGCGGGCCCTGGTGGATTCTGTCTCACAGGTTTCCACGCCCTCATCCTGGTCATCATTTTGAACATCTTTCTTCCCTTCTCCTTCAGCTGATTCATCAAACCAGTCACCCTCGTTCTTGCTTATCTCATGAGAGTCATTGTTCAGTTCCTGGCTGTGTTGCGTTTCATCCTCGCCCTCGTTACCTTCACCGTCGCATAAGGCATCCACCTTCTTGATAACGCTTTCTATGTTCACTTCCTTGGCAGACCAGTAGTCACTGTCCTCCTTACTGTCTGTAGGGTCTTCTTTGGCAGGATCTATAGCCAGAGGGTCTGTAGTAGGCTCCCTCAGATGATCCACAGGCTCTTCTTCTGGATCTAGTTCCTCGCTCTTGTACGTCTCAACTTTTGGCTCTTTGAGAGGCTCTTCCTGTTTCACCTCAATAGTGGGTTCTGGCATTTCTGATACCTCTGGTTCTGTTTTAGGGATCAACAGTTCCATAGGCTTCACCAGAACTGGTGTTGGTGTTGATACTGGTACTGGTTTTTCAGTTGATTGTGATTCAGTTGGTACAGGAGACTCTTGTTTCTCGATCTTCGGCTTCACTTCAACTTCACTACTTGGTTGTTCCACTTTAATATTTTCTAATTTAATAGGTTTTAGAGGTTCCAAAGGTTCAGTCTGTTTTATTTCTATAGGTTGTGTCGGTTGTACTGGCGGTGTTAATTGCATTGGTTGCGGTGTTGGGACATTGTGACCAACTTGTACAGTCGGAGGTTCGAGTTCCAGATGTTGCGGATTGTGTTCGAAATGACTTTCTATCTTTTGTGGAGTTTGTTCAACGGCAGGCATTGAGGCTGACATAGTAACTGGCACTGCGTGCGTTATGATAGACTGCGACACAGTTGAGACAAGAGGTATGTGAGGCTTGGCCAGTAAGATTCCTTGAGAAACTGGAGACTGCCTCTGGGTAGGAACTGGCGACATTCGCCCAGCAGTTTGTGGAATTATCAAGCCACATTGTGTATTAGATGGTACTGGAGGAACAATTGGTACAACTGTTTTGACAAGTGGTTGAGGCGAAGAAGATGGTGGACTAAGAGTAGGCAGAGAGCTATGGACGAGAGGCTGTGGTCCACGCGACACTGTCATTATTACTGGATTGGCAACAGAAGTCCTGGGTATATGAGTTGTCAGCAACTGCAAATTCGACAGTTCTTGCTTTTGTCTTGGTGACAATAGCTCGTTATCAGTAAGAACAGATAGCTTCTGTTGCCTAGGTGACAACATGCATGTTTCTGGACCGATGGGTTTTCCAAAAACAGGACTAGAGGTACTGGCATTTATCTCAATCTTAGCAGTTTCCGGTATGTACGTCGGTGGCTGATTTGGAGATGGCACCTTGGGAGACGTCGATGCCTTAGTAGAAGGTTCAGGAATAACAGCTGGTGACAATTTTGGCTCTTCCAGGCGCTGAGGCTCGTTCGCATTGACAGGTATTAGAGTTTCAATGACAGATTTTCCAATAGACGTAGCTTCTCGTGAAGTCTTTACTGATCCTGGAGCCAGTGGTGGTACAGGCATGTACGGGCGTGGTGGAATATTCAATGTAAGTGGCGGAAGTCCTCCTCGGGGATAGCTAGGTTGCAGAGCTCGCATTCCTGGTGCATGCTGTATGACAGGTTGCTGAGTAGCTGGAGTTGAGTAGATCTGCTGTGCAGGCGTATCCGGTCTGTGTGCCGAAATGGGTACGCTGACTGGGAGCCTTGCAGGTGGCGGCGAAGGTTTGCTCGCGTTAGGAACATGGGGACTCAAAGCAGGACTCCTAGACCACTGCCCATTGGGCGAGAGAGGCTGTGGGACTCTTGGTGATAATTGAGCCGGTATCAATGGTGGTATCCTTGATGGTACCAACGGTGGTAGCTGTGTCAGACCGGATGCAGACGTAGCATTCGGCATTCTTGGCGATGCTTGTCTCAAAGGAACCATCTGAGTTTGTGGAGATACTGGTAATCTCTGATATAGCGGCTGAGTGACTGGTGGTGGACGGGGACTTGCTGCTGGTATCTTTGGTGTCTCGTTCAGCATTGGTACACTGCAAGGACTTAGCAAGGATGGTTTATACTGAGGGGGTGGTGTAGATGGTCGATGAACCGGTCTGACCTCCTGTGTAGGTTCAGGATCATCTTTGGTATCACGTAGTTTGTGATCACCCAGACTCCACGAATGAGCTATGACTGAACTTGGCGGACTCGCAGGTTTCGCAGGACTGGTTGGTACTTTGGTCTCTGCTGGCTTCTCCGTTGGAGTTTTAGCTGGTGACTTGTAGAAGGATGGTATATCTGGAGTCTTGGGTGGTTGAGTCAAATCAAATGACTCATAATTAGGATCTTCTTCAGTATCCGTGTCTATCTGGAGATCATGTTCGCTCTGCGGTGTATCAGGCTTAAGATCGGTTTCCGCCTCACCGGAAGCGTTGAGACTTTCAACAGCTTGCTGCATTTCTTCAACATCTTCCTGAGGCGCATCTGCCTGGGGTCCGCTGGCACTATCACCCTCAGCTTCCTCTTCGCCCTCGTAAGAAAAGTCTTCGGTCGAACCACCAAACGTTTCTTCCAACAGAGCCGCCACAGCATCCTCCGTTTCCTCCTGGGAGATCACTACACGAGGCTTGTCTTCCACTTGAGGTGGCGGTGTGGATGGAACTGCTACTTCCGGTTCATCTCTGCCGCGCGACTGTCTACCATTCTCGCGTTCTTCAGGTTCGGATATACTCTTTACTGCATTCTCGTGGATGGTTTCATCAATATCTGTTCCAAAGCCTGGGATAAACTTGTCCTTCTTCTTCTCTGGTTTGTTTCCGACACCACTTACTGGAGTGATTGGTGCTATCGTTGACATACTGGAAGCTATTTTAGGTATAGGGCTTAGAAGAGCTTCCCTAGGACTTGGCAACGTTGGGGACATCATCTTTGGAACTATAGGACTGCTGGCTCTAGGTGGACTAGAATCAGCACCCAGGTATGGTAGGTTCCCTGACTTCTCATGGTGGTGATGATGATGATAGTCTTTCCTGGAACGTTCCTCCTTTGACTTCTTTCTCTTTTTCTTCTTCTCCTTAACTTTTTCCGGTGCCGTGGTCGGCGTGGACGGTTCAATACTGTCATTATCATCTGTAAACCTGAATACGTCATGATCATGTCCTTCACCCGGAGTCGCTTTAGGCGAGGTAGAAAGCCCAAAGAGTTTAGCTTCAATTTCTCTACCAGCTTCAGCCAGATCGACACTGTTCTCATCCTCAGCCTGATGCCTTCGTTTCTTCTCTGTCTTTCTGCGCACTCTCTCAACTTCCAGGACAGGACTTCTAGCCCCCTCACTGTCAGACGCATATGTATTATCAGTAGGAAGACTACTAAGTCTATTGAAGAAGGTATGTGGCGGATCATCAACGTCAGACAAGGGCCCAAAGATATCTTCCATTCTTTGAGAGTCCCTTCCTTCCTGTCTGCTGAGCCTCTTCCTCCTAGCCTTGACCTTATCTTCTCCATTGCGCTCTCGTCGTTTTTCTTTCTTGTTTCTCTGTTTCTTGTCAGCTCGCATTCTCTCCTCAGCGCTCTCTACGTTCTGCTCGGTAGAATTGGATCCTTCCATAGAGCCAGTAATGACACTAGACTTGTTTTTATGCTCGGTACTGTCAGAAGCCTCCAGCTTCACGCCTTCCTCGCTCGATATCGAATTCTTTTGTCGCTTTTGCTTCTTCTTGTGCGACTTCTTGCGCGAGTCTCGCTCGTGATTGTTCACAGGATGGTTAATGTGGAATGCAACGGGTATCCTTTCATCATCATCAGAGGTTCTCGGTTCCTCTTTACTGCCGGGTATACTGTTCATGGATGACTTCAAAGGATTCTGCTTCTCCTCGGTATCAGCAAAACCCAGATCGACGTCGCTCTCCAGGAATCGCTCATTTTTCACTTTATGCATCTTGCTATTGAACGATTCCTCCTCTTCGCTAGTGTCCGAATGAATTCTCGACCGGGAACCCTTCCTGGACAGGGACTTCGCGCGTGCCGAATCCGACTCAGACGTAGCCTCATCCTCAGTAAGGGCTTTACTACTTACAGAATCACCATCCCAGGATGTGCTCTGCTTCTTCTCTTCGCGTCTAGCTCTACTCTGTTTAAGTTGAGAGAACTTATCCTTGGGAAGACGTACCTGTCGCTTCTCTTCCTCCAGTTTCTGCATATTCTTAGTGGATCTCGCCTTGACCTTGTCGTACATACTGATGTAGGCCGGCTCGTCGTCGACGATGTCAAATATAGAATGTTTCTTGGGTTCATCACTGTCGGTATCCGTAGCTGATGGATGCCTCATAATTTGCATTTCGTGATTGGACAATACACCGTCATCCACGTCGCTATGGAGCCCTAGACAGGATTGATTGTCCCTGGAATGATGGCTGATGCTGTTCTGATCATCATTCCTCTTTGAGAGTTCAAGCCTAGCAAGAAACTCTTTATCGGACTCGTGCGAGACTCTTGGACTGCGATCTCTAGCTTCCTTCTCACTTCTTTCCGGACGATTTTTCTTGCTGCTGCGTTGCTTGTCCTTTGCGTCTCTGCTGTCCCGACTCTCACGACTCTCTCGACTCTCGCGACTTTGCTCACGCGAGATGTCGCAATGCGAGGCGTTCTCACGCGATTGGCTGTCGCGACTGTCTTGAATAGTTTCCTTGCTGTCGCGACCCTCGCGACTCTCACGACTGGCACGATGCTCGTTACGGTGTTTCCTGTCTTCGGATCTTCTATTTTGTCTTGGTCTATCCTTACTGTCTCTTCTGTGATCCGATATTTTCATGCGTTTAACGTCAGTGTCATCTGGCGGTGCATCCTGGGAAGAGGCTCTACGTTTTATTGAGAGAGGTGCCGGAGAGGTTTGATTTTGCATGCTGGTTACGTGATGATTTTCCGTTGGTCTTCGAGAATCATCGCGTTCTCTCGTTTTATCCTTCTCTTCGCGATCTCTTCTCTTCTCCCTTTCGATGGTTTTTTCTTTTTCTCTTCTTTCTTGTTCCTCCCGTTCGCGCTTTTCACGCTCCTCGCGTTCCCGTCTCTTTTCTCGTTCGTGCTTTTCTTTTTCCATTTTCTCCTTCTCCTCCTTCTCGCGTTTTTCCTTCTCCAACCTCTCCCGCTCATCCTTCTCTTTTCGTCGTTCTCTCTCCAGCCTCTCCTTCTCCTCTCTCTCGCGCTTTCTTTCTCTTTCCACGCGTTCCTTTTCCTCCTTTTCTCGTCGTCTGTCTCTTTCGATTCTATCTCGTTCCTCTCGCTCTCGCCTTTCCTGTTCCTCCTTTTCTTTCCTGAGACGTTCCTTTTCTTGTTTCTCGCGTTCCAGTCGATCCCTCTCCTTTCGTTCGCGTTCCTCCCTCTCCCGCCTTTCGCGCTCTTCTCTCTCGCGCCTCTCTTGACGTTCCTTCTCTTCGCGCTCTTTTCTTTCCCTTTCGAGACGCTCCTTTTCTCTCCTCTCTCGCTCCTCCCTCTCGCGTCTTTCTCGTTCGTCCCTTTCCTTACGTTCTCTTTCTCTCAATTCATTCTCTTCTCTTTCCTTCCTTTCGCGCTCTTCCCTCTCTCGCGCTTCACGCTCTTTCTTCTCCTTCTCTTCTCTCTCTCGCTTTTCGAGCCTCTCTTTCTCAAGTCTCTCACGTTCTCTCCTCTCCTCATCCTTCTCTCTTCTCTCGCGTTCCTCTCGTTCTTTACGTTCCTGCCGTTCTCTCTCCTCCCTGTCTCTCCGCTCTTGCCGCTCTCTCTCGTCCTTTTCTCGCCGTTCTCTCTCCTCCCGTTCTTTCCTCTCATGCTTAGTTTCCTTATTCGTCGCGTCCTTGAAGTCACGAGGATGCGCTTCAGGCTCCGAAGACTCGGTACCAACGGCAGGATTCAACCGATCCTCCTTATCCTCGCGTTCAACCTTACGGCTCTTCTCGACTTCCCCTTCCGGATCCTTACGCGATCTCCTCGAGCCATCTTTACCTTTGCTATGTCTAGATTCCCTACCGTCCCTACTTTCTCTAGTGTCTCTATTATCTCTACCGTCTCTACTGTCGCGCGAGTCTCTCCTCTCTCGTGAGCTATTTCCGGTGTCCTTCCTGAGACGCGCTCGTGGCATATCGCCAACCGAGGAGGTAGTCGACGAGGAGGATGAGCACGAAGACGACGATGAGGAGGACAAAACTCCGGTAGTACTAACGACGCAGGTCGATACCGAGGACGTCGTCAAAGTGTTAGAGATCGTACCAGTAAAGGAACTCGTCGCCGCAGTCGTTATACCAGGTGTAGTCGTTAGCGTCGTCGTCGCCGTCGTAGTACTAGAAACACTCGTCGCCAATAGAGCGGCGCCACTTGCGCTACTCGTCACAGTTATCGAATTAGAATTGTTGTTCGTCAATGCTACAACTCCGGCCGCCGCAGTCGTCGTCGTAGCATTGACACTCGTACTCGAAGACGTCGAACTCGTCGTGGAAGACGTCGTCGTCGCCGCTGCCGTCGTCGTCATCGTAATCGAGGTTGTCGTACTTATCGGAGATGAATGAATCGAAGCCGGATTGATTGGTAGCCGCGTTACGGATGGACCCATTGCAGCATTTCCAATGCTGGCTGGATTACTCGCATTTCTATGGACACTAGCAACACTACCGCCACTTGCACTACAAGCACTCAGGGCACTGTCACTACTCGCGGCACTAGCATTCGCGCCACCAATTGGCAACGACACAGGAGGTAACTCGGGGCTCACTGTCTTTATCGAGGTACCGGGTGTGACGGGTGTTGCTGGGATTGGATGCACGCAATTGTGAACTGTCCTAGAGTCACCCTTCAATGCGGGCGACACGTTCAAAAGGGATGGGGACGTCGTCGTCGTGGTGCCTCCTGGTGTCAGCAGGCTATTACCCACTGTCGTGTTGGCCTGTACCGGTGGATGACTAGGAAACGGATACTGAAGCCCGACCTTTCCGGTACAGCCAACGAGACTCCCACTACCGATCATAGAACCGACACCGATGACACCAGTGAACTCGCGGGGTTCGTACTTTTCGCTAAAGTTTTCCAGGCGTTTCGAGTCCTCATCGAAGACACTCCTCTTTGCCAGGACTGACTTCACGATGTCAGAGGGTTGCACCTCGTGGAGGTCCAGGTCGAGAAGCTTGTGTCGAAACCTGAATCTCTCGGAGGCTGAGGCATCCAGCTTGGCGAGAGCGTCACCGCCGGCTGCGCTTAGGGCACGGGATCCTGACCACTTCTCGTACTTCTCATCGAGGGACCGTATTCTCTCTTCGAGGCTTGGAGACTGTGGTGCCGTTTCGCTGTCGGAACTCGTTGGACTTGGGCTCGGATGCCTCGGGGGTGGCGATGCTGGTGGTTGGGGTGCTGTCCTGGGGCTGGGGACCGGTGGTAGACTCGTAGTACAGGGAGGACTCGCTACCTTTGCCAGCGAAGCACTCGTCGCTCTTCCTCCATTGTTATTATTGTTGTTGTTGTTGTTATTATTGTTGTTCATCATTTGAGCAGCAAACCTAGGTAGCGGAAGTGAAAGTGGACCCTCGTGGCTACGTTCACGAAACCTCCTTGGCTCGCTTGGAATAAGGTTCTCTGGTCGCTCATCAACCAATGGTGTCCCGGGTCTCGAGCCATCATGATGCTCGTGATGTCTATTGGCGTCCCGACGCCTTTTACATGGACCAGGCGCCCTGCTGTCGCAGCTGCCCCTCTTGGTACCGTAATGGACTAGGAGTTTGCTATCACTGACTCTCCGAACGTCCATACCCTTTCTCCCAGAGTGTGATGTTACCAAGAGAGATGCAATTTCCGGCTCGTCATCCTCGCAGAGGATAGTAGCAGCATCGAGCTTCGGCCTCTTCTTCGGGGTAAAACCCTCATCTCCGCTGCTATGGCACTCCTCAAGTTGTTCGAGAAGATGGACACGCTCCTTTTGGAGATGCCGGATGTCCGGAGGTGGTAGAAGAGGTGGAGGTGGTGCTGGTGGCTCTACACTGGTCACCACGCTCTGTATGGCATGCCGACGTGGAGGTGGTGGACAGTCGTCCTCAGCGAGTTTGACGTCCCCAATGACGCCGGTGTCGTAATCGTCGTGACTCGCTCCGCTACCCTGACTGAACTCGTCGTAGCTGCGGAATCGACGTGGCACTGGCTCGGTGTAGTCACCCTCGTAGTAAGGGTCCGTTTGGTAACGTCGACTACCTCGTGACATCGCCGTGGGGTGAGCCGGACTCGCCCCAGGCGTGCTACCGCCTCCCGGTGTCCGACTGTAACTAGCCGTCCGTGCTCTAGGAGGTGTTTCATACCTGGTGAACCTACTTCCGGCAGTGGGCACTGGGACTACCGGTTCGAAATTCCTATCCCGCCTAGAACAGTCCAACGTAATTTTTCTTCTTAATAATTAATTGCGCTAACGGATCAATTCATTATAAAAATTAATGTGTATGACTCACGTCACATCAAAAGTAGCTGCCGGTGATGGCCTGGTGTCCCAAGGTTTCTCCCCAGCTATGCCTTGACGTTCCAAGTGCTCGTAGAAGGTTTCCTGACATTCTCTAGAGGCAAAGTCGACCTGAAGTCGACGGCCTCTGAAAGTAGCCCCACGCATTTCCTTGACGGCAGCCTGCGCGCAACTTATCTGATCGAAGAAAACCAGAGCATGTCCCCGCTCACGGTCTACCACAACCTGAGTGATGGGACCGAATTGGTGGAACTGGATGTTTATATACTTTTCCGAAACGCACTCTGAAGTAAAGAAAAAGAAAAGTCCAAATTAAGAAAAAGTTTAGAAAATCCCCCACAGTAAAGTAACCATGTAAAGTTTCATATACCTCCGATGCCATCAACCCAAACACAGGAAGTTGGCATGGACTTTCCAAAGCCTAGTTTGATCCTATTAGAACCAAGATGTTCTCCGTCCATGGACCTCATGGCCTTGACTACACTGCTGATGTCGGAGTACTGACAAAAGGCATAACTGGAGACAGCTCCTTGTTTCTTGATATCAATTTCCTACGCAGAATCCGAGTAAAATTTCATTAGTACTCCACTTTTGTTTTCACCGAAAGACGCAACAATCGGATCCCTGAGGAAGATGTACTCACAATAATTTCTCCAAAGGGTTCGAAGTGTTTCCTAAGCTCGGAAGCAGTGACGTCCTTCTCGAGATTCCCAATGAAGAGTGTCCTGGTGGCTTTCGGATGATACTCGTCTAGTTCAGCCTCGTAAGGTCGAAACTCGTTATCCTCGACATCGTAACCCTGATAAGGCGCGACCTCGATCTTGCATCCAAAGAAGAGCTTATCGTGCGATACCTCAAGAGCCTTTTCAACGTCCTCAGGCTTTTTGAAGCACACCAGAGCATACCTGTCCCCGGCAGCGCCGACAACTTTGACCCACGTGACCTTCCCGTGTTTTTTGTACTCGTGAAACAAGCCATCCTTGAGTGAGGTGTCGCTACTCCTTGCCGGCAAGTTCCTCACGCATATAGCGAGTGGTCTGCGGTCTTCGGTAACAGCGGCATTGCCAGCCCTATGAGGCGAGCTACTTGGTGAGCTGCTACCACCGGAAGTGCTACCGGCCGAGCTCCCGCTACGACTGCTGCTGCTGCTACCGCTCCTGCTGGACCCACTCGGCGAGCTGCTACCACTTCGTGATTTTCTTCGCTGTTTCTTGTGCTGACGTAGCGAGCCTGTACCGCCGGCACCGGGACCACCGGTACCCCCGCCGGTCTCTTCCTGATAGGCGTCCGTGGCAGCTGGGGTTGGCGGCGGTGGTACCGAGCCGTATCTCGAGCCGCTCGACTCGTAGCTGGGCCAGGACGAGGGTGGTAGACTACCGCGATGACGTTCTAGGTGAGGTGGTGGTGGTCCGCTCGCGTACGGTCCTGTTCGCGGATATAGCCGATCCCTCGCCCTCGTCGAGGTCACGTGGTAACCGCCTCCTGGTGGTGGTCTACCGCGTGGTATGTAACCACCTGGGTCGCCCGTCGACTCGGCCGCTGGATGTCCCACGACTCCGACGCCGCCGACCCGGTTACTCCTCTCGCTCCCGTAGAAGCTCCCGTGGGAACCACGTGGCTCGAAACCCTCGGCACTGCCCCCTCCGACGCCACTAACTCCGGTACTGCCACCGCCCCCGCTGGCTCCGTGATCCTCCGAACTTCTGAAACAGTTTCAGGATACTCATTGGCTCATGAGAGTCAAACTATTTAGCTGACTTGTCAGCTACAGCTGAGTGACGATATACCTAGAAATTTCTTAAGTAAACGTTAGTTTCTCGTCTTACATATTCAATATATAATGGCCAAACGAAATTTCTCAAGATCGTCGCTCCTTCCTAGTGCCCTCCTCCTGGACGGCTAGGCAATGAATACATTATAATTACACTGACATCGTCAAATTTGAATTCTCAAACACACAATAACGACGTCCTTGAAACCAAAAAAAAACCCAGTGATAATTACTTAGTGACACGTGACATGTGACGACTCCTGGAAAGTTAAAGTTCACGTGGGTGTGTCAAGGAAGACGATTATATAATTAAGCCCTAACACGATTTAGCCATTGAAATGGGTTTTCCACCTTATAATTACTTATCCATTGATCCACTGGTCCTTTACATAGCCCCAAGAATAATCATGTCCTCGCCTTAAAGATCGAAAAATCGTCAGCTAAAAATTTTACACCAATAATAAAAATAAAGAAGAGTCACCCACTTAAAAGAAAACCCATTGTTACTTCTGGACACGATACTTTAATAAATCCGAGAAAGAAAAAAAAAAAGATTTCTGAAACATGCTACGTCGCAACCCTGAGGTATCCTCCGTCTTTTTCTACACGGTTGCCATACGTGACCTCACATATCGCAGATGCCTAAACCCTAAACCGCAAATCGTACCTCCAGACAGTATTATCTACCAAAGCTTTTGCCCTAGGTTACCAAGTGCTCCCAGGGAGGAGGTGTCAAGTAAAATTTTCATGGCCCCCGTCTAAACGTCCTCAGGCAACGCAATTATCCCGATGAAAAAGCTCTTCCAGTAGGGTAGGTGTCGTACAAGAGAATAGTCTGTCCGGTCGAGTCCTCCATCAGACAGTCCTTACATAATGCAGAAAGCTTTACCAGAAAGAACAAGGTGTATATATATATATATATATATATATTTCCGTAAGACAGTAGACGAACGTCAACATGGACGTCGAAGACGAAGGCTGGGTAAGGCATACATGCATAAATAGCCTTCGTCAACCAGTGGACTTCGAGGCTTTCGTATAATAATACAAGTAAAAGGAAAATAAGTAACTTTCCCTGTCACCCCTTTTATTCCGAACAGAACCGACGGAATACCGATATACCCGGGTTCTGAAAGAGACGTAAAAAAAAAAATACAACACTACCGACACGGCTTCGTCTCGTTTACCATATTTTTCCGAGAAAGCTATCCCGTGCACGTGTTATTCTAGACAATCGAGTGTGGCCACGTCACGCCTTGACGAATGACGACGTACAGCGCCGTGTTCAGGGGCGTTGGGGGGAGGGGGGGGGGGGTAGAGACTGTGAAAGGGGGGCCACCTGATACTAGAGAAGTTCGAGATAAGATATCCTCAGGGACGTACTTAAACGTCACTGGATCATATTCCTGAGGTAAGGTCATGAACCGTGTAACAGTTGTAGAAGATAAGAAAGTCTGGTAAGTTAATTTTTAAAAGTTCCTAATCAGACTCCTCAGAACGTTAAATACGCCAATATTCCAGGTAACGTGTTTATCTTGAAACAATTCAGTACTACCGAGGCATACGTACGGTCTGCATTAAATAGGATAAGATTGGGAAAGTAGAGGGAGAGACAGTGAGAAAAAAATAATTTAATAAGAGCACAGGTCAGTCATTTACCGTACTTACCGATATCATCCCACGTAGGTTTTTTTTTCCCCCGCTTATAATTATTAAATACACAAACGGCACTGTTTAATCGTAGCTTTTCTTATTTCTTTCGCGATAATCCAGCTCACTGTATTCCAACACTGTATCCATCTTGGGTAGGTCGCCACGAGCGCAGAGACGCTGAACGTTGCACGACGTAAAACTTGACACTGTTTTGCACACTGTTCACAGTCACCGTTTAAATTCCTTTTCATTCTCTTTGATTTCTGTCTCTGTCCCTCTACGCGTTCCTCTCTTCGTCGCGATCCTGAGGCACCACCACCTCGCCCTATCTTTTACCACAATCTTCACTTCACGTTTAAACGGTCTCAATTACCGGCGTTCCTTTTATAAGTGTGTCGATATTGCACACTGAGAGCCAGACCAGTGCGTAACGGACGGACAAACAGAGACGGATACAGGTAGAAATAGGATAAGGGTTTGCAGACACCGAACTGTTACATTGAAGGCAGCTCGAAAGATTTGAAAAGAAATAGGACAAATTTGCTTCGCTGCAGACCGTACATAAAAAAATGCTAATAATACTGAACATCGAGACTGACGAATCTCCTTATGGTAACCAAATAGCCTGCGATAAATATTGCCGAGCAGTCTTCTTTCTTGCCTATCAATTTACCGTAGCTCTGTGACTCATCGACTGTTACCTGGTAATGTACTACGTAAATTGCTCGATTATGTTTATTAGGCATATGTGGACATGCGTGTACCTGGTACCGGGCGTATATACGCATATTGCACCACGGTCAGTGCACGTCTTATTTGGTAGCAATTGGGCAACCCGGGTTATCAAGTTTGCCATTTGGTCATCTACACCCACTCGTGATACCAATATGTCTGAAATAGGTCAATGATAATGGAGTACCTACCCGTGTGAGGGAAACCTATGCTGAAGATGCTGTGGCTCGTAGTACTGTGTTGTGAGGGCTCTTTCGTCCAACGTATGTTCCGTGGCATGTGCTTTCGCAGCGGACTTGATGTCCATGAACGCCACCGTCGCTGATGCACCCCCGGTGCTCGTCGTACTCCCAGAACCACTTCCACCCCCAGAACCGGAACCGGAACCGCCCTCGTTACCATCGCCAAGGGTACTTCCGGAACTCCCGTCCACGGGGCACTCTTCGCCCCGTGGCAGCAGCTTGACGCTCTGCACGCGTCCATACCTGGAGCAAATGAAAAAGAAAGGGGCTGGGTTTAGTTATTTAAGTTATGGGAGGTAGCTGGATACTCTTGAATATTGGTTTATTGAGTTACTAAGAACGTCACCCTGTAACCGATTTAACTGGGTGACAACAAATAGGTACCAGAACGAGGTGGCCTGATTCTTTTACCTGATCAGTACCTGCGATAATGTTTATTTATACGCGTCAGTGAGGGGTGACGATCGATTCGTGTCCGTCACATATGCGCTGCCGTGACGATAATTTTATGTGGCCATCATATAAGTTTTATATGGATTAAAGATATCCAGGCGAGCCAGTTCTGCATTCTGTATTGTTTTTAACAATGGATTATAGGGATTGTTTATACGTTTCATTCGCGGAGTATGTTTTCAGTAAAATATGACGAAGAGTACAGTCCGTTTCCGGTTGACGACACACGTACATGGGATATACCTGAATTTTATGAAAAAACGGCCAAAAATATCATGGGTTTGGATAACGCAACGGCGCCTAACCTTAAGTCAACGCGGAGAAAATGTCAGGCATTTCTTGAGAGCGTACGAAGAAGACTTCTTGTCGCTTTCGTGAGAATCGTGCACAAGACATTGTCTGACGATTATTAACCCAGAGTACAATCATTCAGGAAAGTATGCGAGAACGGGATCGGCAAATATTTCAGGCAGGTACCTCCTCTAACCTGCGTCATCGCCAAAACGAATAGCAGACCGTCTTTAATGGTCAAAACTTCGTCAGCGCTTCGATCCATAAAGATAATAAAAATGCTCGGATGTTTTTGCCGAGAGGCCATGATGACGGGTGCTCGTTCAGCTACGCTATGCCAAGAGAGCTGATACAGAATGTCCAAGAGAGAGATGGAAAGGAAGGAAGAGAGAGAGAGGCACGGTGGGGATTCTTCAGAGAGATACGTATAAAACGAGTCTGAGGAGAGGGGTGGAGGGGTGAAGGTAAAGTGACGCGAGTCTATAGGAAGGGATAGCCATGAGGATACCGAAGAGGGAGTATACTGGTGGTATAACTGCTGAAAACGCAGGTCTCGCCAGGTATAGTGGGGGAACCAGGCAACGCAGCATATAGAATGCATACATACCAAAGCTTCGAGGTCGTATGAGATACTGACACAAAGCTATGGTAGTGTGAGCTTTCCTCGTTCCAATAAGTAAGAGTGGGGGGATAACGTTTTATGCGCAGGCGCGGCGACCTGCCCGGCTTGGATTTCTCCCGGGGAGTCGCCCGTTTCTACTCGCGCGAGTTGCACGTATCTTCGTTTCGCTCGCCTGCTCTCCTGCTAGAAGATCCAGGACTTTTACATCTGGGAAAAGCTAATTCCTCGTTTTGGATCGTTCCTGAAATACGTGTTCTTTGGTTTTCTTTTTTTTGGGGGGGGAAGAGGAGGGGAGGGGGAATTTCCTGTCGACGAGTCCTAGAGATAATCGTCGGTATTGTTACATACGCAGTTACAGAGAGAAAGAGAGAGAGAGAAATATACGCAGGGGTAATGCAGGGAGAAGGGAGAGAGAGAGAGAGAGAGAAAGAGAGCGGGGCGCGACGCCACAGGGCGTCCGGATTCGACGCAGAATTAGAGATAGACCTACATGGGGAGAGAGAGAGAGAGAGAGAGAGAGAGAAAGCTTCGAGAATCGAAAGAAGCCTGCCCCCCACGGGGTGAAGCCGAGCTTTATCACGCACCTAGCTTTTTCGGATCGATGTCGAACCTGAAACGCAAGCGATCGCTACACGCCATTGCATTTTCATTATAATGGCGCACCAACTACTAACGGAAAAGCTGCTTATATATAGGGCGGGGTTTGCCAAGCAGCACGAACATGAGCGGGTCCGCTCTCTCGCGTCTCGGTCTCGTGATTCTCTTGGTTCCTACCGTCTCGCATCTCCCCAATAGCCGTGTGTGCAATGAGAATCCCGCCGAGGAACGATTATGGTTAAACTGCAGCAATCTAAGAATTGAGAGAGTGAGGTTACGAGTCCGTCCTCTACGATGACATCCGTTCTCTTCTCCGAGTTGTCGTTGAAGACGCCATTTACAAAATTCTCCTCGACGCTCACTGAAGGGATCCGTTATTCCGCTCACGTTCCACCAAAAGAATCCTCAAGTAAAACGACCGAGAGGACGACCCTGGTGCATTATATTAGCGAACCTCGGTAGGTAGAGAGATCCTCCGTTCCGGATGATACATACAGAGCAACCATTAACAATCCATCTCTCTAGTCACTAGGCTAGGTGGGAGAACGAGGCATGGATGAGAGAATCAGAGGACGTTTAATCAGTCGTGATTATTCCTATATATCTTGTTCCATCTGCGAAGTAGTGCTCGTGGTGCATGGTATCCTGACCATCAGGAACCACCAGATTAGTTATGCCCGGAGAGCAATACGTCTGTAATATCTGGTATAAAGGATATAAAAAGTGAACAGTGACCGAGAGAGGACGGGCCACGTATGTACCTCACGACGCAGGCTTTACTTTGAAACTGCGTAGTGCCTTTGCGTGAGAGTCGAGAATCCGAGAGCTCTGTCCGGCTCGGCTGCGGGAGCCCCTGCTCGCCTGGTTCCCTGCTCCCTCCCCCCCTCTCGCGCTCACGCTCGCTATATATATGTCTGTATATACTGGCTGTCTTACCCACACGTAATCCTACCAGCAGCCTCCACTATTACCACAGTCTCTTCTACCGTTCTCTATGTATATATCGCTAAATTACATATATACACGAGCCACGTAAAGGCGCATGCACACTGTGTACGCCCTTTGCTATCGCTGCGGGTGCTGTGTGTGCGAGGCTCGTTGACGCACGCGTCGAATGGACGACGCCGAAGAATGGCAACTTAGAAGGGGCAGCGCCGGGTACGGAACATCAGACAGAAACTGTTAGCAGAGCGCTCGGAATATAGAGCCAGTAATCTATACATACATCGAGGAACGCACACATAGACCCAGAGTAACATACGTATAATGCAGTCAAGGAAACTGCAAGAGAGATACGAGGATAGGGTCGTGATACGTGGAGAGGATGATTCTGGAGTAGAGAGCTGAGGAGCTGTATTATGGTAAGGGGGACAGAGAGTGGGAAAGAGAGGTTAGAGTACAGCAAAGAGAAGGAGAAAAGTGCCACGGTGGCTGGCTGAGTGACTGGCTGGCCAGCGGGCCGCATCGTCGTCAACGACGTCGTCCTCGTCGAGTGACTCCCCACCACTGGCGTTGCTCACGACGACGATGACGACGGCCACGACGACAGGAGAGACACCACCACAGGGCACGTATAGCTAGTAGAGGAATTTTACTGGATGAAGACTCGCTCTCAGGCTGCATATGACGCACCGTTGACTTATGATGATATCGGCGCTGGCATGGGTCTCCAATAAACCTGAAGACTCTAGGTCAGATCTCTACGCTTTCCACTTTCGGTAGTCGTTGACTGGCCGCGTACAGCTGATACAGTCGGAGTCACAGTCAGGCTACCCCTGGCACGATTATCCCATCCGCGAGGAGGAACGTGTTACGATTATGTGCTTTCTAGAGAGCGTAACGTTCATACGCATTATGGTGCTTTCGTATATTTCCTGTACACTGTATTTTGTTGTGGCTCAGACGTAGCAAGAGATTCGAACGAGCGACGGAAGTTGCTAGGAATTAACTTCTTGCAAATGGTGGTTACTGGCGACGACCGGACAACTGGGAATCGTCCTTCCAGGCTTGAAATGCGAAGTGACCGAGAGATCAATACGCTTGAGAGTCCGTGGGGAGAGAGAGAAAGATAGACGGCATGAGAGAGACACGGAGATAGAGGATCAGCCGGAAACAGAGAGGTCGATAGTGCTCCTACTAGGTTGCGAATTCGTATAATGCCTGTGCATGTGTGTATGTATGCGTGTATATATATATATATATATATAACCGAATCCAAAATCCAATGGGAAGAGGTTAGGGTTCCCGGATGATGAAGGTTCCTGGCGCTGAATAAACGCATACCGCGCCAATAGTCCAATAGAGAAGTATGGGTTTGGTGTATAACCTTTTGTTCAGAATCCCCAGGGTCTCCCGGGCGACCTCGTGTGCGTAGCAGCTACGCAGTAGTGGCCGAGGCGTCCGAAATGGCCTATTAGCTCCAGATACGAGACGAGACGAGTGGCGGTGCCGACGGGGATGCCCGTGGGAGGAGTAGAGGAAGGGGATCAAAAGTCGCTATCTCGTCGGACGATAAAAGTCGGCTGCTCAGCAGAGGCGTAAAGGCCGCTGCCCAACGAGACTACCAGAAGAACTAGAAGGAGGTACCCGTGAAGAGTAGAAGTATAAGCAGCAGCAGCAGTAGTAGTAGTAGTAATATGGAACTGGTAAAATAGTAATAGAAAGAACAAGAAGAAGAAGCCGCGAACCAGCACCCAGGAATACGAGAGTACTCCCTGCTGTAGCCAATGTAGCTACTAACGTAGAAGAAGACTCAGTGGCTCGACGTGGCAACAGCGCTATGACTCAGCTCCACTCTACCCTCCTTCCTGGCCTTTTACCCCGCAGCTGACGCCCTGTTCCCCACCTCCTGTCCCCGTGGCACTCTGGGTTCTCCTCCTAGCCCCACCAGCCAACCGAATATCCTTCCTCGTGTCCCAGACTCTACCCGCTTTTCCTCCCAAGCCCTCTACCCAGCGTCTACTCACTCTCTCTCTCTCTCCCCCTCGGTCCCTGTCAGAGAGAGAGAGTCCCTCCTCCTCCACTGTCAACTCGTTTGTCCCCCAAACCGTCCGACGGCGTCATGCTGCTGCTGCTCGAGACGAGCGTGCAAAGCCGGTGCAAAGTGCCAACGAAGAAAAACAGCAACCCTACTCGTCCATCCTAGTCAGGGCATGGATGGCTGTGGAACTTATGCATACGCACGCAAACACAGTTTCAGGTATTGCATTGAAGTTTGTCTCTTTCGCAACGACGAGGACCAGTAAATAATAACAACGCCCTTGTGTACTGTAGCTGTAACCGAGAAAGAGAAGGAGACAGCATAAAAGGAAAATAAAAAAAGAACGTGGAATGTCATGCTGGGAAGTTTTACGTTAACGCGATTGCTACTCGACAAACGTGACGCTGGTAACGACCCTGATATATATATATATATATATATGTACGCATATGTGTACCTTGTCGATTCGCGGTTCAAGGCGGAAACGGTGACACTCTAGCTAAACATTCTCTTGATCATATGAGAACGACATATGCCAATGTGCACGCACCATCACGTACATCCGTGTATACGCGGTATGTGTTCATATATAAATTAGTTTTCTGATGGTTTCGAAAGCGTATTTCAACGTGTAAATTAAGAATGTCGCTCATCGTCTGTCGGACTACGTGCACGCGAAGACAGGCGATTTTCTTTCATCGGTATAAGAATGGACATTCCCATTGTATTTGCGTTCCTTGTACACGTTCATTCCTCTCGGTCTCTTTGACTCTCCTGAAATAATACTGGCATAAAGACGACGACATAAAGACCCGGGTATATTGAGGTGAGACCGAAAAGGAGTAAGGACGGCGGAACGTAACACGAAACAGGAAAAGGACTTCCTGCATTCGCGACGTCCAGGTTCCTGGCGGCAGTCCCAATTCCAAACCTCGGATATCACTTTTCCTATTCTCGCAAGTCGTTCCCGGCTCATGGAAACGCAACGACAAAAGAAATCTTCGCCCTAAATATATCCCGCACGACGTAGCCAGACTTCCGCGGCTGACAATGAACCGGAGAAAATTTTGTGAAAGTATTATTACGATTTGGCAACAGCGTTCGTACACCTGCGCATTAAGCCGAATTCACAAGGTAACTTGGATCCGCTATTTCCCTTTTAGCTTTTTGCTTGCTTTGGAGCTCGCCGTTGTGTTGCTCCCCTGGTCCCCCGGTACCTACGCCAGGAGATTCTACGTATAAAGAGCCGCTGGGTTGGCACCTCGTGCAAAACATCGTGCACTGGACGTATATCGAAGAGCCAATCTCATTCTAACGGGCCATTCGGAAGCGGGAGCCACTGTCGACTGCACCTTCGTTTTCACAAGATCGTTTTTCGCGATAGAACATACGGAAGATGCTTCCACGGAGGCAACCTTCTTGCAGATAGAAGAACAGGAGCGTAGGAACAAAATTAAATACAAGTTGTAACGGTCGACCCGACTGTCTCTGCAAGATGTCATAAGCCCACGGCAAAATTGTCTCGTGTAAGAATTTTTAAACGCCCTGTAATCCTGGTTTTGCTTCACCTTCGCAGAGTCCTGGCGTACCATGAAAAAAAAAAAAAAAATCCAAGAAGCCATACCGATTATGATTATTAAAGCGAATGACGTCAGTTAGCGCGCTCGCGGTGCTCGACGGGAGAAGTACCGTTACTCTTCGACGCACGTATGAAAACTCAGCTGAAACTTGTCGCCGTCGAATTTTCACCAGGCTGTGTTCCCTCTATACCGACACCACCGTTATTAATCCAAATTAGACATACTAGTGTACATACATGTGGGCTCGTTTACCGATAAGCCGGCCAAGTTAAGAGATTCGACCTGTGTAACGTTATTGGACGTGGCGCCACATGTCAGATTGAGAAAGAGAAGAAAAAGTGAGGTTATGTTCCAGCTAACACAAGAGAGTAACGGTAGTCTGGTTATTAACTACGGACCGCACCTTATATTGGCGTGTTTATGTGCAGCCCTCAGTCATCCTGAGGACGTAGACATATCCGAAGCAGGAGCAAAAGCCATTACACGTAGCGCATTGTTTCTGCGCGATCGTCCTTAGCGTCAAGTAAAAATATTCATAACGGTTTCGATCGGTCATTTCGTAAGACAAAAGACGCTTCTACCAGATGACCTGTCTGGAGTACGAGCAGAAGGTTGCCCATATCATAAAGAGAATCGCTGGCTGGTACGAATAAGAAAATTGCGAGTAGGAACGAGGCGCTGAATAAATCCAGAAGACTCATCGTCCGTGCCTGCGTATATAACTACGGGGAGCCCGTACTAAGATACGGCAATGGCGATTCTCCTCGGCTGACGCTCCAAATAAACAACCATTGCTCTTCCTGTATAATATTTTCTGCCTGATCTACTATCTGGGCATTGTTTTTCTTTTCCTCTTATACCTACACATCCTATTCCTCCTCTTCTTGTACGGGTATACCCAACTGCGTACTGCGACCAGGATATTATAACCCATGAGGTAGCCCGCCTATCGAGGAAGGTACGCATGCGCGCAGTAACTAAACTTGAGCCACGTAGTTCACCAGAGTATATCTACTTCCGGTTGGTATCGTTCGCCTCAGTACGAAAATGGTGTTGTATATGACGCTTGTACAGGAAAGCCGCATACAGAAGTAATAAAGACGGATACGTAATACGAGAGATACGCAAGGCAGTTGATGAACCGAGTTAACGACAGTGCATGTACGGCTACGTATAATTTTTATCAAAACTTTGAGACACGCAGTGATTGCGCCGTCGAGGGAATGTCGCTTGCCTAACGTTAACGCTCGCCCAGCAATATTTCGACATGAAATAATTCCTGCCTAGTGTTTTGGCCCATTTAAAGTTGTGTCTCGTAACGCGAGAGTCTGGACAGCAGGTATTACATATACACCTATACTATAATATATATATATATTATAGTATAGGTATAATGAGGTAAGGTCGACGACCGCTAAGAGACTAGAGACCATGCCTACTACTTTCACGTCTATCTTGAATTCTGCGAAATGAAATTCAAACGTTCGCGCGCGCGAGCTCCTTTATTGCACGACGTATATGTACATGGCGTGCGTGACTGCCGTTGCGTGTATTAGTCACGCACGACGTGTGTATCTACGCGGCGGTACCCACCTTTTAAAGACTCGTCGACGTGACGTATTATGTACCATTCTACCTTCACCTTGTCCCTCGTTACCCAGAGTCCCTGTTATATACATGAATATATATGTGTACCGGTACTGGCAGACCCCCATTATATCAGTCGTTTTGAATTTCGACGAGGTGATAATAATCCAATGACTCTTAACGTATACTTTGAATTACCCATGATGCCATATAAATCGACTGAATTCCTGCAGGCACGATTAACCTCGCATCGCGTACGCCGAGTGTCTAAACAGCAGGTGAATCGTCCTCCTATACTTTGTGCAGGAAGACGAATATTTTAGTGTCAGCGAAACTTGACTTTCTAAAATAAATATAAGAAAAAGGTAGTTTATATCGACGAGGAGATTCGAGGTTTAAAAAACAAAGTCCTAAAAAAATAATCACTTAAAATATTCGAGCTCTGCGAGCGATACGGAAGCACTGCTAAATCCTATGAAGAACGTGCGCTTCTTCTGTCTTGTTTGTCTTTAGAACGGAAGGTGGACTCCCACTTTCTTGGCTTATCCCTTCAAGACAGTCTCTGATGTCACTTTCACCAAGAGTACCTGAACCCTGACACCGGTCTAAGGTATAAGTGTATCCCTGCGTCCCGTGCGGTACAGGGTGCACTGCAGGGGATATATTCCTTACCTGAAACACAAAGAGAAAATCATATTAGAAAGAGATTCGACTGTCCAGGATGGTCGTAAATAACTCTACGGAATGTCTAAAGCCCAAGGACCGTGAACCTAGTCGTGTCTCTGCCCTCACGACGTAATTCAGTAAGCGCATCCGTGGAACAAGAACCGCAGAGACTCAAACCGGGCGACGTAACGGTACCTGGGACAGCTTTGCGGACAGGAGGAATAAAATTAAGGAGAGAGAGAGAAAAAAACGAAAAAGCTTTAAACTCACGACTCGCAAGCACGCAAGCGAGTTCGCCGTACTTTTCCATATACAGATATAACATACGCCTGTGTATCCCTCGAGAGTGAGGTTACGTAACTTCGATGAAGTTTCAAGTTTAGTCTCGTGAGAATGCTTGCCCTCTCTCTCTCTTGATTCCCGTGGCGCGTGACATGCGACAGGTATAGGAGCAGAGTGATAAGTATTTTTAAAAGGTGAGCTCTGCTGATTTCGTGGAGAGGATTTATTAGAATTCCAGGAAAAAAAATATTTTTTAAAATAAACTAACAAGATAGAAACCTTTATATACGTATGTACGTCAATGGCCGGACACGCGATGCCTCTTGGCTGTTAAATATTCATACGTGAACTTTTAGGCAGGACTCAGTGAACTTGTAAATTTCTAGCCGCTCGACGTTGCGAGAACGTCGAGTCATAAGCTCTGTGCAAGATTTCCCATCAAGGGTAAGTACTTATGAATTATCGTGCTATCTTTTTTGAATCCCATCGATCCCATCGCCGAGACTCCACCAGACACTATGAGAATACGCCTTAAGCGTGCAACAGGTGGGTATTAACTGGGCAACAATTGTTTCACTCCTGCGCGAATGACCTCGTGCACCGCGTAACGCATGAATCTAACATACAGCCGCCGCCCGACGCTTCTCGAACGAATTGGCGTATGCGAATATCATCGAGACAGATTCGATATCACGGACCCGTGACGCGAGAAATTATCGTCGGAGCACTGCAAAGTAACGTAAAAAAAGTGCCTTGAAAAAGAAAAGAGGCAAGTATGAAAAAAAAAGAATTTTTTAAAATTCAACAATATGTCAAGGGTCTGAAAACAGGCATCCTCCTACGCAGTATTGCGTACGACGTAGAAACGGGAGTAGCCTGGAATGTTATTCACCGACTCTATGGGACATACGGGGCGACGGGAGGGGGGGAGGGCCGAAAGGGGTGTCGCTATATCCTGCCCCGAGTAAAGGGATTGGCGTATAAAAAGGAGCCAAAGCTATGAGGTATGACGCCATCGATAGAATATCCTCGAGAGAAAGGAAAGCCGAAAAAGAAGAAATGAGAAAGAGAGAAGGCACGTACGTACGTATATAATAGAAAGAAAGTACGAGGGAGACGGTAAGAGGAGCACGAGGGAAAAGCAGAGGGTGGTGGCGTAGAATAGGACGAGGAATAGGAGGGGTACCAGGAGGGAGGGTTTGGACCGGTCGATGTCTCGAGCGAGGGTGGTAGAGCATACCCCATTTACACAGCGCGCACACTCCTGGAGCAGTGTATATCCAGGAACGTGAAGAAGAAAAAAAATTACCCTACGCACCGATACGTACTACAGTTTATATACGTGCATGACGTGCTCTTATGATAGATGCACGCGTATATCTATATATTGCAATGGAGAATCGGAAAGGCTCCTATAAAGCTGATAGGACAGGCATTCAGCGTAAAATAGCAGTGGGGCGTACATAAGTACGCGTAACCTTTACCATTCTATATACATATATATATATATATATATATATGCATATACCACGTATTCAGTCCAGCCGACAGAGAACAGCGGGCCAGTCAGTCATGCCAACCCCCTTTGTCCAATAGGCAGCCAGGAACAAATGTGAAACGCGCGCTATGTACGTACACGGAGGGTTGGTAATAGAATCGAATATGGGAAGGTCTGTGCCATTCGACGTTTTGCTATACTCTGCGACGGGTTAGATGGAGGCGAAATATTGGATACTTGTATTTGACTGTCGTGAAGCGCTGTATAGAGATTGACTGATTGACTGACTGACCGACTGCCACTGACTATGCACGGCGTACTGTCAATATGTACTAATTCATTTATATATGTACTAGCTATAGATAGCCCAACCGTGCGATGCATTGTGAATGTCCCGAGCATTTATTTATCGTTGGGTATATATCTGCCCTTGCAGGCTTCAGGGACAGTGCCGCGTAACGTGCATGTCGTCCAGGCGTATCGATAAGAACTGATGGAAAGCCCGTTTCTATAGGCTGATGCTAAACAGGCGAAACTACGACGTAGCAATTGACTGTGCATACGCGATGACTGTGTAACAACGTGATTACGCAGTGCCGTAGTTTACAGGGTCCCTGTATAGAGAAGGTAGATCCAGTGCAAGAGTACGCCCACGCGTAGTGCTCGAGTTGGAATAATTTAGCTTGAGCAATAAAAAAAAAGTCTATAAAGAGAAGAGTTAAATGAATACGTTATAAGGGCTTCGTGCAGTAGCTTGTACGTATGTATATAGAAGTATGCCACAGTCGCTTCTATGTTTCACGTACGTATGTAGGTATATAGGCGAAGATCACTGGGTGCTCGGGCGATATTTTGATACGTAAATAAATACAAGGTCGCTCGACGAACGTTCCTGGGAATATATATATATATAAAGGGCTCGAAAACTGCTGTGCATAATTGCCAATGGTAAACTACTGTCCGTTAGTCGAGTGGAGACGTACCGGTGAGCGAGCTCCGCGCAGGACGGACAAAATTTAACCAGTCTTGCTTGAGGGTCGGAGGAAGAGGAAGAGGACGAGGGTCCCGATGATGGAAGTGGAGGAGTCGGAGTTGGGGTAAGAGGAGGTAAAAGGTGCTGAAGTGGGAGGAGGAGGTGGAGTAGGTAGCACGAGGACGAGTAGGTTTGAGGGGAGCTGCGAGAAGGAAGGGTGAAGGGTCAGAATGGCCAGGAAGGGGGGGGGGGGCGAGGGGGGCATCCTGGAGAAACGGAGCGCGTGTGAGCAAGCAGGGTTCACTCGGCAACGCCGCGGTATATCGACCGGCTGTTGGGGCTGCCTGACGGTCTGACGGTTACGACGGCATGACGGTCGCTTCCCTACCTGACTGACTGACTGGCTGGCTTGGCAGGCTTACCGAAAAAGAGACTGGTCTCGCGAGCAAGGCCGTGAGTTCCGGACAGCCTTGGGAGACTTTGGATGCTGTTTGTGTTCCCCTGCGTTGCGTTGCTTGTCGGTAGGAATTTTATTCTGGAGAAATTTGTACAGCGCTCGTATATCTCGGTTGTGTATATAGGTGGCAGTAAGCAGTTGAGAATTGCATTATTTCTCGAGGATGAGAGGAGCACGGGCAAACCTGCGAGTCCCACATGCTGATGAGACACGGTGACTGTGTAAAACTGGCTGGTTAAATGAATAAATTGATACGTGAATGTTCGAGAAGCGTATGCTTCTTTGAATGTACGTAATGGAGGTGACAGGAGATGCGGTCTAACGATTGGTCGCCAAGGCAACCTTTAGCCCGGGTGCCACGACAACCGAATGGATAGGATGTCGCGTGCCACTATCCTAAGACGTAAATAGTGTGTATGTGTGTTTATATATATATATATGTGCCTGTCTATATATAAGTATACACATAGTCGATACCGTTAGGACGAATAGGAGAAACTTAACGTATTGCGAGTAGGAAGAGCGCGTGCTCGCTAGGAGGAAGTTAGTTTCCTAAGAAATTGTAAGGTTAGATCTCTAGATAGGTAGACGAAGGGACTGCGTGCGACAGAGAGAGAGGGGGGAAAAAGGTGGGGAGCGAGAGAAGAGATGATTTTCGGGTACGGCAGGAATATACACGCGATACCCGTGACGGCCCTGAGAGCCCGAAGGGACCACAGACAAGCCGGATGGCGAAATGGAAGGGTCGAGAATGGATTCGTGGCTCGGAGCCCCACGGCATCCCTCACCACTTCTAGACCGACCGACCCTACTCTGGCCCTCGCAACCCCTCACGAGTTCGACCCAGCCCAACTCCGTGACTTGGAGTGACGGGCCGCCCGGGCGCCCGGCGCACACGGAATTCCCGTTTCTCTCGTTCCCTCTGCTAAATCACCCTCACTCTCTCACTCTTCCTCAACCTCCGCGTCCTTATCCTCGTCCTCATCCCCGTCCACCAACTCATCCAAGCAACCCTATATAGCATTGCTCATACCTATATAGCTGACATCGAACGAGCCGCAGACTGCTCGACTCTCTCTCTCTCTCTTCTCTCCCCTTCTCCCACTTACTCTCTTTCTTTCCACCCTCTTACTCTTTGCCGGTAATATCCGTGCGGATACTCGAGTTAAATTTAGGAATTTCCACCATAAAATCGACCAACCGAAATGAGCTGGACTGTACCGGGGATCCTTGTATTATCCTACATATGATATATATGTACGTGCAATACATAAACCTCAACATGTATATAATACAGACGAAAAATGCTATCTTCATTCTTTCTTTTAGTATCAACCCTAAGAATCTGGCCTTAGATATACATATGCACAGAATATACTATATACAAGAATGGCAAAGATTAGAATCCTCAAACACTTCTGTCAGACTGGCTCTCTAAGGTATCCCTACCACGAGGAGTGTAGGTGCACGTGGTAGCTATATCTCTAAGAGACATCTACCAGTATTCGTCCGTACAGACGAGAGAGACGCGACTAGCAAGAAAGAAGTAATGAAAGAGAGACGAAACATAGTCTCCTCGTCGAGGCTTAAAGAGCAGGCGGCTCGCCGTGAGGATGGCGTCCTGCCAAGTCATTCCCATCCGCGTGTCGTCCTACGCCGTGCAGCACGTACGTAACAGCATATGACCACGCACAGTGACTCACGGACCGATCGACCGGCTGGGTTTTATACCTGGTGTACCTGGCACACCGCGGCACCACCGTTTCGTATCTCGGATCCGCTATTTACCGCGCCACTCTACGACGCTACTCTGAAATATACAGAGGCCCAACGAGCATCTGGCAACGATAACAAAGATAATAGCTCCTTTCCTGGATCATTATTTATTCTCAAGATTATCTCTCGTTTCCTCGCAGGAATCAACAATGCTTGACAAGGAAAGAGAAACGCCACGTTTTTACAAACAGTCACGAGTAGCCACAGCCGCGGGTAAACAAACCAATCATTTCTACGAAGCACTGAGTCATACACTGTGCTCCGTACAAATCATTAATGGCATCCTACGTTGAACCGAAATGTGTCTACGATCGCATGGGCTTTATGCGAGCAAAAAAAGTTTCTCTACTCACACCCCAACGTACACGTGATACTTTTAGAGTCCGAGGTTATGCAGTAGGCGCTCTTCCCCGGTATAATAGTAGCTGGACATTCCAATGTGCATAAATAGTGGCGGAGAACGTATATCGTCGTACACCTGCGCCCAGTATATCTATATACGCGTCAAAGCTACTCCGCGCTTAAGGCTTCACGCCGCAATCGGTGTCTCCCGCCGCGATACGTGTTCCCAGTGTCTCTCTGCCTGGCAGGAGTATAGTGTTCCGTCAGGCAGACAGTCCGCTAAGGCACGGTACGCAAGTACAGTGCACGAACGCCGACAGCAGTTCAAGTAAGGAGTCACCGCCTGGCGTGTGGCAACGTTGCGTCGCGCGGCCGTGCTGTACTGTCCGTTCCGAAATATACGACCCTGCATGTACCGGCGACAGCGTACAGAAAAGAGAGAGAGAGAGAGATGCGGGAATACAGAACGTGCGCGAGACGCTCTTATTTATGAACTGTATTTCAGGAGAGAGACGAACGGCCGGCCGACTTTGTTTGCATTTTCCGTCTCTCTCGCGCCTGTACAAAAAAGCGACGCCGAACCCGAACAATTTTTGCCCCCAAGGCAACACGTATTATTTCAGACCCGGCTATATGCGTACATAAAGCTACAGCAGAGACTCCCGATTCGTTAAACATCGAGACACACATTGCGATGCCTCGCAATCTTTGTTTTTGGTAGTTTGCACGAGATATCGTGACGCGAAAACGTTTTGTGGACTCCCGCCAGTTTCATTCATATGGGCTAGTCTTACGTAACGGACTACACGAGAATACGACACGACGCTGGCAACTACGCGCTGGCTGGTGGGCTGTGTACGATATAGTTAGAATGGGACGCCTTGAGGTTGCACGACGTTAGATCACAAAGACATTGGCGTACGTGTCCTCTGAATATATACAACGCGGCTCAAACCGTATCGGACAGAGATGACACGTTAAAAATTTCTTGTCGAGCCATCAATTTTCTACAATCGTTCCAGGGATAGAAGCGAGCAAAGCTTCTTCTGCGTTCGATGTCCCAAGTTACCAATTTTATCGAGCGACGACAGAAGAGGAACTCGAATCTTTATGAGTTATCGACTTTCCTCTATACCTGCTGCGAGTGGGGGAGAGAGAGAGAGAGGGGGGGATCTTACGTGTACTCCCACCGATAAGAAAGAGACGGGCATACTTCGGTTCAACTCTTATTTGGTATCCTTCTCTAACTCCCGCGAAACCCCCATAAGTGCGTCTCTCTCGCACTCGCGGCAGGTACAGCCAACTTCAAAATTTCAAGGATTAACTCGAATCCGACAAACCGGCCATCCTTAAGCGTTTAGTTCCTGAAAAAATACTCTCGAGCAAGATAACATCATTAAGATTCGTCCGAATCATCGAAATCCACAAAACGTCACGTCAAAATTCATTATAACCTAACCTAACCGAACCAATTGCACGTGCGCATCCACAGAGGTGCAAACGGTACCCTGCATACAGTACGAATCTCTCGCCTGGCAATGCTAGAGCCTGAATCTTATCTACAGGCTTTTTCATATATCTTCTGGTGCCAGAAGGGAAGGAGAGAGAGACAGAGAGCGCACAGAGGTCAAGTACGAAAAAGGTCTCTTTGTTCGGTATACACGCCACAGGATTTATACTGCCATCTGATTACCACACGGTGACCCGATAACGTTGTATCCGCTATAGATGTATCTCGTAAGAAGAGATATACGAGCATACACAGTACGCAGAGTGGAAGTACAGCGCAGGATAGGCAAATACGTACTACGCCCATAAGCCAGTCGGATAGACAAGATAACGCGGCCAAGAAGTAGCGTTACCGGTAGCAAACTCGGATCTGTGCGAAGTATAAAAAGAATTGCAATGCAGAGGAGGAATGGCAATGCCGTTGTAAGAGCGCAGGAATTCCAAAGGATAGGGTGGTGTTGTTGGCATACCTGGCTCGATATGCTTCCCGTCAACTAGACCTATATAGGTATATATATATGTTTCCGCTCTATTATATACACGTACGAGCACAATATAACGGGAGCGGCCTTGTACATACTTTACGTACAACTGTATCGATTTACGAGTGACTGTCTTACCTAGACGCGCGTAAGCGATACTAAGAGCCACGGATTCCCCGTGATCCTTATAATCGATTATCATTATGATTATAACTCCGCGCCGTATCGCTGATTACAGAAACGAAGTCAGAGAACGATATCGAGATGTAATCGATCCCAGAGAGGCCGGTATCTGTTACCGGATGTTTCGACGTGGTTTGACGATGGGATCAGAACGGACGCTTAGCGAGCGTTGAATTTTGACGCCATAAGAAAAAATTTTTAGCCGTCGTAAACCCGAGCAAAGATCCCCGACAATAGCTGTTGGACGATTGAAAATTTGTCTTTTCCTTCGTACCCATTGCTTCCCGGCGCGCGTTACACTGATTAGTGCACGGTGCAGCGTCATAAACGTGTACGTGAACGCAAAGATAAGACGGTAGAAGAACTTTGCACGTGGAATATTCTAAACGGCGGACCTTTGGAATCGACAAAATATTCTTGGGACTGGTAAACGAGCCGCGCTCGAGTGATAACGCGTGGATGCGTTAAGTGTCCGAGTGACGAGTGTAAAATAAATAATTACGTACAACTATTGTACGCAGTGTTTCGTGCACGTAGTATTGGTGCGTGCGATGCGTAAATACGTGAACGGTGTGCGTGTGGTTATCCCAGACTAGGCTTGTTGATAGTGCGCAGTAGTGGCAGTGCTGTTGACCTTGTGTTAAAAGCGCGATCGAAAATGAACGTTGGTTCCTAACGCGCGAGTATAATCCGGGTAGGAGAGTCAGATAAGCAATAACGAAGCGGGCGCAATTTTTCAAGATTAATTTCGGCGACTATGAACGAATATGCGTACGACAGGGACTTAAAAAATTCAAAAGAAGTCGATGCGGTAGTCCAGTAAATGTGAGTTTGTAGCTTGTGTGAAACGAACGGACAGCGAAGTCCACGAGCGATTAAGGGATTTACAGTGAGAAGAGAAGGAATATCGAAATGCCTCGGTCTGTCCTTCTTGATAGCTTAAGTGTGTCATGGCCAGCCGGTAGTCGCTTGTGGAAGTCGGGAGGCGTCGCGTTTAAGCGATACGAGGCGCCCGGCATCGGTTACAGGGAAGGGGAGGGGAGAGCCAATGGAGAAGCAGCAAAGAAGAGACAGCCAGGTTCCTCGAGTCCTCTTGGCAGTTACCGAGGAACGTGGGTGTCGCGGGTGGGATGGAGGTATAAGTTGAAAAAAACAAGTTAACCGATAAAGAAAAAAAAAAGGAAAGAAACAAAAAGGGTACAGAGGGAAGTCAGCGAGTAAGTGCAGGAGAGAGGGGGAGAGAGAGAGAGAGAGAGAGAGAGAGAGAGAGAGAGAGAGAGAGAGAGAGAGAGAGAGAGAGAGA
>JARQTH010000581.1:54967-176987 GCA_030142595.1 Trachelus iudaicus
AGAGAGAGAGAGAGAGAGAGAGAGAGAGAGAGAGAGAGAGAGAGAGAGAGAGAGAGAGAGAGAGAGAGAGAGAGAGCTGGCGCGCAAGTGCGTACACGTTACGTGGAGGCGGATAGAAACGAGACCATTAAACAGTCCCAGTTTCGAGGTGACGAAGACGTTTAACCTTTGCGAGTCCCCCGGCGTGGCAATAGGAGCGGCTCGGCAATGAGAAAGGACGGTTGTCCGGAGAGTCGGTGCGCTTCGGTGGAAGATGGAGAACGGATCGGTCGACGGTCTCGTCCTGGGTCGTGTACACCTTGAGTACTGTCGGCGAGGAGTGAGACGGGAGATCCCCTTATGAATATTTATTCCCCGGGTAGCCAGACGGCCGCGTGGCTCCTTCCGTATCTGGACGGCGTTTTGTAGTGGGTAGGCGGATCGGGGCTAAGGAGGTACGTACGTGTGCCGGTATAAATGGGCACATGTATGCGAAGGAGTAGGTACCAACCTGAGCACAGGTAGGTATATAGCCTGTATAGGTTGGGTAGGCAGGTACGAGGAACACACTGTGGAGTAGTACAGAGAAGCGAGTGGCTCTATATGGAGGACGTAGCGAGGAGAAAGAGAGGAGCGCGAGGTAAGCGTAGGGAAAAAGACGGAGGTGGATCCTGGCGAAGGACAGAGCGAGCGAGCGATTTGATTTGTGCGTAAGAAAGTGTGTGGGAGAGAGAGAGAGAGATAGACAGATTGAGATAGAAGGTGCGAGACGCAGATGGAAAGAAAAGAGCCGCGGTGAAGGTAGCGTCGTGGCAGGAGTGTCGGCGGAACTGAACTAGTAGTAGAAGAAGAAGAAGAAGAAGAAGAAATGGATGGAAGTGAAGGCGTCGGTGTCGTTGAACTACAAAACAACGACAGCGACCGGTCTAAAAACATCGTGAGGATCTCGCGCGCGGTATCTCCTGCTACCTAGACGTGGCCCAGCGCCGACGGCTGGCACCAGGAGGTCCCGCCCAAGAAGCCAAGAGAGACGATCGTAATCGATGGAAAGATCCCAGACCGATTTCCCTTGGGTAAACCTGGCCCGGTGAGAATATAAAGAAAGAGAGAGATAGACGCGCGCATCTGGATAAGCGAAAGAGATAGAGAGCGGGCGGGGGGTCGGGGGGAGGGAGAAAAAACGAAAGAAACTTAGACCCCGCAGAGTCCTTGGGGGAGATACTTCACCCTGAGGCAATGCTGGCACACTGGAGAGGGAAAGAACGGCGAGGAGAGAAAGAGAAAAATAAAAAGAAAGGAGGGTGCCAATAATGGCAACTCTGTTGTGCAACACCTAGTGCAACTTCACCTATACAGACGTATATCCGGCGTCGAACGGAAATACTAGGAGCCTGAGTGTTGATACCCCCCCCCCAACCCCCCAACCCACTTCCACGACTATTTAGCATAAATAAACGCTTTCGCAAGAACCTATTTATAGTGGGGATTATTTGGAGTCTGTGTGTACATAAAGTGGTTGGATTCCCTAGTGTCGCGACGCGTCTCCCAATTACTCCTGAACGTAGGCGTGAACCAAAATGACGTAGCAAAGTTTCCCGCTGCGTATGAAAGCCCTCTTTAGAGAAGGACATACAGGACTGGCAATGGCACGAGGGGTATACGAGGTCGTACTTTAGGACAGTGCCTACCTCGTGTAGACACGTTGCGTGCCATCCCCTGAATACCTTCCCCTTCAACTGACTAACCAACAACGAAAGAGTAACATGGGAACAAAAGGGTTGCCATAGTGGATGAGCCAGTCGAAGGGTCGAGATAGTATCCTATCCGTACTGTGGGGTATCATTACGCATCATGTAACAATATACTGTAGTACAGTGTACTATAGAGTATACTACACTGATGGAAGTGAATACTATAGTACATAAGAGCATTATAGGAATATAGTACCGTGCGCGGGTACGAAACAGCACGGGGCAGTGCTACAGTGAAACAGTATACATGTACCAGGTCCCTCCGAGCGTCCCTTTCCCCGTACCGTGGCGTACCGACACCCCCGTTCCCCACCCGGGGCGATGTTGCCGGGTGTTACATAATAGTCGCGCGCGGTTGCCGGCTCGTACCGGAGACTGCGCGACGTTGCCAAGTCGTACGTTATACACTGAGGAACAAGCCCGAGGAGGTAAAACCAGCCGGCGTGCGTCGAACGTCCCTGCCGCTCTGTTGCTGGTGGTCTTACGGTGATTTCCTTTGTCCCTACTTTTTGGTTCATCCTTGGTCTGCCTTTGGGCTTGCGGTGTTGCTGTTGCATCGTCTTCGGTATCGCCGAGGCCGTTATTACTCGTTATTTCTTCTTGGCTGCTTTTCGTTATACTTACGTACATAGCTGGGCATTCCCATACGCGGTATGTATAGGCACTCTGTATTTGTATTTAACGAGCACAGCCTATTAGGTTATACATGCTTTGATGCTTCTAGGAAACGATGTGACGGACTACGTACACCAGGTTTAGTGTTATCTGAGGGGAAGAAGGTATAAGGCGGCGAATTCGAGAGGTTTCCTAGGTACGTGACAGGCAATATAGACCCTGGATACGACAAAGGGAGGATCGGTTCGGTGTAACGCGACACAATTAGGTCGAGGTAGGGCCCCGTATACCCGGATTCAAGTGCCGAGTAAAGACCCCAAGGGTGCGAGGGTCCTTGGAAAGGTAGAAAGATGTGCGTTTGGTGGTTGGCGACGTTGCCGTGTCTCTGCTGGGATACATCGTATTGGCGACGCCTGGCGAAAAATCCATAGATAGCATTGGGGGTCCAGGGGACCTTCTTTTTTTTTGCGCCACTGAATAAGAGCGGCCCTTTTCCTGACAAACAGAGAGGGCTCTTCCCCTGATCCTACTCGTAGCTAGGGTAACGTGGACCAGGCAATGGCACAATTGTCCCTCTGTGCTAAGACAAAAGTGCTCCCCGCCAACGTGAGCTTCTCGGGGTTCGAAGATGAACCGCCATTTCGTTCTTTATTCCTGATCTCAACGACGTGCACAGCACCAGCTGTTATTTCCAGCCCGAGCAATAGCGCACGGGATATGTATTCTCGTAGCAAATATAAATACATCGCCAGCGACGTGTCATATCCTTCAGACGAAGAAAATAAAATTCTTGCCTAGAACCAACGTACAGTAACGAACGAGGTACACGAGATTGTGGCGTGGCTTAGGCATCAACAAAGTAACTTTAAGAAGGCCGATGTGTTTACCTCTAAAGAGGAATCCGAAGAAATACGGGTTTCTTTAAAAAAAAAAAAATAAACTGTTATCTCCCATAAAAATTACGCGAGGGAAAAATAATGTTAGGGAAGGAGGCGAGGCCGAGGGCCTGAGGAAAATAACGTATAAGGAAGACCCTTACCTATCCTAGAGCATAAACCATAGATTATGTATAGATATATAGCGATGCCACTGGTCGTGACTATATACAGGGTGATTATAGACCAACACGTAAATGCAAGTCTTACTGGTCACGCGATCGCCAGTCTGCGCTCGACCGCAGCCATTTTAAATATTCAGTGCCGTTGTTATCAAACTATCCATCGGCGCGACCTTCCGCGTTCTGATAAAGGAAAAGGTGCCGTGGCCTAGGTTCTATCTCGATATATATGTATTTAAAAATATATATTGCATATCTACACGAACGTCCTATCTCCCTGAGGACACTCATAATAAACATACTCAACGCATGGATACATACGAAATAACCTAACCCATAAGCATATCGCTTATACGCAGTCAGTAACGGAACATCGTCCAACCTGAAGAAGCAGTATAAAGCCGAGGACGTTGCGCCAGGTCTGTCCGCGTTAACTGTGTACCTTCTAGAGAATAATAAAGAATACGTCAACGTTAGAATACCAATCAGAGCGTATAGCATAGAGGTTTCTTTCGTCACGTGTCCAGACACCTTCATCTTCTCTGAGGGGACACGCCGACACGTCGTCTCTACGGACGGAAGGACCTGGACGAGGTAAAAAACGATCCCGGCAGCAGCGGAGCTTATGCAGCGAAGGAAGGAGTCGATGTTTTCGGTACGGCTCGTATCAAGCCACTCAGCCTTCTCTATGCCAGGCGTAGGTACTGCCGCTTCTAGAGTATCCTCCCCCCCCCCCCCCGCCCTCTCGCACTATCTCTCTCCGTCTCTCTAGAGTGCTACTCCGCCATAACCCCACCAGAACACCGTCTTCGTCGATTCGGCCTCAGTCGGTGAAAGTCAGCCGAGCATGTATACACCCGAGAGGGCCTTCTCCTCCTCTCCTTCCTCTCAATATAGCGGACGCCGACGTCGTATTTTCCGCGTCTCGGCGGTACTAACGTACCTACTACGTACATATATCCTGAGCACCACCACCGGCGGGGTTCATCCCGAACCATCCAGCGTCTTCGACATGCTGAAACCTACTCTCACCAATTATACCGTACGTCACTCCGAAAATACGTTTAGCCTCGGCCTCGCTGTTACAATGCTACTCGTACTCACCCGTTTCTAGTGCAACGGAAACTTTGAGTAACTGCCTAAGAATACATTCTACGTATGACAGGAGTGCGAACGTGAATTAATCTTTTCGCTTTATAAATATTTAAATACTAAAATTACAAAAATGATCGCTATAACTGTACACGGATTGTCAAGCGAGCAATGACTCTACCATGGATCGCAGTAGTCGATTGTAATGGCGTAGGCGTGTTCGCGATGCGTGGTAAATGTCAGAGGGACGACGGGAGTGCGACTTGGTGGCGCAAACTACGCGGCGGCAGGGATTTCGGTACGAGAATTGCATTGCAGGCCAGCTGCCAGCAGGGCAGCCAACGTTAACGCGGTCGAGGGATTAAGAAATTTCGCACTATTAGGCTTCGCTGTCTCGTGCGTGGACCTCCTTTCGAATATCCAGTTTACCAAACCAACAACCTCCTCCTTCTCCTCCTCCGTCCTCGTTAACCTCCTCTGGTAGCACCGTTTCAGGTACGCGCATCGATAGTGCTTCCAGAAGGCTCTCTCCATCTATACGTCGTATATACGCTCCGTCGAATTCCAGTTGTTTACGATCTACCCGTATAATACAATCGGGTTGAGCAGCACAACAGAAACAGGAGGTTATAATACGCACAATGGCGAGGATGTAGCAGGAACAGAGAACCCAGAGGGTGGAACCGTATGTAATTCGTTCTGCAACGTTGTTTCAGTGGGGAAAAGCCCAGTGAGCAGTATACATATATATATATACAGAAGGGCAAACAGGGAAGGTATGAAAATGCGTGTGACTGGAGTTTCGAGAGCGGAGGCTTTAGTTTGGCGATGGCAGGGGGAGGGGTAGGGAAAGGAGAAGAGAAGAGAGAGGGAGAGCTGAAGGAGAGAAGAGACCAGGAACGAAGGGAACAGAGAAGGTGACGCTCAAGAGGATGAGTATGAGAATGAGGAGGAGGTAGAGTTGGTAGGCAAGAGACGACAAAGAGGGAACTACGGTTCACTGGGAAAGGGAGGCTTTCGGAGGAGGGAGTGAAAAGGTGGGACGCGGGGGCGAGAGATGGTGCCGGAGAAGCGGGAGATGGCCGACCGCGCGCGATCAATATACCAAAATACGGCAGGCAACCCACCGTGCACGGGAACCCGACACACACGTCCAAGTTGCACGCATATATCAACCCTATACAGGGTGTAACGGAACACCTGAATATCCTTTGGAATTCCGGATGCTTCTTGAGGAGAGGACGTATATCGCGGTTTTATGCAAAAATTATTCGATACCCTCGCCCGTTGTGTTTCCACCGAATAGAACGTTTCGGTATTATTATGCATACTTACAGGCCTGCACGAGTCATTCAAAGTTGTCTGGAACTTTATTCTAAAAATATCTACCTATCTTTACCAGATACCAAACAAAAAAATTTTACCAGCCAAGGATATCCGAACGTTGATCCGGTACACCCTGTATCCAGAAACGCGTGCAGACACGGCACGTACGATATGGTAGGTACGTCCGAAGGAAGATCAAACTCCAAAAAGAAGAGAGTATTAGTACGTCAAATACGTTACGATGATATATATATATATATAACAGTTAGTTATAAATGGTGACAGAATCGAGGATTTCGGTGTGGCTATAATGATATCGGGTTGGCCGGCAGGAAACTCCCAAAAAGGCGAAGCACAGTTAACCGCAGTTAACCACAGTTAACTGATGCTACCGACAGGACCTATGTATATATATATATATATATATACAAGCGATATATATAGGTATAACAGACAGGTAAGATTCGGATCAGTTCCTGCGACCTCACTCATGTCGCTATCACTCGTCTCTCTCTCTCTCTCTCTCTCTCTCTCTCTCTCTCTCTCTTTCTCTCTATCCTGAACGTGATGCTTTTAGGGCCTTTCTTTTCGTCCCTCATAAAAATACTATCACCTATCCACACATGCGCATCCGTGCATACATACTTTGTAGGTAATTTCGAAGTACATACATCAGGCGTGTCTCACGAGCATAGAGAGTTCTCTACGAGGGTTACGCGACGTATGGTAAGAGCATGGGAACCCTTGGGAGTGGTATATTCCAAGTCCCCGGGTGACGTTCCTTTGTTTTCAAACGGGACAGCCAAAAACTAGGATCGATAAATAGACAAAAAGATACGAGAGAGAGAGAGAAGGAGCGAGAATGGAAATAAGCCGAGTGAAAAGGATGAAGGGAGCAGAAGTAGCAAGAGCAAGCAGCAGCAAACTCGTACAAGGGGTACTACTATAGTGGGCCACATCTATTTTTATAGCCCGTTCGAAAATGCCGCGCTGCAACACGAAACACACTTTCGAGACGAGGACCAGCGGACCTGAATTTTCATTCTGCCGTCGGGCTTTGTTCGCGCCTCTATGCCGAGAGCGTATCTACAAGATATCAGAAATGCATGACATACGCGATTACTAAAGGACAGCACGGTAGAATGAGAAGTGAGAAAATAGATGTGAAGAAAAGAAAAACACGAACATGGCACTTGGGTAATGGCGTCAGAGTATCGTGTCCGAGGGATTAAAAAAAAAAAAGAAAAAGTGACTTGCAAAGAGTAGAAAAACATTATCTGCGTAACCTACGTTTAAAAATCATGGTGGCTATTAGCGGAGGGCGTCCGATATTCGCGTATATTTCTAGCGGCGGGGTCACGGCTTCCAGCCGAGAGATAAACACGGGCAAGGAGGACAGGCTGAACGGCCGCCATCTTTGAGACAAACCTTAAAGAGACGTACACAGAGAGAGAGAGAGAGAGAGAGAGAGAAGAGAAAGAGACTAGCAGTGCGAAAGTTAGTTTGAAGCGGGGTGTAACACGAAAGAGAGACAAGAGCGTCTATACGATTGAGAATTCTATGTAGAACGTGGAGGTAAAGAGGAAAGAGCGAGAGGTAGAGAAAGAGAAGCTACACGATTCGAAGGGAACGTCGTCGTAACGTAAGGTCTCGCGCGTATCGACGCCCGTTTAATATCGCCAGCTGGCACGTGAAACGGGAATGTACTGCTGGCAATGTGAACGGTGCGTCTGTGTTCAAGTGGGAAAATTTATTGCGGAGACGACCGCCACTACAGTCGGTTATGAAAACATCGACCTCACCCCCTCCCCTCCCCCCTACCCCCAACGATTCTAACATCGACTACAATACACAACGGCGCAGCGAATGTTGCAGCGTCGCGAAGCCACCGTCGCCGTCGCCCACAGTCACGACGATCCCCTTCGGTCTTTCTCTCGCTCTCGTTCTTCCGCCAATATCATTAACCTCTCGCTCGCTCTTGCGCAGCCCAGGAAACGTTACCGCTTCTTCCTTCGTCTTTCCTGACGATTTTCTTCCCCCCTCTCCTTCGTCCTTTCCTCGATTCTTATTTTCCTTCGTATTTTTATCTACCGCGTTTTCTCTCTTCGGTAGAAACGAAAATCGCCAGACTTAATATAGTTTCGCCAGCTCTCGCTGTTTAATCAAGACCTCGAGAAGATAACCTTCCGGGCTTAGGATCGGTCATTGGGAAGATCCAAGCTGTCCGACTTGGAAATAATGGCTTCAGCCGAGGGGGAGACTATAACCCTTCTCTCTCTTTCTCTCTCTCTCTCTCTCTCTCTTCTTCTTCTTCTTCTTCCTTCCTACACTGTCTGCTTGTTTCTCTTTGATTCCTCACTCTCCTTCGCTATCTCCCGCTTGAATTTAATTAAACTGGACTAAATCCCGCACTGCCACCTACGCTGTCCACGCCTTGCTGCTTTCGAATACCCTGTGTGTCGGAATACGAAACCGTCGAATGAAGCAACCAGATGGTTATTTTCACAATGAGACACGAGATATCCACGAAATATTGCCTAGGGTAACTCTACGAGTGTGACGTTACATTGCGACTCTAATGGCACCCGTATTAGATTGTCACAGGAGAGATTTTACGGAATTTCCTACTGCGTTGTAACGAGATCCGCAGGTTGAGCGACCCTGGACTCGCGTCACCGTTAGTCTCCTGTCTCTACCTTGCTCTCTTTCCCTCTCCCTTCCTACCGCAGCAACTTAAGCTCTCTCCTCTTTCTCTCCCAAGAACGTTTCTTCAACACCCTCTACCCCCGACAGTGCTTCAATCTTCTTCCGGATAGCTTTCGGATACAGAATGGCTCGCACGTCCTCCGATGTTAATGGATACGTGGGCCGTTGAGGAAATGGCGAGGACTTGAAGCCAGCAGAATGGATCTTCAGGAAAAAGATGTTCAATCCTGAATAGGAAAGTGTCGGATGAACGTGACTGTAAGATAATGAAGGAAAGACACACCGAGATGTCTGAACTGCAAAGAAAGAGAGAAAGAGCTATCCTCCTACATTGGTATTTCAAAGTCAGGAAGAGAATGGCGCCGCGGAATGAGCATCACTGGCGAACAATAACTTCGTGCCGCCACGAGCTCTCAAAATGGCTGTCCTCAGCTATTATTACTTCGGGGAAAAAACAAATGACGGCGCACTCACGCTACGAGCGCCATCCAAGGCTGGCGATCATCTCACTCTTTTTTCTACTCTCTTTGCTTCGTCGTCGTGGAGGGATTCCCTTTTTCCCCAAGTATCCGTAGAGCCTAACCTACAGTCCCTAACCTCGAGGAGAACGACTGATCGTGAGTACGACTTAAATTTGACGCGGAGTCTGCTGGAGCTCTCTCTTTATCGTAATCGGGACGATAAGGATGACTTTTCGCGTTATTTGCCACCGAAAAACAATATTGCAGCCAACCGCGACTCTTATTTATCTTCGGTAAATATCCTAAATACCACTACATATTTCCGAGTGAAGTCTGTACATGCAAACAGATCAGACAGTGCATTCAGCGTATCGTGCTTTGAGTACAGCGCAAAAGTTCTGCAAGTAAAATCTTTTAGGAATTTATCGGTATTTCTATGACAAGTGTTGTGCCACAGTCGTGAGGAAGGCAGCGACGTTTATAACGATACTCTAGAATAGCACAGTGAAGCCGCTGTAGGTCGTTATACGTGATTCGAACATAAACGACAGACTGTACGTTGCTATACTAAGCCTAACCTAACCACTTGGAACACTTGAGACGTTATTAATAAATTTATTATCATTTAGTAGTATAGGCAATTCACATGAAATATCTAAGAGGAAAGCGTGTTACTCATCCTGATATCCAGAGTGTAAGAACAAGAGTATGAGTTAAGGTAGAGCAAATGCAACCGTCGTAAAGAGTTAGAGGATAATATTAGGACGAAGAGCCACAACAGGATATTAGGAATGAGGAAGCTTGAAAATGTTGGCGTATTGTAGAAAAACGTCACTGCAAGGAGAGGAAGGAGTGGGTTTCGTATGTAAAGCAAGTCGGGTAGTCAGGCAGGCAGGAGGGGAACTAGACAGATAGTCGTTTATAGTTATCCAGTTATCTTTTAAGAAAGGCAATAAGACAGAAAGCATGAATAATAAAAGAGAACCAAGAAGTAATAAACTTAGGACACTCGTGCCTGTAATAACAACTCACCGTTTGAAATGCTCTCTTATGCGATCCTCACGGATGTTTTCCGGCAGATTTCCAACCCACAGGTGACGTGTCTCTCTAACCATTTTGCTCCGAACTCTTCATTTGGGATCGGATGTTGTGGTATCGTTTGGCGGCACTGTACAACGACACACAACTCGCCCAATCGCACACCACCACCACCGATATATTATAGGTACGAAAGAGCCACGGCCAGGCTCTCCAGGTATAAAAGGCCAGCCAAGACGTGGGAAAATCGCACGCTCCTGGATATACGAGAGATACTCTATCTCTCCCTTGCTTTATATGTTACACACATACTCTCTCTCTCTCTCTCTCTCTCTCTCTCTCGCTCACAAGTTGACAAAACCAAGAGAGAGTCGAACAAGAAGAAGACACGCACGCACTTTTATGACAGAGGGACAGGAGAAGAGCGACGTAGGGAACAGAACAGAGATAGAGTGTGTGCTCGTGTGCGTTCCCCTGCGTGTACGTGTAAGGTGTTACAAGACTGTATAAGAGGGAGTCAGGATAAGGAAGAAAAAAAGAGCCACTGCGGGGTTATCCAGTGACGCGTATAAGGTTAAGAGAGAGAGAGGAGACGATGATTTTAGGCCCACTCGCGTATATAATATAGCCGTACCACTCACTGACTCGTTGACAAGTAATAATAATGAGAATAACCAACAATATATAATAATCACGCACTAGTCACTAGCCGGAAGATGGTGACCCCGAGCACAGGAGTTGCAGGAGGGTCGCGTAACGATTGCGGGTAGGAAGTGACGAGGGCGAAGAAGAAGAAGTGCTTCCCGATAAAACTGCGGCACGTCCGAGTAGCCGTAGTAGTATACACCACTGGCAGAGTGTAGCTCGCCCGTAGCCGAAGAACACCACATCGTACACACGTATCCGAAGAATGGGCGAATTCACACGTTACACCAGAAGCTGAAGCAGCGCCGGCAACGGGAGCAGCACCGGACACCAAAAGACAGGATAGGAACGATCCATCCCGTTAACGCGTTCAAACATATCACTCACGATTTTTCAATTTATTATTATATAATACGTATTATTAACGAAGCACTGTTAAACTCCCTCAACTCCCCCTGTTACTCGTCTAGGATTCACTGTAAAACCCGCTAGGGCTTTTTACGGATCGACACAACAGGCTTTATTTAAGAACTTTTTATATTATAACGATGCGACGCGGCCGCCGCCGCCGTCGTCGTTTTTACCCGTTTTTATATATGTATATATATATAATTTCACTGAGCTTCAACGCTCCTTTTAACTAGGGGAGACACACGGCGGTTCACATCACACTCGATAATCACTGTGCCAAAGGTGCTACCCGTGTCGTTTGAGTAGTCAACTACTAACTAGCCGAATGTTAGGTTAAAACGTATATCTCTCTTTAGCTCGACACATATAGATAACTGGTGTGTGTGTGTATGTGTATGTGCTTGTGATGTGTGTATATATATATATTCACTATATATATATATATGCACGCGTGTATAGATTTGTTGGGTGTAATCGCTTATTGCGCGCGTATACGCCGTACGTACCCGCTCGTTCACTTGGGCATGTACACGGACGGAGCTAAACTTTGCTCCTTCTCACTGCACTACACTACACGGAGTGACGTCACCGTGGCGGGAGCGTAGTGTGGCTCGCTGGCTAGGCCGAGACGTGGTGGGGATACGCTGTAGGGGAACAGAACGAGTCTACACCGAAGCGGCTCGCGATCACGATCGGCTGTTCGGTTTTATTCGTGGTGGGGATGCAACGTGGACTCGTGGAATCGAAGCAAGGACAGGTGGGGATCTCGGTAGGCCCCGGTGTATGCTGGTGGGGATAACGGGTCGAACGAGCTAACCCGAGAGATGCGGCATGCCGCGCCCCACCAGGCCACTACCTACCTACTCTTACTTCTATCCCCACCAGGAATAACCACCACCATGTTATCCTTATACTCCTCGTCGTGCCACTACACACCAGGCTGCCTCTTGCCTTGCTTTTCTTTGGACTCTGACGATGCTTAGAATCGTGGCTCATTTGCTTCTCTGGATATCATCATGGGGACTCTTCGATTTTTGTCGATTTTCTTCATTCAGCTGATTATCTATACCGGCTGTGCTTCATTGAGAATTGCCTTAGGGATATGGAATATTATTGCTCTCTTGTTTCATGGAAATTAACCTGGTTACATATGTGGAACCTCGTGCTGGGAGGCATCATCTTGTACGTTTTATGGATGTGATGGATAATCTGTTATTTATGAGGGAAGAACATTAACGTTTGTGTTGTACTACGTGTCGCACTGTGATGGGAATATTCGAGGAGAGTAGCACTTACAGGATTTTAATATTTCAGTGTGCCCTCTCACTCTTTCTCCCTCTCTCCCTTTCCTCTCTGCTACTACCCTTGAAATATTCGGCTCATCGTCGCAGAAGGGCGTTTCACCTTCCTCGCGCGTACGTTGGACCTTTTCGAGAAAGTAGTACGCATCCTCGTTTCATAATTCGTACTGCAAACACGTAACGGTACGCTTATAGACGACGTACACCCGTGAATGCCGTAGTGCGCACGGCACGATTGGCAAAACCAACACCCCGACTCTGCTATAATGCAACGTTGAGCTCCTCTTTCCTTCGGCTACGGGCCATCCTCCACCACGTATTCCCAGGACATTTTCGCATCCTTGATTCCTCCTGGTGTCATCCAAGGTAACGACGGCATCCTCGAGCCTCGAGGAAACTCGGCATATCCAGTTTTCCACATGATGACGCTCATAGAGCCGGATGTTACTGAATTACGGCAAAAAGACCAAATGGCAATATGGCGGCGGCTTGTGGCGTCGTGGCTCGTTGCATGTGTAGGTGGCGCCATCTGTTGACGGGCGATACGGCTTACTCGGTTAGTAATTGACCGACGTACAAACACCATAGACTATCTACAAGAATAGATTGATACGGAAATGGAGGTACAAGATGTAGAATTGAAAGTCTAATATATGGAAATATATTATTGCTAAATGGCTTCATTGAGACTAATTTATGACAGCTGTCAAACTCTTGACTGTTGCGTATTATAATAGACAGCAAGATACATACTATATATATATATATATATATATATATATACATGTCTATGCATGAATTATTGATCGTTTCTTATCAACCCCCTCAGTGCCATCTGTTACCAATGCTACCTAATTGGACATTGAGATATCAAAATTCAAAATATATTAGAAGCACTCATTGTTTTCGTAATCACTATGCTTCAAATATATGATTGGTAATGTTCTCCATGCTGTCTGTTGTTTCTTATGAAGGAAAATGCCTTTAATGGTTTTTCTATTTTGTAGGTACTTTCTAGGATTCTTCTGTCACCCTTCCGCTATCGATCCATTTGTTTATTCCGCTGGCTACGATTATTGCCAAGTTACCACAGCGAGTATTATTCCCACATCTGGTCGTTCGTAACATAATAAAGAGAACAGAATGGCAGAGTTGAAAAAATGGTCTCAGGACGATTTCGACGAAATGGAGGAACCATCCGTGATCTCAATGGATCCCAATGAGCGCAAACTCGCCCGCAGGCTTCGGATTCAAAGACGCCTCGAGGCCTTAAAGAAGTAAGTTTGTATTTAATCACTGAAGAAATATTAAAGATATACATGATAAATTAAATACCTACAGACATGAGGGTCCAGAGGAGGAGGAAGTAGTTGAGAAGACGTCAACGGAGAGACAAATTCTAGCCAGCGCTGAATTATTAGAAAAATTAATACTAGAAGGAAACGAAGTTGTAAGGATGATAAGCTAAATTAAAGTTTATGCTAATTGGAAGCAAATTCTAGAGATCTTTATTTATAGATATCAAATGTCCGAGTTGCCAACGATGCCCGTGAGGTGCAACGACGAAAGGAAGAAAAAGAAATTCGTAGTAAATTATTATCACGCCTCGAAGAGGAGTCGGAAAAGAGTGTGCAAAAGTACAAGCAGATTAGTAGCAAGTGGCCAGGAATTTTGGGATCCAATGATCCTCTAGACATTCACAGCGAGATGGAAGCTCAGAATGCTGAGTGTCTTCAAGTATTCGAATCGAAAAATTGTGTGATAGCTGAATTGAAACGGGAACTAGCAAATGCTGACGTTAAATTTTCCGAAGATCAGGAGAAGCAGAATGACGATATTAATTTATTAATTGAAAGAATTGACAATCAAGTCTGTATGAATGGCTCAATGAGGTCTCATACTTAATTAATAGGTGACTCTAATTTCTAATTTTCTATAGGTCAATACCATGGCCAAGGTTTATCACAGAGAACTCATTCTAATTCAAAGTGCAATAGATACAGAGCGTCAAGTTCTTCTGAAAGTAGTTTCCAAAAAATGGGACGGACTATTCAAACAGAGAAACGAAGATGAGATAAGTGGAATTGAAGAGAGGAAGGAAATAATGCAAGAATATGAAAAGGAGATGAAGAGAGTCGTGATCGAACACCAAGAGGAAACCAGAGCTCAAAAGATCTGGTTAGAGACGCAGTACGAAAAATTGCAACAGGACGTTGAGCACATAAAATTTCTCTGTATGATGAATATAGAAAAGTTAGATTACAGCTATGCTGTATTGAAACGTAGAGAAGACGAGAATACCATAATAAAGGGCCAGCAGAAGCGCAGAATCAATAAGTAAGTCTCTACTGATAAATTGATAATTTAATTTTTAATAACTTTTTCTCACAATATTCATTTTAATTCACTACCCAGACTCCAGGACATCATCAATGGGCTAAAGAAGAATTATGCAGAGCTCGAGGAGAATACCAAAATGGATATACAAAAATTGACAGAGCAGGTGATGAAGGCTCACAAAAATATTTTGGAACTGGAAAGGAAGTCTGATCATTTTACTCAGATAAACGAGAAGCAGTATTTGCAAATTTGGGACATGAATGCGAAGAAGGCTGAGGGACTCGTAGAGAAAGTTCGTTATGCGAATGTTTTAGAAGACATGAAATTCCAACTCTGTATTCTTATGGCTTTTTTTTCTCTTTTTCTTTCTTCTACAGATTCTCACCGTGGATAGAATTATTCATGAACAAGCACTGGGTCTAGAATGGGAACCACCGGACGAGCCATTGCTAACGAAAGAGGATCTACAATCCTATCGCAGTGCGACTTCTGCGATCGAACAAAGTAAACAAACAAAATGTTAAAGCGAGACATGCGAATTTACATAGCGGTACGCAATGAGTGTCCCGAACGTATGTGTCTTACTTTTAGAAAAGGCAGAGACTAAGGAAACCATGAGAGTCTGTGAGCCGTTCAAAGTGGCCACGACCCTTCAGGATTTAAAGATGGAGAGACAGTTGCTGAATCGCATCGTCACACAAATATCAGATAAATCTGGTTTTCTAATAGAAGAAAAGTTACGTGGATTGTTAGGAGCATATACGCGTAACGATCAAACCATTATCACCCTTGGAAATGTCTTTCAAGTAATTCTATATTCCTCTTGAAGACGACCTTTCTTAAATACATTAATTATTTTCAATAACATTCTTGACAGGCATTGAATATGAAGTCTGAAGAAGAAGTGGATTTGCTATTGAATTTCTTTCTGCCCTACGCCTACTGTCCTACATGTCATAGTAAGCAGGAACTCACATTTAAGGACGATGGACCATCCGATAAGGCACTTGAGCTGACCATGTGCCTGAATGAGTAAGTTCAGGTATTTTTAAATAATTAAAAAATATTGTGTACCGTATAACGATTTAGAGATGTCTTTACTGCAGGAATGTTTGCTCTGATACGTTTGAGAACAACAAAGAATTAAGTGGCGATAGCGAAGATAACCCAGAATCAGGAGAGAGCAATGAATCTACCTCTGCTTCTGGCGAAGCAACGTCACAAGAATTTCACAGCAGCTCGTCCGCTGTACCAATAATGGAAGAATTTGCATTCACAAAAGATGCTGGAACCAATGAATTAAGGCAGAGAGAGGTCTCTTGTAAGAAGGGTCACCTCCTGGACATTCATCCAGCATATGTAATGAAGGCACTCAAAGAATTCGTAGCGAAATATCACGTAATCAGACGTGGTGAAGCAGCACCGTCGCTCCAGACAAGATTAACCCAGGAGAAACTGACAATATCCCGCAATCTCACTGTAGAAGACGTCACCGAATTTTGGCGACGCTATAGAGATATTTTCTCCGCGAAGAAGGAAAAGCTTTGGGACGGTCTTCTGATAGGACTTCACAAGTACCACGAGATCCTGAAGGAGAGGCACAGACTCAACCTGGAGACGGAGCGTCTGCGAAGACAGAACGCCGAACTTCGTCGGCTCCTGGAAATATATATGCTAAAGGTGATATATATACACAGGAGCAAACTGCAAAAGATGTTCTAATAAAATGTTTCCTGAATAAATTTCAGCCTGGGCACGGTTTAGCACCAATGGAAACAAGATCAACAATCAGTTTGGACTAAAAAGAACAAAGATAAATTTTACCCTGAAACATATTTACGGTACTGAGTAATACCATAATTATATTTCCTACATCCCGTGGCTTTACGTGAGAGCAGTGTTATCTTCTTATCAGACATTTTATTACATATACACAGTGCATATTTTTTTTTAATGAAAAATTACATGTATTGCACAGTACGTAAGAATTGTATCCATCTCTCAGCAACTTATATTCTGCATTTTGAATGTCTGTGATAAATGGCCCAGGAAGGATGGATCGTAAGAATAAAGAAGAAGAGCAAAGAAAAACATCACCCTATCTCTACATGTAATTCACATAACCACCGGTAACGAAATTACTAGCTAGTGACTGTATGTGAGACATTTTGCTGCTATCCGTCTTAGTCCTCTTCCAGTAAGGAAAGAATCTTTTCTTCCTTTGATTCTTAGCGGCAGCCGTACCATTAGCTTTGTCGATGTGCTTTCTCGAAGCTACGTGCTAGAAAGTGGTAATCATGCGCGTTATTTTCTTGTATCACGTGGAGGATACAGGATGTGAATATAAAGGTGAGTAAGAAGATGCTGCACTGACAAGACATCACGATTAAACACTGAGAAGATAATTCTTGTTGTATGTACCACGTCGTATTGCGCCTGGGAGTTGAAAAACTTGTTACAAATATCGCAAGAGTACGCGAATCCCGTCGTGGATGTAGCCAAGTCTAAATTCCCTGTAGATGACGGTGTTCTTGCCGTCGTAGTTGTTGCCGTGGTGCCAAGTTGAACGACATCCTTGCCGATCCAGCCACCTAAGCATCAATGTGCGATCAACACTATCTATCTATCACGACCGCAAGTTGCGGTACTTTGTGATAATAAATCAGCTTGAGCACTACATTCATGCCACGAGAACGACAAGATTGAGATACTTTAAAGGAAGTGGTGACAGTTGTAAAGACAGGGTAGGTGGAGGACTAATGACTGGAAATGGATGGCAGATGCGCTAGAGAAAGAAAAATCAAGCACAGAAATTTTGTTGGATAACAAACGATATGTAACAGCCATATTTCGTGATTATTTTTCAGTTTGTCTTGTTTTGATCTAGTTTTATTATTTTTTTTTTATTTGTAACAAAATATTTACTAAGCACACTGTCAGAGAGCAGGACTTGCCGTTGTATTACACCTCGGGCAGTTTCTCTTGTGATTATGCGTATTATATTATTAATTTTAATTAATTAATTTCAACAAGTTAACGTGTTATATATAATTCGTTAGTACTTACATATTAAAATACCAACGAAAAAAAATTGTACAATTATCAGTCTTAGAAAAATAAATAGTAATAAATAGTAACAAATAATTATAGAATATCATTATGTAGTTTGACTACAAGTGGCATGCAATGTGAATGGTGCTAAGCGATAATAATGGCGCTGCTCGCATGAACATTAAGGCTATTGCCGTATTTCTTTACAGGATGTAAAGATGAAAGACAAAAGTCAGCAGAAAAACGAAGCATGCAAAAGTAAATAGGATCAAGCAGTAAACAACTACAACTGCATGTTTTTGCGTTAACTTTTCCAAAGGCATGGTTCGTCTACACCTAAAAGCATACGGTACTGAACTTTTTACTGCATGCTGCTTATTACCTTTCATGGCTTTTTTCTTGTGACGATTTCCTAAAAAGATTAATAATTCTTTGCTGCTTGTAATTTGCATTATATGCTTATATATATACAAATATAAATAAATATTACCGTTTAAATGTGTTTGTAATTGCTGTATCGAGTTCAAGCAAACATTACAAACATTACACTTAAGCCCATTCGTCTCCTCATCTTTTGTAAAGGCAACTTTTGTTTCCTCGAGTGTTGCCATAATAGTTTTTGATCTAATCTAATGAAAGTACATAGACAAGATTAATGTAAAAAAATCAGAGTTCTTCGAAAGGAAATTATAAACAGAAACATACCTGCTTGGCATGACGAGCACCTTGTAAATGTGCATCCAAGACAGTTTGACTTGTGAATGAAATATCACAGTCCTCACAGCGTACATGTGGTTTCTTTGTGGGCAAATTTCCCATTATATTGTCAACGACTGCTTTTGTTACCGGGTCATTTATAGCTGGATTTATAACGCTTCCCGCTGTATCAGCCATTTCTATGTGAAGAGGAGAGATAAGTAGTCACAATTAGTAACTAAAATCAAGTGACTATTTTTGTATTGAATTTACTTACCTTTGTCAGATCTCTTACGAATTGTTGATTACACAGGAATAAATGTATAATAAATTATTGAGCAGTCCTTTTCGTGCTAGTCCGTTTGAACTCGTATCTGAAAGTCGTATTACGCTGAAGAGATACACAGGAAAACCGGGCCGTATTTAGTGCCCATTAATAAGATGACATATAACGTACCTCATGACATTGTTATTGGGATAATATTCCTACTGGACAAGTTAATACAATATTTTTTCTATACTTACAAAATTGCCGCAAAACCAAAACAACAGTCTCAATATGAACAGAGACTAGTACTAAACAGTAAAGCCTCTAATTTCCGTTTAAGGAAGGTCGTTTAAGATGCAAGTAATAAGAAAATAAAGACATATAACAATATTAACCGTATTAATTATTTATTATAAAATAATATTACCTGGTTGATTATTCATAAGTATACAATGATCTCTTTGTGCTGTCAGGAGACGTTGATTATTTCAAACACCGACTCAGTTACCGTATGACATTAAACTCTACACATTCGCAAATCATAAGACTCGACAATCATCGGGTATTGTCGGAAAAGATCGGATGCTTTATATCCGTCTCTCTCAAGCTGACGATTCGTGGGAGTGCTTGTGGAGTTGGGCATGGATGGAATGATGAGGAAGATAGGGAATTCCCCTAGAAATCTTGACTTAAAAGATATGCATTAAAATAGTGTTTGATTTAGTGAAAAATGATACATTTTTTGAACGGCATTAAGGATCTTTTAAGGAAGAAGCTGAAAGAAACGTGAGTACCGAGTATAATTGTGAGAAAAGAGGAGAGCGTCTATCGGAAGCATTAAGGTCCGTTCGGAGAAGCGTCCGTCGCTACGGGAGGCATTGGCAGCCATCGTTTGGAGTCGATGGTAACTTCGTAGCTTAAGCTCATGGGCCAATTAGAAGTCTCGGTGCATACCGTCAATCAGTAGTTTTATATATGTATAGTGGCTGTCGAGAGAAATATAGTAGCAGCCATCTTATATTTTGTGTTGGAGAAAAACACTATTTAAACAAATGTTCCGCGATACACCGTGAGAGCGATCGGCGTGAGGCGTGCGCTAGATGAGGCGTAGCTTTTTTAACACTAGCCTGGACCACTACGATAGCAAAGGTTAGTCCGACGGCGTTTCCTTTGGCCCAGCATCTTACGGCCCCCACCGTGAGCCGCGCACGGCGATCCGGTTTTAGCGTCGAGATATTCCGCCGCTTCTCTTGTCGCTCTTGTAAAAATAGAGTGGCCCGTCGCGCGACACAGGCCATGGCCCGTTCCGCGACTCCCATCCGGGAAAAAGCGCGCCGCGGCTGGCTGCTCGCGGAAAAGTTATGCAATCAGCTGATCGGGCAGCTCACTTCTGTCACTTGTCAAAAATAAATGTCAAACGCGATAAAACGTCTAACCTGATGTATAGACATTCGATTGCTTTGCCGTGGTTGTGTTTGGTGCAACCTGCCGTGTCTCGTCTTCACGTAGGCCGCAATATCACGGGATACCGTGCGTAATTCAGTCCGCTCGTATAATGCAGGTGGATTGGTACGCAGGATATGAGCAGCTTGTCAAGCGCAACCTGACTCTGCTCCCTCATCAGCAAGCCGCGCAGCAACAGGAACAGCAGCAGCTGGCCCAGCCGCAGCAGGCCGACATCATGACGTCCATGTTCGAGCAACAGATCAAGAGCGAGCCAATGGGTTTTTACTCAGTAGCCTCAAGCCGCTCTGATGGTTCCAACTCCATGGTGAACCTCTCTGATGACCGAGAGGACCTTTCGCAGCAGGAGGGTCATCTACAGCCACAGCAGCAGCAGGGAATGCAGCCTCATCAGCAGCAAGCGCAGCAGCAAAACCAGCAGCAGACTCAAAGTCAGCAGCAAGGTCAGAATGTACAGCAGACTACGCCAACACGTCAGTCTACAGGGCAGCAGACAGTAAAAGAGGGCTCACGCTCTAAGCCGCAGGCTTGTAAAGTCTGTGGGAAGGTACTGTCCTCCGCATCATCATACTATGTTCACATGAAGCTGCACTCTGGCAACAAGCCATACCATTGTACGGTCTGTGAGGCAAGCTTCTGTCGCAAGCCATATCTGGAAGTTCACATGCGAACGCATACTGGTGAACGACCGTTCCAGTGCGAGCTGTGCTTGAAAAGATTCACTCAGAAGAGTAGCTTGAACACCCACAAGCGTGTGCACACAGGTGAGCGGCCGTACGCTTGTGACATATGTCAAAAGCGTTTTGCTGTCAAGAGCTACGTAACTGCACATCGTTGGAGCCATGTCGCAGAGAAACCTCTGGTTTGCGACAGATGTTCCCTGACCTTCACCTCCAAGAGCCAGTTTGCGATTCACATTCGCACGCACACCGCAAGCACCACCTATGAGTGCAACATCTGCGGCCGTACCTTCGTGCGGGACAGCTATCTCATACGACACCAGAACCGGGTCCATCGTGACATGAATCAGGCAAGTTCCAATCACAATCCAGCAACTCCCCAGAGTACTGGTGGCGGTACGCCAGGCACCGGCTTCGAGAGTCCTGTGTGCGACCTGCGCTATAGCGAGGGTCCCTCGTCTCTCGATGGCCTTGGTGGCGGCAAGGGCGGCATCGCCGCTGAAATCGCCAGCCTCGCCAAGCAGAACAGTCTACAACTTCCTCTTCCTCTGCTACATCCGCAGACTACCAACTAGTGTTTAGACGGGAGCGTCTCTCAGTCCCTACACCAGTTACACCAGTCTTCGCAGCAAGTAGTATGTCCCACCTCGGCTTCGACAACGTCGCCGTATACACTTAACTCACCGGTGTCGCACGAGCAGCACGCCACTACCGCCGTCACCACCTCCACTACGCAAAGTGTCTACCAAACGACAGGGTCTGCTACCCTCGACAGCCCCGAGTCCCATCTCTATCCGCATATGCCATCAGCGGAGTCCTCGGGTTCTCATCACCTTCATCATCACCACCACCATCATCACCAGCATCAATTGCATCGCAGCATAGCGCCGCCAGGACTTCACCCTGCGCTTTACTTCTACGCTCAGTACACCAATGGAAACTCTTCGCTATCCTATTCTGAGTATATGCAGCGCAACAATTAACGCTAGGGTATAAAGGACAGACAAACTTTACCTACTAGATTCAAAATACACAAAGACACACACCCATGCCTCACAATAACGCGATAATACGTGTCGTTGGTGTATTTTCTTTTTCATTCTTCACCAATTTCGGTATACTCTTCCATGCTCATCATTTCTTTACCATTATCCACATGGTAATCTTATCTGGTCGCTCTTCCTAATCGCATATATATATACGGTGGCATTCAAACTTTTGTTCCGACTGAAGTTGGCTGTGCCATGAAAATTGAATAAACAGATCAACTTCAGTTGATGCAGTAGTCTGAATAACTCCATACATGTGCATGCATATATCCATAATTTTTATTTAATCCTTCACAAATGATCGATCACTCGATCAATTGACTCTTCCAGTTCTTTTCTTCTGTTTCCTTTCGTTCCTTTCGTCTTCTCTTTTCCCTCGCACTCTTGATGCAAGTCATGATACGGCCACGTGATCAATCGTATCTTCTCAACGGGCTCTTCTCCCATTCATTATAAAACAGCAGCACCAGTTTTCTTTTGATACATTCTCCTTTTAATTCAAATCGTGTTCACCAATCAATGCACGAGGCCATGCGAGCATCACGCCCTATTTATATTATATTTTTAAAGGAGTTTAGTCACTTGGATCTGTGATATAGATAGTAATTATTCTCTACAACCTTTAAAAGAAAAGGAAAACAAAAAAGATTATTGATTTATGATTTTTAAATATCAAACGACAACAAAAATATGGAGTAAAAGAACAAAAGAGCAATTTCACTTGAACGACGTACGTAGCTACCAACATTATTGAATTTATTGACTAGTATCTTTGGTCTCTACCGAAGGTGTTTGGTAGACACCCTACTACTAACGCTACTCTATTGCTACTATTACTAATCTACTACTACTATTACCATAAACAACTATTATTACTATTACCATAGTGTACCGCAAGTACTACTAGTACTATACTATTAACTATTTAACTCTACTATTACCAACCACTACCCGTTACTATTATTCAGTGCTACTAACCACGATAAAAACCAACACCAACGTCACTATTCACTATTACAGTCGTTACTATAATCGGTAACGTCACACCCCCCCTCCTCGACACTCACTACCATATATTACATAGCTGACAAAAATTACTATTATTAGTAACAAAAAAAAAACCACAGAAACACATTAATTTTCATATACACATCTATACTATACGACTAGCCCCAAGTTAACTCGGTCCAAATTCCTGGACAGTACCAGAAGTTACACACAAGTAACGTAACGCAAGAACTCCTGGTTTCAGTTTTGCTTTTCTTATATGCTTTAAATAACTCTCTTTCTTTCTCTTATCCAAAAATACTACGTCTCTCGCACCTCCTTTCAAATATTTCTCTTATAAGTCTTCTCTCTCATCTCTTCTCTCTGTAATCCTCTTTTACTCTTAATCACCGCAATACGTTTCATCACCGCTGTGTGCACCACCGAGTATCGCATCGAGAATTAACGATAAATAGACACATATATATAATATATATGTATCTATCACGTGTGTATATATAATATATATGTATGCGCATGTCACGAGATTTTATAGCTAGGTACATTCTATTATGCAGCTTCAAAAAAATATCTGTTCCATAGGTGTACTTACTTTTCACATATCGAAAACTGTACTCTGTATACAGACTTGTATATAATATCTATTACTAGAGTGTAATAGCAGGGCTGTTATTTTGAACACTACTAGAATTAGTTTTAGCATTACTAACATAACATAACACGTGTACGCGCGTATTATAGATGCATGCAGAGACGCGCACGTATATGCATACGTATACATATATATATAATATATATATCCATATATATATATATATATATGGATACATATAACAGACGAACACCAAGAACACACTGACACTCGCTCGCGTACGACACTGAATAAACGAACTAGGGAAGAAAAAGGAATGAAAAAGAGAAACATATTACTGATCGGAAGGATCCGCAAAAGGGTATTAACCATGACACAAGAACGTGACTATAATATGTATACATATTATTAATGCGTTTAAGTGAAAGAAGGAATAAAAAAAATGCGAGGTATACCATGGTTAAATTTTTGGTAGTGAGTCGACTTATGAGGGACTCGTTAATTATTTGTTCATACGCGATTCGACTAAGCTATAAATATATATATATATATATATACACATACATAACATAACATAAATACAAAGTATAAATATAAATTTGTATTAGCGTGCCTCGAACCGTTAGGTCTGTTTTTTCGGTAATTTAGTTGCAAAAATAATGAAAACTGCGTGCGTATGCCTGGGGCTTTGAATTCCATGGGAGAATGGAGTCATCTGGGAAGACTGATTATCATAAAGGGTTCTAGGGGGTTGTAACTAAACTAAAAAAAAAAAATAGAAGCAAAAATGATTAATTAAAAAAAAACTAAGTAAACGACGAGAAATGAATAAAAAAACGCAAATGTTCGCCAACTTGAAGGGTTGGGAGGAGGCGGACGGTAAAAATTGCGTTAAAAAAAAATAAGACCCGCGTTCGACGAAAATTCACAAAACGTTAACGGTATAACTAGTGGGATGGTGTAATGAAAATGATATAAAAAAAAGATAAGAAACCGAAAATAATAATAATGTCGAAAAAAAAATGATCTTTATATTGGCTAGTCATTGTGCAAGCTCTACGAGGTAATGTACTACTATGCTGTGATTAAAGCCTCTGAGGACATGCTCACGCAGCTCCTAATTAGTAATATACAAATTGTAACCTACGACTTATAATTAGGTAGCTTCTAGGATTACCTTTAAAAACAATGTAGTATGGAGGGGGAAAATTCTGTTCTTTTTTTTTAAAATCTCTCTTCCGTTTTGGAAATTTCCACTTGAACATTCTTCGGATCGCGAACTCGATTCGGCTCCTCTGCTTCATTTTTTCTTCTTTTTCGTAGTTATTTTTTCTTCCTCCTTTATTCGTCTCGCAGCTTTTATTTTTTCTCTTTGTTTTACCTCGCGCTCGCTTCTCGTCATGAGTTTTTAGATTAAGCGATTTTTTTTTCTCTTATAAACGGTGCGAGGTTACTCCTCCGCGCCACTCGCGGAGACACTTGTATTTGAGTTCTTTTTTTTGTTCAATTTCCTTTTTTTGGTATTACTTCCAACGACGACGAGGCTCCTTTTTGACGACGTCCCGGGAAAAAAAAAGGATTTTACTCGGCTTTTTTTATATGAAAACGTGTATTTTTCATATGTAGAACGATTATACTAACAAGGTCCATTTCTTGTAAAGAGCACAATTGGACCAAAGTAGGTGGCGATAGCTGGCGCGGTAAATCCTTGGGGCTGGATTTTTCCTGAATGAATGTGCGAATGATGAGAGTAGCATGGGGAACGAGGAATTAAAAGATTATAATAAAAAAAGAAAAGAAAAAGAGAAAAATACACAAGAGCATACTAATTGATAAATGAAAAATAAAAGTGGTACGATGGGCTTGCAAAGTCCGTCGACGGTGCGCCAGACGAATAATAATTTCGAGATATGGTGTTTTGCGTTTTCAAGATTACGTGGAATCGTGCTCCATGGAGAAATAACGTAGGAATTATTTATTTTCGTCGATTGTGAATATCGCCCTGATAAATTTCATGGGACTTTTGCCGATATCGTCTTATTTTATCGTGTCACTCTGTGTGTCGATTGTGCGACGGCCCTTATTAAAACGTGTTACGCCGACGCTTCAGTGCTTTTACGAGCGTTACAAGAGTGGACGGTGATTAAAGGGGATTAATAAGTGACAATTGAGTGAAGTGAGAATGGATGAGGCGAGGAGTGATAGGGCAAAGGTCGTGAAGCGTTGGTAAAATTAAAAAGAAGAGTGGAAGAAAAGAAAAAAAAAACTTTGGGAAAAAAGTTAAGGGCCAAGAGAATCTCTGGAGCCACTGAGAGCGAAGCTTGTACATAGTATAAGAATACGAAAATAAAGTGAATTATCGTAAAAGGTCTACGTAGGATATTGTAATACGCATTGCCATTCGAGTCAACAATAACTCAGTATGTATTAACTATAGTAGTCCAAGGTACTAAAGGCAGGAATATACCATCGAGAGAGAGAGAGAGAGAGAGAGAGAGAGAGAGAGAGAGAGAGAGAGAGAGAGAGAGAGAGAGAGAGAGAGAGAGAGGGAGAGAGAGGGAGAGGGAAAGTGGTAGAAAAATATGCGAATTTTTTTATATTATCAAACTTCATCGAATCGCAGATAAACAATGAAAATATCGAGTACTTCGATCTTATATACGCGAAGGTAAAAATTCTTAAAATTCAAAGAGAAAGAGAGACACGAATTCTTTAAATGTCCCTAAACGACATTGGTACTTTGCTTTAGTCTTTGTCATAGCGCTTTTTAATTTACTTGCCTTTTCGGAAGATGACACTTGATCTTTCAGCACAAAAACACTCACACACTTGCCTTTTCTCCTTTATCAAATAAAACATCTTTGTCTTTCTTCTCAAGAAGAAGGAAACTCTGCTTCTTCGTAAAGCGCCTTTAGATTGAGATCCTCTCCGTAATGTCTCTCACCTTCTTTTTAAAAAAAAGGATCATTCTGGTAATACATTAAGAAGGGGAAGTGGGGGTGGGGTGGAGGAGGTTAATGCTTATTGTAATTGCATCAACACTAATTTTTTTGAAGCTCATTCACAATAATTAGTCAAACGTGTGAAACGCACTCGCGTAGTTTGCGGCCATAGCGAACGATATAATCGAAAGAACGAATGAATGAATGATCTTTTATCTACGATAAATGAGCGAGAGAGAGAGAGAGAGAGAGAGAGAGAGAGAGAGAGAGAGAGAGAGAATAAAATAAGATAAATTATCTCATCGCATCTAGCAATATTCGTATATGCGTGCCTCCTTGTCCTTAGCGAGAAGAACGTCACGATTACGAGTAGCCTAAAAATTTAAATGAAACGCTAGATAGGAAGGATACGACATAACAGTTTTAGAAAATGTCAAAAAAATAAGAGAATGATGTAAACAAGAGCGCGCGCGCGCGCGCGCGTGTGTGTGTGTGTGTGAGAGAGAGAGAGAGAATACAGCTAAATGAGTCCACGCGCGTGAAAAGCGCCTGATTGTAATTAAGTTCGAAATAAATTTTAAGACGGGCAGACGAAGTGTACGTATGTCGATGATGCCATCCGGATTGAAATAGGATGCAAAAATGTCATTTGTTTTTTTTTTCATTCTAATCTTCTTTTTTTCTGTAAAAAAGACAAACACGAAATCCGTGTCCACCTAGCGGATATATATGTGTGTGTATGTATATATATATATATATATGTTAAAAATATATATATATCACACGTGTATACACATATTATGAGCTAAATTAGAAAAATAAGGATAGTAAGAGGAGGCGAAGAGTGATTTAAAAATTTTTTTTTTTTTTCATAAGTCCCCACGATCGACCTCCCCCCCCCCCCCCCTTCCTGATGAAAGCGATACTTGTCTAAAGGAGAAGGAAGTGTAGGAAGCACGAACGAAAAAAAGAGAAATAAAAGGGAAAAGGGAAATAATCGCGCCGCTCGACATCGCGCCCGCAAAACACGTTTTTCGCTTGTTTAGCAGAGTACAATGCCATTTATTTTTGTAATACGTTTACGTAGTATAGTTGTTATTTTTATAGAGCTTTACCGTGCTACTGTAATGGAGTCTTTATAGGCCTGCGTAGGGTAGACGTTAACACGTTATACGTTATAACGAGATATACATATACATATAGCGTCGGGGTGCCATGTTGAGGTCGCATAATTCTCGATGAAGCAACGTCGTAACGCAGTGACGTATATAACGGCCGAGATACACACACGCGAAAGAGAGAAAGAGAGAGAGAGAGAGAGAGAGAGAGAGCTAAAATTGAAAAAATATTCATACGAAAAAATAAAACGAGAGAGACAAACATTACGCATAAGGAGGACCTAGGACACGGGAAACACAGAACACAGACAGGAAATAATAATAATAAGTAATGTAAACCTACGTTACTATAATATGTAACGACATGAAACGAGCCACGAATAATCGGGATTTGCCCATAACCGAGCATGTAATAGCAGTAATGAACACGTTAGTACTCTATTAAAGGAAAAAAAAAGATACGGCGAATAAGTCGAAAATAATAACGACAATGAATAAAAAGTAGTTAGATAGGTATATATATATATATATATATATAAAGGTCACGCGATGTGTATGTACCTATATATATATTAAGAAAGCGCGAAGTACACTTTTGTAATAGCAGTTTAAAAGAAAAGAAAAAAAATGTAATGAAGCGACGCTTGACATAGAATTCACAGACATATCCTGGCTAACACATCCTTTACGTACATACTGCATACCTAGTTATATACATGTTATACATAGGTATTTTATGTGTAAACGATTAATATTAAAAACAAATATTATTACTGAGACTATAGGTACATATTATAACGATGGTACAACTAAGGCAAGTATGTACTGTACATAGCTGTCACTTATACAAACCCTTATCCGGTTGTCTGAACGCTCTCAACACCCCCCTCCCACCCCTCTCACATACTCTTCTTCCTTGCAGTACGATTTTCTTCATCCCCCAGCTCTCCATAGCCATCGATCCTCTCGACTCTAATTACCTTATCAGTAACGATTATATATACATACACCCTCCCATTATATTACTGAACATTAACCATTGTTGTACTAATTATTGATTAATTATTGAATTAATTAATTATTATTACATTATTACAATATAATAATGCTACGTATACTTTTAATTAGTCTAATAAGCTTTACCATTATGGAAGTACCCTCACTTTTAGCACCTTTCAGAGAAATCTTATTCTTCAAATTGGATTCTACCTCAATTTTATGATAAAAATGATATACTGTACTGTATATTCTTTATCGCAAAAAGTGTTTTGGAACGGAACGCGCGAACAATATGGATCGAGACGCGATGCACGTGAGAACAATGACAAAAAGGAGAAAGAATTGTGAAATAAATTTAAAAAATGCAAAATAATGTGGGTGAAAAAAACGTGCTACATAGAGAGGGGAAAAAAGGTGGAAAAAGAAAAAAAAGCGTTTTAAGGGAGAAAATGAAGAAGAAGATAAAAAAGATAAAGGAATCTATTCTTTCGGACATTAGCGAATTGTTGACCTGCAGCGACCTCATCCTGTGATAATTATAAAGAATATTATTTAAATTAAGATTCGTTGTATTAAGTAGATTCGGTAGCGACGAGCATCTTGCGATGGACTTTTTTTCTGTTGGATGTATATAACGGTATATGTCATGTGTCAATGTCACTGTTAAAGCGAATTGAGGAAAGACTGGATTGCGCGACGTCCTTGCTTGATGCTTGTAAATGTCTTTTTTTTTTCAAGTCGAAAGTCCTGGCTCATTACAGCTTTCCTTTTTATTTTATTTTATTTTTGGTCCAGTTAAATGGACGTTTTTTGGGTTCTCGCTATTGACAGCTCTTATAATACTGACAACTAACAACGTGGATGGATCATATAATGATCACGGATGCTAGTTGTTAAAGGGCCGTACGTTTTATAAGGTCCAATGATATTTTTCAGTATATTACATTGTGATGTTAGGTTTAAGCCGTGGACCTATTTGGTAGGGAGATGATGTTCGACGAGGAGGATGAGGTAGGAGCTACATCGAGGTCGTTGTAGACAGACTTAAACGCTAGCGTGAGGGATCACTTTCACATTTTTTTAGGCCACCTAAACGAACATAATTATCTCGATTAAATAAAAAAAATTACAAAAAAATAAACACCCGCATAATTGTCTCTGGATGGTCAAACAGGATAAGAGATATAACTGAGAGCTGTACATTTCTCAACGGGAAAACAAGCTACAATGTAGTTTGTTCGTAATGTCATGAATAAACGAGAACACTTGTGTAATAAAGTAGATATCCATGGACAAAAGATCGTTTGTTTTATTGTGCTAATGAGAAGGGTGAAGAGTTAAGAATTTTGATACAGACAATTTGTTTATACAATAATTGCTTTGTATCTCTATTCCATTTCTACATCTACTATTGCGTCCTCCACTATTATTTCTGAGGCCACCGGTACTTGGATCATTGGAAGCGGATCCGGAGACTTTGCAAAAGTATTACTCGACGTGTGTTCCTTCAGGTACTCACCACCCTTCTCCTCGTATTCCTTTCTACTCACCAGGTACTCTGAGAGGTTACCATTCAATCCAAAGTCTCTGGCACCGTACCACGCATCAAGACTAGTATTCTTGGCTATGTTCAATTGGAAGGTGGACATAAATGGTCTGATCTCACGAAGCTCACGTGTTAATCTCTCCAGAAGACCTGGAAAGGATGCTGGTCCACCAGTCAGGAACACGTTTCCCACTAGACGCATTTGTTGCTCTATCGAGTAACGTTTCAGCACGTATTCTATTGTCTCAGCTATGCCTGCCTCCACAGAACCGATCATGGATGGTTGGAATAAAAGCTCAGGAGCCCTTAGACGTTCTAGTCCTACGTGGAGTTGGTGAGTTTCACCAGGTATCAATGGAACTGATGAACCCGCGCCGTCGAATTCAGGATCATGATGACGTAGGACATCTTCCAATTCTAGCAGTTTTTCTTGCTCTAATTCTGAGTCGGAATCGCCTCCTTCCTAAATTTCGACGTCATTACGTTAATTTGGATTCATTTACAAAAAAAATTATAAATATATCCATACTTACTCGGTTTATCACTTTGTACACGTCCCAATCTTCATCTCTCATACCGAAATCATCATCACGCTTCTCCTTTCTGGCTAATTGACTTATTATTCGCATCCTTTCTTGTGCAGCGGCTGTTCTTCGCTTTGCCATGTCTTGTCTCCGCTGCCTTTTGGCTAAGCGTTTGTCCAAGATCTCTTGTCTATAATTTATATTAATTATTTTATATCTTGATAACCGATGATTTATCGGAGTAATTAATATATTATACCTCTTTTTACGGACACCGGCGATCCATTCATCAAAGTCCTGTTGATCCTTCGGTTGTAGACTTGACTTGATCTTTGGTTTTTGATCTTCGATTACGATATTTTCCTCCTGCGAATTCGCAGCTACTATTTTTTGTCTGGTACGCTCAATTTTTGCTTGGAGGTTATTTATCATTTTTATCAGATCCGCCTCATTTGCAAGGGAATAAGTTTTTAGCGCTTGGTAAAATTCCTCTGTTTCACCCTCCTCAAGGAGATCCTGAACGGCTAACAGTTGATTCAATTGCTCCTCATCTTCTGCAAGCTGTGAACAGTCGGTCAATCACGATTGGACCTATTAGGAGACTTGTAAAAATATTTACTCTTTCTTCTCGTTTCCTAGCATTAATCTCCATAAGTCGACGGGCCAATTCGCGTTTCCTCTCTTTTTGCTGCTCGACAGATAATCCTGGTGTACTAGTTGGAGCAACATAAGGCAACTGAACCCTTAAAACATTCATATCATAATGATCTGGGTCAGCCCATTTAGAAATCTCATCCTGATAATCCAAAGCGATTGCGGAATGTTCATGAATCAATTCCTAGAAGGACATAAAGTTAATTTTTATTCTGCCATTGTAAGAATATATTCTTGCAGTGTTTTGCACCTTATGGAATACTAACTTCGGCACGACTTGGTGTGATGGCATTTACATGAACAGGATATTTCAATTGCAGCAATCTGTGCATGTAGGATATTATATGGTATCCACCAACGTTAATTCTTCTGGCATTGACAGGATCCACTTTGCCATCAAGTACTGGTATTATATGAGTTGTGTGATATCCAATGCTAACAATAAGACCATCTGAGCCACAATTATTATGTTGGTAAGAGAATAGACAATCTACACCATATGCTATTGAAGGTATATTATAACATTCAAATAGAAGTTCTGCCATTACTGAAAATTAATTTGATTAGTTTTATATAATAAATGATTAAAATTATCTTTAGAATCTGAAGCTTACAATTTCTTGAATAATTAGGATTGAGAAATGCTTCTGTTAAGATTATAGGATGATCCACTGATCCCTCTGTACCAATACCCATATGCATAAATGTGTAATCAAATATCTGCTCTTGTGCTTCAAAGTGCGTTACAACATTTCTGTCAAATTGTGTTTTCAATTGAAATCGTACTGCTTCAATATTTGCAATATCATTTCCAACTTGTAACTCTCCATCTTTCTTGCCACGCTCCTTTCTTGGCTTTGCTATAAGATTTTTAAATATCAACTGAGGTTCCTTTTCAGTGGCCCAGCCCACTCTACAATTATAGGATCCTATAGGATAGAATATAGTTGTTAATTAAATCTTATTCAGGATTATAAACCTAACTTTGGAAGTCAATATATATATAAAGGTTAGAGACATACCATTATCAATTACCAAGGGTGTTGATTCAGTTTTTACTTTTTCAGAATATGTATGAATAATATCTGCCACAGCTTTGACATCTTTTAATTCAAGTATATCCATTATGTACGAATCAAGAGCCTTTCTTGCCTTTTTTTTATAAAACTCTCCTTTGGAGCAGCAACTGTACAGATTCTAGAGTGGTCCCTTGTTATTTACGCCGTTATGATGTAGCGTATAGTGGCGTATATCCCAGTGTAAAAGGGGAATATCGCGCTTAGTTGATTGGCTCATTTTTACCCTCCAGCTCACTTTCACCCCACTATTTTCCGTGTCAACAATGGCGCAGCTTCAAAAGTAAAGTTTTGGGCCGGTTGGATGTAATTAAACACAATGTGTATTAAAGAAAGCTTTAATTAATGATATATAAGAATATTAAAAAATATAATAACAGAATAATAGTCCAGGTAATCATAATAGGAACTGGCAATAGTGTATTTGAGGATACATATAAATCCTTATTACAGTGTGTATACTCCGTTTAAATGCACGTGTTTCGAATCTGTCGTACAGTAATTGTGTAAATAATTTCATTAAAAAATGTTCGTTGAGCCAAGTTTGAGTAACGCAACTCCAAATTTTGGAGTTCCTCGTGAAAAGCAAAATCTGGTAATAATTTATAATTTCTTTTTATCATATCATATCTGTAATATGAACATGTAACCTAGCTTGGTATCTGGAATTTTAGCTCTTGAAAAGTCTAGGAAGTCCACATGTTGATTCTTTCAATTATATGCTGGAGGATGGTTTGAAAGAATCTACAAAGGAATTGGTACCAGTATACTTGACACTTCCAAATGATGATAAAGTAGTATTGTGGATAGAAGATGCAAGTATTGGTCGTCCCAGTGTACCTACTGGCACAATTGGAATTAAAACCCATAAGATATATCCTACAGAATGTCGGCAGAGAGGTGCTACGTATAAAGGAAAGCTAATTGCAAAAATTGGCTGGTCAATTAATGGACAACAGCAAGAAAGTATCGATAGGGAAATGGGAGAAGTTCCTATTATGGTCAAGGTAGTCACTTTTCTTGGAATATTTTATGGAATGAATTTGCTTTATGACAATAGATATTTACAGTCCAATAGATGTCATTTGACTGCGATGAGTCCTAAGGAATTAGTTGCTCATGGTGAACATGAGGAAGAATGGGGTGGATATTTTATTATAAAAGGACATGAAAGACTCATCAGAATGTTACTGATGACTCGGAGAAATTATCCAATAGCGATCAAACGATCCAGTTGGAAGCAACGAGGATCTCAATTCAGTGATTTAGGTCTTCTCCTCAGAAGTGTTAGGGATGATAATACTTCGTCGGTAAATTAAAACTTCAGGATTATCGTCAACATCAAGCTTTATCTGGATCTAATTTTTTTCTTCCGATTCTACAGAATAATACTTTGCACTATGTAATGGATGGTTCTGCAAAATTAATGTTCACACATAGAAAAGTGCTCTACTACATTCCTCTGATTCTTATGTTGAAATGCCTCATTAAAGTATCTGACAAATATATCTTCAGTCAATTGATATGCGGATGCGAGGATGATCTTCGTTACAAAGGATGCATCCTAAATATGTTGCGTGCAGTACACGAAGAAGGTCTGCATACTCATGAAGAGTGCAAAGCATATATTGGCAAAATGTTCAGAGTAAAATTCTTTGAGCTACCACAGGAGTTAACAGATTCTCAAATTTGTGACTTCATTATTAAGTATGTAACTTTAAAATGAAATATATTTTCTTGACCAATAAGTTCTATATCATAACTACATTTCCAGACACTGCTTAGCCATTCATCTGGACGATCCTGAGGATAAATTTAACCTGCTAGTCTTCATGACACAAAAACTATTTGCACTAGCTAACAACAAATGTCTTGCTGAGGGTGCCGATGCAGTTATGATGCAGGAGTGCCTCTTAGGTGGTCATCTATACTTACAAGTACTTAAAGAAAAAATGTACTCCTGGCTTGTGGGTCTTCGTATGGCCATTATAAAACGCATCAGAAACACCGGTATCAACTACAATCTAACATTCGGTAAGTAATTTCTTCTAGGAGTGCCAAACATACAAAAATTGTTATTTCAAATTCTATAACCAGATTAAAAATTGACCAACAGGTGAAATGTTAAACGCAATGAAACATTGTGGCTCGTTCGAATCGCAGATGGAAAATTTTCTTGCCACGGGTAATATTAAGTCAAACACGGGTCTGGGTTTAATGCAATCCTCAGGACTCTCCATCGTCGCTGAGAATATTAACAGAATGAGATACATGAGTCACTTCCGTGCCATTCATAGAGGATCCTTCTTCCAGGAGATGAGGACTACAGAAGCTAGACAATTATTACCTGACGCCTGGGGTAATTTTTAAATTTAATGAAATATTTTCCAAATCATCTATATCTTTTTTACATGAAAATTTAATTGGATTTAGGATTTATCTGTCCTGTACATACACCCGATGGCGCACCCTGTGGCCTTCTCAATCATTTAACTATGAATTGTATTGTGACAAAGCATCCAGATCCAAAATTGAAATCCAATATACTGACAGTTTTACTGGATTTGGGAATGTTACCTTTTGGAGTTGCTTCAAAAATAGAAAATGCATATACTGTGATGCTGGATGGAAAGATTATAGGCAAAATTGAGCATAACATAATAGGCAGGCTGGCTGATAGGCTAAGGCTTCTAAAAATCAGTGGGAAAACTGTAAATCTTTTAATAGTCATGTTTGAAATCAATATGTTTTTAATTATTTTATAGACAAATTTACATTGCAGATACCTTCTACCATGGAAATAGTTTTGGTGCCTAAGAAAAATGTAACCTCACAATATCCTGGGCTTTTTTTATTTACTGGTCCCACACGTATGATGAGACCTGTATTAAATCTGGCTGTTAAAAAAATTGAATATATTGGTACTTTTGAACAAATCTATATGAACATTTGTGTTACACCAGAAGAAGCATACGATGGTGTAAGCATTGCTTAATTACAATTAAAATAGTATTATTGACCAAATATCTAATTACGGTATTGTATTTTTTTATGTAGTTGACTACTCATCAGGAATTATCGAAAACAGGTTTCCTCAGTAATCTAGCCTGTCTTATTCCAATGCCTGACTGCAATCAGAGTCCCCGGAACATGTACCAGTGTCAGGTATGTTTTTACAAATTAAATAAAAATACAGATTTAATATATTATTTATTTCAAGATGGGTAAACAAACAATGGGCACTCCTTGTCATACGTGGCAACTACAATCAGAAACAAAATTATACAGGTTGCAAACCCCTGCTACACCTTTATTTAGACCAGTCCATCATGACAATATAAATTTGGATAATTTTGCAATGGGAACAAATGCTATAGTGGCTGTTATTTCATACACAGTACGTAATATAAGTTTAGTTATTCTTTCAATGAAATTAATTATTATCATAAAAATTTCTCAGGGTTACGACATGGAGGACGCTATGATAATCAATAAATCTGCGTACGAGCGAGGCTTTGCGCATGGAATGATTTATAAATCTGAATTCATAGACTTGAAAGATCAAAAGAGCTTTTTTGGACGAGATCCTGATAAGGTGCATCTGGCTGAAAAATTGGATGCAGATGGTTTGCCTCATCCTGGATCTATCTTAAAAAGTGGCGAACCTTATTACAGGTAATTAGCACTATCTAGGAGTTTAGGATGTTTGTTATAAATATTATATTTATTTATTATAATTTTATTATAAATATTAATTTATTCTCCAGTTACTATGACGCGGATCAGTCTCATTATGTCGTAGGAAAATATCGTGGGAAGGAAGACGCGTACGTTGATAACATAAGGCTATGTGGAACTCTCCAACAACATACACCTAGAAGAGCCTGTATAACATTACGCATATCTGTAAGTACACTATAACAATAATACAGTATATTGAAACCTCGATTAAATTCTTAAAACTTCCAGCGTAATCCAAGCGTCGGCGACAAATTCGCATCTCGTGCTGGTCAGAAAGGTATTTGTTCCCAAAAATGGCCAGCTGAAGATTTACCCTTCACCGAAACCGGCCTAATACCAGATATCGTGTTCAATCCTCATGGATTCCCTAGTCGAATGACAATCGGTAAGTCTAACTAAATGACACGAAATGTTATTTTTTACGAGCCGAATAACTACGTAATTTAATCCGTTTACAGCTATGATGATCGAAGTAATGGCCGGCAAGTCAGCAGCACTGCACGGCCTTGTCCATGATGCGACTCCATTTAGATTTTCTGAGGAAGATACGGCTGTAGAATATTTTGGTAAATTGCTTGAACAGGGTGGTTACAATTACTATGGCACAGAGAAAATGTACTCAGGTTTGGACGGTCGTGAAATGAAAGCTGATATATTCTTTGGCGTTGTTCATTATCAAAGACTACGTCATATGGTATCAGACAAGTGGCAAGTAAGAAGCACAGGACCTATTGACGTGTTGACTAGACAACCGATAAAGGGTCGCCGAAGAGGAGGCGGTGTTCGATTTGGAGAGATGGAACGTGACTCCTTGATATCGCACGGCTGTTCCTTCCTGTTACAGGACAGACTTTTCCACTGTTCTGACAAGACTACGGTGAGTGCACGAAATCTAAATTTTAAAGCAAATATTCGATTTGGTAAAAAAAATAATGCTCACTGTCAATTTAAAGGCTCTGGTCTGTCAAAAATGTGGAACGTTATTGGGACCAGTAATAGAATTATTAGTAAATAAGACCGGAATGGGTGAGAAGAGGATGAGATGTCGTCTCTGTGGCGACGACGGTATTGTCGGCGAAATTGATATCCCTTACATATTCCGTTACCTGGTGACACAGCTGACTTCGTGCAACATAAATATAAAACTGACCTTCACGAAGAAATAGTTATTGTACCGAACATATATATGAATGGACATCTTGTTTTTTTTTATAGCCCTCATTTACCTGTTACACGCAATTAATTGTAAAATAAAACCGCCAAAATTTAACCTGTTATGCTATTTTATTTCTTTTTTTTTATCAATGTTCCTTTACAATCGAATCCTTCATGTTCTACTTACAGGAGCGTAATTACATTACACAATCACCACTTGCGTTACATCACTAGCCAAATAGATGTGTATATATATATATATACATACATATATATGTATATTTATAACTAGATTATTTACGCGTATGTACATAACAATTGTTTTAATACTTTTTTCGAAGTAACATCGAATACCAGAAGTGAATGAATTGCTTAATTTTATTTTTTAATTCGCTTGTAACGTTAGAAATGTATATGATAACGACAGACCGGCTAATCTGTATGGACTGATAATTTGTGTTTCTTTAACATTCCGGGCAGCCATTGTGCTTTTTATACAGTAATCTTGTAATACTATATCGTTTACCTTTGATCGTAAAATCTTTCATGTACTCATATCATGGCGCGAAAAGAAGATAGTTGACAAATTAAATGGAATGTAGTCGTCGAATTACATTGAATAATTTGGCAAGGCCTGACGATTTTTTTTATGAATATGGGCTTCGCGCAAAGATAAACGATATAAATAAATAAGCTTCCGGAGAGTTCCAGTTAGGAAACATTTTCAGGGTAACTCAGGGTGGAAACGTCGGTCGTGCTAGTATCAGTAATCTATGCTTTAGCGGGAACTTGGGACCCTGGTGCGCCAGGAGCACTAGTCTGCTCCTTCTCTAGCTGCTTGCCAAGATATTCCCTGTTTAGAAATGGCACAATGAGACAATTGAATTTAACAAGTATATACTATCGTTTCTATATATGAATTTTGATTTTGTCATCACGTACCAGTTGTGCACCATTAGTTTCTGTACAGCGATAAGTGCCTCGTATCGTACATTGGGATCCTCGTGGCCAAGAAGCTGCATAACACGTTGTTTTCCACCCAGTTGTTCAATAATACTATAAAAACAAGAGTTTGTAGAAATGATATGGTTATAAGCAAAGAAACATTAGTGTAAAGCATACTGTTTGCCACGTGGATAGTGTCTGACATATTCTCCAATGTCGAAACTGGCGACACTCAGGACCAAAGCATCTTTGCTAGTCTCGAGGAGATGAACCAGGATACGCAGAAGTTCGTAATTCTTCTCGTTAAGACGACTAGCATTTTCACGCCAGAATTTCCCAGACTTGTGAACGGGAGTCCATTCAAGTCGTCCTGACTTTACCTCGGTTGAATACTCGTCAAAGGAACTCAAATCCTGTACGGATGCCTGAAGCTTGTCGTTCAGGAACTCGATATCATCGGTTATATCCTCATCGTCGAGTTTGCGTTGTTCCAGTATGGAAATTTGCTTCATTACTTTGCACTGTACCATGGCGATGCAGTGCTCCTTGGCAACTTGGCCATCCTCGACCTTCTCAATCAGATTCTGCAATGCAAGAACAGGCACATCGTTACACTCCAATATGATCTTGTCAAGTATATTGTATGGTAAATGGTCTGATTCATAAAATTTCTCACCCTGAAGACAGCGAGGATGATGCGGGTAACTTTTTCCTTGACAGAGTCGCTCAGGATGTCAGCAAGAATGGGAATAACGTTGAACCTGAGAGATATTTGAATAAAAATATATTCCTAACATCATTCAGAGATTAGTAGATCCAAGGTAATCCGTACTTATTCATCTTCTCAGCGAGCAGAGGATTGAACGTCAGGACCCATAAACAGAAGATCAGTTGATATTGCACTTGAAAGTTGACTCTTCCTGACAGGACACTCAGCAGGGTGGAGATACCGTCCACAGATACAAAAGCAAAACGGTACTCGTCGATGCGCAGCATCATTTGCAGGCATCTTGCTACTGATTGGATGTACTCGTTATTCTGTACCAGAAATTTAAATAATAAAATACGAGTAGTTCACACGAATTCCTCGACATTCTCTATTGGGCACGTGATATTATGAGTGATAATTTAGAAGATAATCAATGTACCTGTAAAAAGGACATTACACTCCACTCCAGTGATTAAACAATAAAGAAATATATAGAAAATAAACATGCCACTTATCTCCTACATAAATACTTCTTGTATATCTACAGTACTAATATATCATCGTGCACAATTTTTAAAAGTGTTAAATGACTACTAGAAAATAAGTGTATAGCATATTTTGTGATACCAGCGTTCGGCACTGGTTCAGTAAACCTTTTCACAGTTTCTTCGACTTTAAACTTGAATCGATTAACCTAAAACCGGTTTGACAGTCTTGATACAATGAAGACATATGAAATGGCTAATTTTATAAGAGGGATTACAGATGTTATGATGAGATGTTACAAAACCAACCGGGTTGAGCAATTCGCGCAGCTCATTGGCCTCCCCGGACTCGTCAGGTGTGATGTCCTGCACTATCTCCGCATGCAAGCTTGCCTCTTGTAGGGCCTCAAACTAAAAACCCACTCGATTGATCCTCTGGGATTGAACTTAAATGATCTCGAAAAAAAAAGTTTTTCATTTCCCTTCTATCTAAACCCACAACCTCGCATAGAAGCAACATTGATATGCTCCGTCATTGTATTTTTTAACAGAATATATCAGAACATTCAGACTATGCTCAGGAACATGAATCTGGTGCAGCCAATCAGTTGGCATAAATTAAGAATATTAGTACATTCAAAAATCTTTTTTTTTAACTGATGTTTAGTATTAATGATTGCTTATCAACTCGACTGTCTTGGTATTTTTTAGGAGGTGTAAGCTAAAGCACTTGGTACAATTATGCAAAAGCAAAGGATAAGCTGTAGAAGCATGCAAAAGGAAGCATAATGACTATTCGGTTAGAGTACAACTATTACTAATGTTAATTGAATACAGTATGAAAACTACAATCCTGAAACATAAGAATGGATTAATACTGAATCCAACGTGAATCAGTTTATCTTATGTGCCTTGTATAGATAAAAAAAAATTGGAGAAAAATAAAGAGATACCTATTGATAAATGAGATAATTCAATATGTTGTCTTTCATGCATGCAACATGCATTAATATGATTGGTACTTACGTGAAGTTTCAATTGATCCTTAAGCCAAGTCAGATAGAATTGAAGGTCAGTTTTCTCCATGAGTTCATGACTCCAACATGCTAACTTTGCGATGATACGTGAAGTCATGTTCATTATAAAACCATCCTGACGGTTCAGCAGGTTCAGGAATGGTCCCCAGACAGACTCACGTTTACGAGAAGAATGTTCGCGGAAAATTTCCACGCGGCTACGGTCCTCCTATTAATTAAATATTTCGATATGTCTATGTATATACCATATGTATAATGTATATTTTATACAAGGTAATTCACTAGTTGCTTTTTTTCCAGTGGGTGTTTGAGATGGATATTCTAGTATATGAAATTTATCGAAAAATACAATGTTCCCTTCAATATAACAAATAATGTTATCCGCGAATCAGTCAGCGTTGTTTTTGCCAATCTATGAATCTAAAGAAGGAAAGGTAATCCAATGAGTTTAATACCTGTAACATGTCATCTATCATGGTCAGGATGTACTGAATCGTCTGATCCTTAGAAACATGACCCAATAAATTTAAGAAGGTTTTAGCAGCTTGATTGGGATTTTCTTTCAATTTAGCTTCACGTGTAGCAGTATCACTGGTATCGAAGGCCACAATGAAGTCATAATCTTCCTTAGAAATCATTTGAGACCTAATATCAAAATAAAAGAGGTAAACGAACAAAATCTCCAATATCGTATCAAAAGAGGATTGCAAATTCTCACTGGAGATATGACTGCCAATTAATTCTCTGATTCCTAATATCAGCAGCTTGCTGTTGCAGAATACTAGTAGCAGCAAGCATATCTGAAATGTGAAAAATGACATAATCAATCAATAATACAAATACGTCAAGTACACATCAACTAATTGTAAGAATGATTCTCTTAGAAATTTAAAGTGTCTGTAAAATACAATCCTATAAAAAGCGAAAAATGCTCGTGACAAAATTGCGATAGTGGGAGGGGCTCTATATTGTAACAAATATATCAGGTGTATATAAATACCTATTTTCTCATCCGGCAAGGCCGGAATGATATCTTTTATGGCTGCACGGTCCGCCATAATTATTATTTACTGCTGACTCCTTTTCTTTTTTAACAATTTACCGCCCTAACAGGCGTCTCTCAATGTTTCAACGAAAATAAGGGCACTGCTCTACTCCGCTTCTTCTGCGCTTTTAACACTGCTCAGCTGCTCAATCACGAGATCGAAGATTGACCATTGCCAACGTAGAGAGTGGCTTACCAGATGATACCAATAATATCTGAACATTTAAAAAATTCCCTGTTCGAAAAATTTTTAGAATAAACAAAAGTTGTTGAGAGTAAACAAGAATTGAGTTTAATTATTATACAACAATATTGTTCAATAAGTGAAGAGGTAAATAAGGAAGACAAGTGTTCTTGTATTTAGTCTTGTTAGGATAAAATCACAAAAAATAATAAGTAAAAATACATATTTTTACAGAATATTATTTTTTTATCGCAGCCATATATTTATAGGTTTGATCACTGTTGAGTAGCGGTGAATAATTTTAGAAGAAAGTAATGCTAAAGCTTATAAATTCTTGTACAATAATTTTGTATTAGTATTACTTTGAAATAATAGTTTTATATAAAATTTCAGAATGAATTTAAGAGAACCAAAAAAGAAGAAACGCGTACGAAAACAAGTGCTTGACCCGTTCCCTATAACTTTGGGTAAACCTAACGAGTGGAATGTATTTACTGCATACTTAAGCTCCATGGGAACTTACATTGTACAGCCTGACGAAGTGGAAGCTGTTCATTCAATGGTAAAATTTTTATACAGAAGGAAAGATAATATTATATTCTGATTATTATTTATTGTCTTCAGGGATTTTTTGGAAAAGGATCCTTGTCTAAAAGTTACCCTTCATTTGGAAGGACACGTTATGGGGTTCCACCAATTGTTAGAAATAGACAATGGTGTCGCAGGCAAAAATGGCTAAAGGAGGTAAAGAAATTTGACACAGAATCATTACTCAAAGAAGGAAGAGGTAATTGGGACAATGAAAATATTGAATCAGATTCTGATCTATATGAAATCTCAAATAAAATTCCAAAAAAAGATGAAGCTGGAAAAGCATCAGTCAAAAATAATGACATAAATAAGGAAAATCTTGATATTTATATTGAAGGATCTGTAGAAGAAGATAAATCTGTAAGCGATATTATTGAAATTACTGAGATTAAAAGAGACAAAATCTCAAATAGCTCTAATACAAATGATGCAAATCCTGATGAACATTCATCTGAAAATCTTGTAACAATCTCAGATACTAATATAGATGAAGTAGTGCTGGATTCTACAGAAGAAGAAGATGTCTGTGAAATTGTGTCTAAGGATCTGGACATTGTTTCTGGAGAAAACGATTTCTACAACATCGAACATGAGGTTCTTAATCCAATTAAAAACGAACCTGACGTAAGTGAGAGTGTACTAGTCCTACCAGACAGTGATTCAGATGTAGGAGATTACTTAAATGAAATAAAACCAAGAATACAGAACGAGGGCTTTCCTATACGTGAGACATTACACTTAACATTTCAAGAAACCTTTTTCTTAATGTTTGGTCTTGGTTGTTTGCAAGTAATTGATTTCGAGGGTAACTTCCTAAGTATCAAAAATGCTTGGAATTACTTTTGCAAAGAACAAACTGACTTTATCCAGAAATACGTGGTCTATCATTACTTCAGGAGCAAAGGCTGGGTAGTAAAATCAGGCTTAAAGTATGGCGGTGACTTCTGTAAGTATTTTCAACCAAATGCAATCAACTCTTTTATGCTCCAATTATTCTTTTTCCCTGTACATTTAATGTTACAGTGCTGTACAAGCAAGGACCACCGTTCTATCATGCCTCCTATATCGTAATACTTGAAGTGTTAGATGCAGATACATTAATCAGAAACGAGAAAAAAACAATGCGCAGCATGACATGGAACAATTTGTTTGGATTACATAGATTATCAGAAACAGCAGCAAAGGTAAATCAGAATTAAAAAATCAGAAAGATATTTTTTAACTGCTGAAATATATTTCTTAAATTTCACATTGAATTTAAAATATTTATATGTTCATGTAGGAAATATTATTTGCGCAAGTTCTATGGCCATCTACCATTCCAAAAGATTCTAGTTTGACAACACCGGAAATGTTGTCCGAATTTACTGTACGAGAAGTACTTTGGAGAAGATGGATTTCAAAACAGAATCGTGATATGATTTTGTTGGAGGAGGAAGATGAGGATTCAGTATGAGTGATGTTACACAAAGGATGTTAAATAATTATTTATTGCACAACAAAAAACCCTGCACTTTGTAATTTATATGATTAATAATAATAATATTTCTTGTATACATTTCGACACCTGTTTATTGACATCATTTTTCTCCTTTCTAATACATATGTACATTACAATGGATATAAGATTTGTGTTTACCAATAAACTCACAATTATATATATACTGATTGAAATTGTAAAGAAATGCACTGTTGCTGAAGTCTATGCACAAAAGTCGATGAGCGTTTATTTTATCCTTTAATGAAATGCTAATGAGGGGGAACATAATTAAAATTTCCTTACTAATGAGATGATTGATATCGTGCAGAATTCTTTTTCTTTTGTGGTATTCCAGTTCTTCTGTATTCGCTTCTCTCTTGTAAATATTCTTCTTTACATTCCTCCTTGAAGTTTTCATCAGTGTACCACCGCTCAAGGCATCCCTTAAGAGCAGTGTTCTCTTTTCTACATTTAAATACCATGAAAAAACTACTTTCCTTACAGCACTCTGTAAAATCTGTATAAAAAAGAAATAAAATGATCAAGACTATACATAATAAATAACAAGAAGTGTATCAAACGCAGACTTTACTTTTGACTTCTTCGACGCATTTTTCCTCTCTGGCTCTGTCTCTCATTTTTTTAGGAATAAGAACTTCCATTTCGACTTTCCTGAGAAACTTGTCATTGGGATCCCCTGCAGATATTCATATCAAAAAGTTAGCGCCACAAAATAAGCATCCGGTAGTTGTTAATATTAACCTATTCACAACTGAATCACGAAATATATGCATTGCTACATTAAAGCATTCAAAAATTTAAGACATTAATTGTAATAGTTCATTCTGATTGTCATATGAGAAACATTTACCGATCCCATGAGGTCCACCACCGAGTTTTGGGGAAAGAACTCCATACCGCGTATTACTCTGATTTTCGGCCATACTTCTTGTTCAACAACGTGCCATTTTGATTACCCGTGATACCCCGCGCTCGTGAGGTTGCATATTTGAGATTGTCATTGCCTTCCTGAGAGGAATGTTTCTTCCGTTTACTCTCGCTAAGATCATCAAGTGATAATAATCACAGTGCACATACGGGATTCTATTTATTAAGTAGGTAAGCAATAACTTCAGAGACAAAACGCTTTCTTAGGGTCTAATAGAAAGTGTCCCGTCACTGGACATTTTAACCTTAAGCGTCATTTGGAGTCTCAACCTTAATAAGCCTGTAGTATATTTTTAATATTGTACGATAGTGCTTTTGTCTGAAACCTGAGTAACATATTTCTTTCAGGAAAATTTTGCTCTTGATCGTAAACTAAAATGGACAGACTATTAAGATTAGGAGGCGGTATGCCCGGCCTTAATCAAGCGCCTCCGCTATCCGATACACCCGCCGTTGATACTGCTGAACAAGTAATAATTTCTTTGATATATTTCTAGCATAATATTGTATATTTTTATGGTACCTAATTATTATTCTTTATTAGGTTTATATATCCTCGTTGGCACTTCTGAAAATGCTTAAACATGGAAGAGCTGGTGTTCCGATGGAAGTTATGGGACTGATGCTGGGTGAATTTGTAGATGATTACACAGTGCGTGTCATTGATGTATTTGCGATGCCGCAAACTGGAACTGTAAGAACTATTTTATCTATCTGTCCTCTTTAAAATAGTGGTTTCCTTATTAACGTGCCTACTATAACATTATACAGGGTGTCAGTGTAGAAGCAGTGGATCCAGTATTTCAGGCAAAGATGTTGGATATGTTAAAGCAAACTGGTCGACCAGAAATGGTTGTGGGTTGGTACCATTCCCATCCAGGCTTTGGTTGTTGGTTGTCTGGTGTGGATATCAATACTCAACAATCCTTCGAAGCTCTTAGTGAAAGGGCTGTTGCTGTTGTCATTGATCCAATTCAGTCAGTTAAGGGCAAAGTGGTTATCGATGCATTTAGATTAATCAATCCCAATATGATGGTAAGCTTTTCTCAAAGTTAAAATTCTTCTATAGTCAAATACCATATACATAATAATGATTTTTTACGGCAGGTTCTAGGTCAAGAGCCTAGACAAACCACATCAAACTTAGGGCACCTGCATAAACCCTCCGTTCAAGCTCTGATCCATGGTCTTAATCGTCACTACTATAGCATAAGTATTAACTATCGTAAGAACGAACTCGAGCAGAAGATGCTACTTAATTTGCATAAAAAGACCTGGATGGATGGTCTCACTCTTGCTGAATATTCAGAACACAGTAGACTGAATGAAAGTATTGTTTCTGACATGCTTGAATTAGCCAAGAACTACAACAAGGTGGGCATTTTTATAATTTAAAAATTCACTCGTAGCTTTGCATATCCATATTTTTTAATATTATAGGCACTTGAGGATGAAGAAAAAATGACACCTGAACAGCTAGCCATAAAGAACGTAGGTAAACAAGATCCAAAACGGCATCTTGAGGAGAAAGTAGACACCCTTATGTCCACAAATATCGTCCAGTGTTTGGGAGCCATGCTCGACACCGTTGTCTTCAAATAACCGTATCTCAATTCACCATTTGCAATATGACATTTACGAAAAATACACGTCTTTATAAAATAACACATCAGATCCCTCTTGTTGACCCCTGATCCACAAAAATCTTAAGATAAATCGATTACATAAGAAACAAGTTGTAATGTCCGTTTTTTAAACTTTTTATTCAAAATAGTAAATTATCTTTAAAATCCTAATGCATTCGCCACTTGTACATCATACACATTTGACCGTACCGAATTACTTGTTCCACTACTGTACTACAGTATGTACGTCTTATGAATATCTCTATAAAATCAAGTAGTAAAATAGCATCGACGTTATTGTCGACGTATCTCATATGACTGGGATGCACGTAAGGTTACGAGAATGCGAGCATTGTGGAATATTTCACTGTATTTCTTGATGGATTACTAGATATGTGATCTGTTTGGATCGAGGTATATATGCGGAAATTAGAGTCTTGGGGCAAGATAGTAAATATGTTTTTATAACAATTTAAATGCACCAGATTGCCCCATAGCAGTTCTTGTGCTCAGGTAAAATCACGGATCAACACGGCTCATATAGATTTATGTACAATACACGGTAACGAATGGTCGATTATTAATCGATCATTTCTTACCATGTTTCTTATACCCACGTATCAGTGCAATATCTATACATGTTCTAGTTGCACAAATATTTGCAATCATACTGACATTCTACCGTTACTCAGATACAATGAGAAATGCATGATTAAATGGAATCATACGAACTTGTACAAAGAGACTTGGTGGTAAAGAGCGATACTGTTTGCTTTTTCTATTTGTCTCTTCTCCTCTCTCAAACCCCGGCCCTGGCGTTAGTTCCATGAAAGTGTCTGTCTTATTGTTTAAAAAAAAACCACTTTATAAACAACTTAAAAGTAACACAGATGTCTAGCCGGTATATTCTTTCATTTGGAAAATGGACTTAGGCGGTTGACGATTCTTCTTCCTTGTTCTTCTTCTTCTTCTTTTTCTTCTGTTCTTTTGCTGGTGACTCCTAAAGAATATATAAATTATTTAGCAATTTTCATTTCATTATTTTCATTGAATAATAATACCGACTGTTGATTCTCCCGTGGGTGCTGCAGCCTCACTGTTCTCAGCTTCCTGCTTTTCCCTCTTCTTCTTCTCTTTCTTTTCCTTTTTCTTCTCCTTGGACGATTGCGTATCTACTTCCGTATTTACTTCATCTTTAACTGCCACTACTAGTTCGGTGATTGAGGTCACTGACACGTCGGCTGTTCCACTCGTGTTTTGCGTTTCCTCCCATTTGCGTTTCTTAGTGCTATTGTCAGTCACTCCATTTTCTTCGGTCTAAAAATAATAATAATAAAATTACAAATTGTACTAGAGAAAGAGTATAATAATACAGTAGGATGAGATTGATACCTTGACGTCAGAATAGTCTACGTAACTTGTGAGCCAATCAGCTGGTGTATTCTCATTTGGTTTTCCATGTTTATCTAATTTTCCTTCGACTATCAAACGTTTCTTAATCGATGCTTTCGGTCCAAGGCCCCATTTTCTTGGATATGCATCTCGTTCCATTATGACACGCTTGATTTTGGCAGCCACGCCATGATCGCACGCCGTAAGGGTAGGTGAAGTCATCATTGCCGTAGCTAAAAAAAATAAAATTAATGATATTATTAATTAATGATAATAGTAATTGTTATTAGCATGTTAAATTATTTGTATCGATGGTTAATGGCTGAATTAGTTACCTAGTGCAATGGCCTCTCCTTTGCTAGTTACAATTACAATCTCCTGGTTCAATTCGATTCCATCATCATACATTAGAATACCTGGTACCATTATCTTGGCTCCATAACAAATTGCATTGACCTGTGGCAATACATCGATTCAATAAATCATCACCATTAAATAAATACTGCAAATGGATTGATTATGATAATACATACGGCACTATCTTTTACTATGATTCTTTTGTGTCCAACCAGAAGTGCTTCCAAGGGTTTGATCACTCTTCGAAGGTAGGATTCATCCCCATGATTTTCATACAACCATTGAGCATCCAGAATATCGTGCATGGTCACCATTCCGTCCTTCTCAGACTGAATACCAGAACGGTTTCTGCGCAGCTCTTGCATCTGACATCCTGTGCCTAAGAAGAGACCAAGGTGAACGCATATCGTCCTAACGTAAGAGCCAGCTTCGCATTTAACATGGAAAATTCCCATATTGCGTTCCGAGTCATAATCCAAGAAATGACTGTCGTACACTGTCCTGACACGCAATTGTCGTTTTACTGCTGATATCAAGGGTGGTCTTTGAAACAGAGCACCACGTAATCTCTCCAAGGCTTGATTTATCTGAAGAATAAATATAACACAATGATATGCTATTTATATATCAGATTTCTCCTAACGTTCCTGGCTTACCTTTTGCAGATTATCCACTGCAGAATGAAGTTTGAATACCGCTATATACTCTTTGCCAGCAGACTGCTGAGATTTTGCCAATCTGGTTGCTCTGTCTATGCAGACTATTAAACAGCCTGACACCTTAGGATCTAACGTGCCCGAGTGCCCAGTTTTTTCGACCTTCAGGATCCTTTTTATCCAGGCGACGACTTCGTGACTTGAGGGATTCGATGGCTTATCCAAGTTTATGCAACCTGACTTTACATACTCTGATATAGAACGATGCAGTGGTGTTGTCCCACTTGTGAGTGGAGTAAAGTGTTTTGTACGTGTGAGCATTTTGTCAAAATTCTAAAACAGAAATAATTTACTTAGCACCTTCTCGTTATACTTAAAAAGTGATTCATTCGCAAAAGGAGTACCTTGAACAACAGTGGCCAATCCTTACAATCCAGTTTGGCAACTTCATCAGATGGTTCTACATGACACTTCATAGCGATTTGAATTTCCCCAAGGGATTTCTTTTTATTTTTCTTCTTTGCTTTCTCTGCGAACATAAAATTTTCAATTCTAACCTGTTACATATAACTTTGATTTAAGCAAGACATAGATGCAAATCTATGCTAGCACAAAAGCAACATAAACGGTGACAATCGTAACACCATAAATGATTATCATTCTATAGTATTTCTATCAGAAATTTGTTCAAGAATCTTTCGGCAGCACGTGTTTACACCAATTGGAGTCCATGCGGCTCAAATCTTAAAACCTTTTTTCCTGAGATAAAATACAAACTGCGAATACCTATTGGCATTCAGAAACTATATCTAGACACAAATTATAATCCTGACCATTGTAATTAGTTAATATTTACCTATTTCTGCCATTGTAAAGTCGATTACAAACACTGTACAAAGCACGTGCAAGAACGATGGCGAGTTTATCGAGCAACGGGTTTCTCCAGTAAAGACAACAGCACAACTATGATACAAAGGTATAGCCACTAGCGGTTTCGCGCATGCGGACTGTGTCGTTGCTGGACCCTCTTTGTGCTGATTGGCTGATCACTAGAACCTCTTTGTTCTGATTGGCTGATCTTACGTACGTTGTGTCATCACGCTGCAACCTCAGTTCCATTTTGAAGGACCATTTTCTTACGAACCTAAACGTAAATAAGTCCCCTTAAACTAAACTGATGTCGCTTTGAACGTGATATCATTGGTTCCTGCGCGATTTTGACCAAAATACGATCGCTAGTATCTATACCTCGTCTATCTATACCTGTCTGCAACAGTAAGATGGGCACGGTTGTAGCCATGGTGGAAGTAGACAAGGTGTAGCGTTCTCGAGACGCGTTTTCGAACCTACTGCGCAGCCAAAAGCATCGGCCATTTTGTCACGCGTATACAATTATACAGAGTGTACATATAACAGTACATAATAGATTGCAACCATGATCGTAACCATTCGCGAAGTGAATTCAAGTGTATCGTGATCGAATTAAAAAAAATAAACGTAAGTAATTAAATTCTAAAACAATTTTACAAACGTGCAACGTTGTTACATCTTAAAAGTAATCAAATATTCAAAAAAAAAATACAGTCTGAATACAGAATAAATACATAGTTTACCGCTTCCCTCGTCGAGTGATTCTAACCTCTCCTTCCTTCAAAATTCTTAGAGGGATGTACGTCTCCTCTTTCACTCTGAAGGGTCCCCATATGTTGTTTCTATTACTTTCATGAAATCAGTGTACGTGTTTAGCTTCACATCAAACAAATTCGATATAATGTCGGTGATGACAGCAGACGATTTCAAATTCCCGCTCGTAATGGCCGCCGCTGTTGTCACCTTTCCCTATTGGCTGTTTAGTATATATGCGCAGTACCACACCTTGCTTACTTCCATCAGAGATGAGTTGCCACTCATCTCTGCTTCCACCATGGGTTTAGCCTTACTGCAGTAGCGCCTCCACCACGATCTGACATCTGTACAGGTCTTGCAACTCGTCCAATTTTCAGCGGTGGGGGTAGACGTGGTGTAGAAGTACGGCACGTTTTAACTTTTAGTCACACGTGTCGCTTTGATCGAGAGTGACCTCTTATCTATCTCACTTTACAGTGGGCTGTGGGAGAGAGAAATAGGAACGGGTGGCTTGATCGCAACGCCTCTTATGGTCATAAGGCGAACTGAAGACAGATGCTTGTCTAAAGAAGACTACCCCCTCCAAGGGAGTTGGAAGACTTGTATGTAAGACTGCACTGCACTGTATCGTGAAGTGTCCTGGGACAAGCTTATGTACATGCAGTAAGATGGCGAATTTCTCAACCTAGTAGCTAGTTCTGACGTGTCGTTTAGGTTCAAATCAGTGCAAATAAATGCGTTCAGGACAGTCCGCTGTTAGTTTAACAAGGAACAATTTTCTACAAATATATATAATTATATACTGCTCATCGTATCCTCGTATTCCTGTTGGTATGTTGACTGCATTATTGGAATTGATTATTTTAAGCGTCTTTGTACGTACTACAATGTTCAAAAAATAAATCTTGTGTAAAAAGTTACACTTAGAGTTAAATGTACTGCTACGGCCAAGTAATGTGTATACTGGTTTTTACTTGAAATTGTTCTTTCTGTAGGTATTATGTAGAATATAATTTTCATAGTTCCAATATATTTTTTATGGAAGTATTGCTTGAATTTCTAGTTCATTGAACCTTATTATCATAATCCTTGAACCTCATACAAGTGACAGCGCTCGGATGTAGGATTTTGGTTGATAGAAAAAATACTCATTTTTTTCCACTGCCTGGTATCCAACCATAAACCTGCGTCCGAGCGCTGGCGTTTGTACGAGGATCTAACCTAAGTTTTCTTCCAATGTTGTCAAACATTATCACTGTCATTAAATATAAATTTGGTTTATATAGCGTTTTAAACCAACAAGGATAGGTGCCTGTATTATAAACGAGATGGATCAAAATTCTATTGTGACTATATCATCAGACGAAGATGAAGAACTTGTTCATAAGGTATTACTCTACTCTTTTTATTTGACAAACGTTTAGTAGCAATTATATTTCTCATTGAGCTAATACAGCAGTGGAATATAATGGATTTATTTAGTTAATAATTCCCTGTTTATTATAATGCCTTTGAACAACACTAATAATTAATTAACAAGCATTACTTGTTTCGTATTTCTTAAAATTCACTTGTCAGACCAGATTCCCTTGGAAATGTTTCAGAATACTAAGGAGTCATCTAAATCTATCAAAGATGAAATAGTTTTAGAAGATAATGAGGTCTGTTCAGATTCCCAGAAACGGAAGGCATGTGATCTGATTGATATCTCTACAGCAACGAAGGACAAACAACCTGAAAAGAGAATTAAATTAACCATCAGCACTGACGATGTCAGTAATACTAATGACGTGGTCACAGATGTAACAGATACCTGCAGGTTGGAAAAGTTGAAGTTGCAAAGTGATGATAAGTCTATAAACGCGGGTGATTCTGACAAAGAAAAAACAATTAATAGTACAGAGAAGTCATGTAATGGTTTAGTAAAACCACAATTAATTATAAAAAAGAGAATACCATTAGTGAATGTGTCTGCAGTGGAAGGTGATGCATTTGCAATGCTTGTTCATCAGTGTTTGCAAAACGATGCATCTTCGGACATGAAGAAGATAATAAAAAACCTACAAAAACACTATGATCGGTTAGATCCAGATTATGCCAACTCGGAGGATTTCATTACATTTCTGACTGAAACCAGAAATAGTATTTCAAAAAGACAAGAGGGTATGTTCGGGAATCTTCTCGAAGTGAAGAATACAATTATACATAGGCGTAAGAAAAGCACCTTATGTGATGGGACCAACCAAAATAGCTCAAAGACGTCTGTAAATAATGACAAACCATCGAAAGTGGGCGACCTAACCCAAGCGGATGAAGATGAGGTATACAACAAAGAGGAAAGAATCCGAAAAATCGAGCATAAAATGTCAATTTGTAATAAGCGAATAAAAGCGCTGGAACAAGCGGAAGTGGATTTCGACGATGAATCGGATAGCCATTACATGAAACTACAGAGGTACAAAGAGAGAATGGTAGAACTCTATGCCAAATATTGTTCACTAACTGGTGACAATGTGGACGCAGGTCGTGCCTATCTCCGTCCAAAATATCTATCTGTAACGAATATTACATCCCTGGACCAGGCAATAACAAGTTTTGTGAATTCAAAAATTTCAAAAATTACGAAAAATGGTAAAAAACGTACCAGGCACACAGCATTGGCAGATGCCCTTATATTCCCAAATTACAAGGATATCTTTCGATGCGTTGAAAAGTGTAATGAGGATAAGAAGTTAGGAATGAGCAATGAAGAAAAAGAGAAAATTGGTGAGTAAATAATAATAATAATAATAATAATCCTATAATACCTAATAATTTATTTATCGTTATACATTCACAGTACACAAAATGTATGTAGTCTGAATTTCATTGTTTTGATTCTGTTTCCTTTATGTCTTACAGCGAAGAAGGCATTCACCGACATCGGAATATACTTACAGCGCGTGCGGCAGAACGACTTCTGGGATACATTTTCTCTCCACCTGGAGAACGAAGACGAGGATCCCGCTGTTAATAACGAGGAGCTGTCTAAACAGTTGCAAATCAACCAACGTTCTGCTGAGAAGAAATTAGCAGAAATGATCGACCATTTTGCAGAAATACAAGAAAAAGCAGATCATCTATGTCAGAAAGAAAAAGGCCTGGATAAAAATGCAGATGAGAGTGAACAATCTGAGGATTCTAATTTAGCCGACGAAGATAATGAGGATAACGAGAGTGAGGATGATGACGAAGAAGAAGAGGACAATGAAAAAGAGAACAATAAATCACAAGATAATAAGGATACTGATAACGATGGCAGTCCTGATACCGAAACGGAGGAGGAACAAGATGACAAAACTGACAGAGATAAAACAAGGCAAACCAACAAGATTAATAAAAAAGATTCAATAAAAGGAAGCGATACTGATGTTTTAGAGGAAGAGGGTAAAATAGCAGCGGCAAGCAAACCGGAAACTAGTGAATCGCATGAGAAGGAAGATAATAAGCAACGGGAAGTAGTAGAAGAGTTGAAAGAAGTAAAAGCGACGAATGTTGAAGGTTGGTGAGATGAGAGAGTTGTGTACGTGGTTACCGGTGGGGAAAGAAAAATGCTTACTGTATTTGCGTGTGCCTATATGTTTTGTAGCTTGCATGGTGGATTTAACAGAGAGTAACAACCTTCCTATCCAAGAGGAAGAGAAGCCTTTGTTACGGGTGAGATCTTTTGCAAAACCACCGTGTTCCTGGAAGAACAGCACGGAACAGATGCCTAAGAAACCGAGTGCGAGCACAGTATCGCTCGTGATAGTCAACAACGAGACTTCTGGTGGAAGTCAAAAACTGAGAATAGATCAGTCGAAAAAAACGAGTCCTGCTCAATGATGCGAACGTCATTTTTACATCATATGACTGTTTCGTTACGATCACAGGACTAACAAAAACAATGATACGAAGTTGACTGTATGTACTGTTATTGGATTATTCAATAAAAATATAAATGTATCTGAAGTCTGATGATTGTTTGGCCATGGTTCGTGTCTATTCACCTAACTCACCTAATCTATAATTAATATCGAAACGGTACGATACTTGTGATTTTGGTAAATTATCCAGTTTAAGCGTTGTAGATGAACACATTTTACCTTTATATTTCAGAACGATTCTATATAGGCGAATGCGTCTCAGGAAGACAGTGAATTTCAATTTCACTTTGAAGAATTCCCATCCAGGGAATAAAATGGCAATGTATAACTGTAATCATTGCACTAAAAAAGACATGTATATCATCCTTGACGAATGGGTCAACACTTGAAAAAGCATTGCCAAAGTTGTCCTGAAATTTTTAAAAACCAACTTCTTCCTAAGCTCAAACACTCACAACAGAAGAGAAAGCATCAAGAAGTCTTCAATGATAGCAGCGATGAAGAAAAGTTGCTGCTCTCAAAATCATGCCGATAATAAAGATCAGCAGAGTACAGTGCAGATAATGAAACATTTGAAGAAGACTGAAGGTTCAGAATCTTGACCACCCTCTTGCAAGCAGCACCGAAGGAAATATCAGTCAGCTAACTAGATAACGAGGCTCTGTGACACGATGTCCGCAACGGAGATATTAAACTTGCGAAAATTTCTTATCAGAGCTATTTACGCTTCTGGGACTCCCCTAAACATGCTAAGCAATATACACTGGAAGGAACTTTTTTTCTTCCATGCGTTCAGCTTTCTCACTGCCTTCAAGATATAAAGTTTTCAGCAAGTTTATTTATGACACTTATAAAGATGTGATGTGAATTTTAAAATTGTAAATGCTAATTCTCTTAGACTTTAATACGACAATTGAACGAATATACGTAATAAAGGAGTAATGAATTTTATTATCACTACTTCAGAGCCAGTAGTTTTTAAATCTATACCAACAGACACTGATTCAGAAAACAGCCCTATCATTGCTCGTAGATGAAGGAAGTCATTGAAGCCATAGAGAAAATCTCATACTTACAAACAAATTGGGATCTTAAAAGTTAGTCACAAAAGAGAACAAATATTATTTTTTCATAAATAAACATAAATAATGCATATTTAGTATTTTTAATTTGTTAGTAGTCAGAGAGATTATAGACAAAATAGAATTTTCTTATAATCGGTCCATCATTTATGAAGATATAGTAAAACATATTACTTCTTGATACAGATTAAGCCAATGTAAAAGCAAATCAGTATTTTATTTAATAAGCAGTAAAAATTTTTAAGTACATAATGCTAAATTTTTCAGTACATTTCACATGGACAAATTGGATAATAATTAAGTGTCGACGAATAAATATTGTTATACGGATCAACAAAACACCAAGTAGATTAATGAATAATGAAATAAAACCTAGTTAAACCAAATAGAGTTTTAAAGTGTCGAACATGTAATTTCCATTCTGTGATTGCCTGAAAACAGGGGAACAATCGGAAGTTAATAGTCGAATGTTTGAAGTGCCTCTTATTGAATATTCTTGATAAGCAATTGGTTTAGAATGAAATTATTGTCCACAAGTTTCTCCATTATATCAAAATGATCAACGTTGTTTCTCACAAGAATGTATTCGACGTTATCCACAAATTCCACCAGTTTCTAGAGAGAAGTGAAAAAAAATAACATTCAATTTATCTAAAAAGTCTTAAAATGGCAATGTCTATCACGTCATGATAAAACATACCTGAGTGTAATTACAAGATTCTTGTACAAATACTGGAGAATCACATTCTCCAACAGCGACAATAACTTTAATATTCGAAATGGCAACCTTTGTATTACTCGTACCAAAACTGAGAACCTTTGCTTCATTCCTGAGACAAAAAAATGGTATATCCGTACTGATGCACATAGGATAGGAATACAAGTTGTACTTACGCAGTGAGTTTTAAGGCATCATTATAACTCGTTGTCAATAGTGGTTCTACATTGTAAATACCAGAAATTAACAATATACCCTTTAACAATGGTAAGTATCCCTTTTGTGCTATCAATGTCATCCATTCTGGATCGTGAAGCAAACTAGCTACCAAGTGAGCTCCAGCGCTATGACCTCCTAGCCAGACTGACCTAACAAAATATGGTTTCTTTTTACAAAATTCTATTATATATATATATATATATATGTATATACAGTATTCCTACTTAGATCCCCATTCAAGTGCCAACTTCAGTATCTTTTCAGTCAAGGATTTAACTTGTGATAAAATTTCTGCTACTGTGACTACAATCAGATTAATACATTGATATAGAACAAGTAATCATTCAAGTGTCATGGAACAATGCTTACTGTTTCAATCTATCCTTACCAGCAGGACACAAATCATATCCACCAAGAATGACCTTAATACCCTGAGACACAAAAGTTTTTGCTGGAAAGCCAGAAATATCTTTAGAACCTTCCTGCCAATAACCACCATGGAAGAACAAAAGCAAAGGAGCATCTAAAATATCAATATCATCAATCTACTATCCTTATCAGTTCTAAGATACTATAAGATTATAATACCTTTTGACAAGTCAGTACCATAGATATCATACTTATTACGTTCGGAAGGGCCATAAGATATGTCAATTTCACAACTGGTAGTAGAGCGTGACAGTTTGGTCACTAGAAGATAATATTTGATTAATAACTAAGATTAAAATGTTATCAACAAGATGAAGGGCATAATTAAAATAACATACTGTTACTTGCATTCTTAGAAAATTCATTCTGTACTCCTAAAGAGTCAAATCTACGACTCCATTGACTAGGAGTATACAATTTTTCATGTTCCTGAAAATGTGATACATAATTCTTACAAATTCTATGCACAAATCTAAAATACATTATTATATCCTTAACGTAATAAAGACTCACGGTTAGCGACATCTTGTTCTACAACCTAATGTTAACTTTCTCTTCTAATCCTCATGTAATACTTGTTACTCGCATCGATTGTGGTTTCTGAATCAAATCGATGAACTGCACTCTGATGATCTTAACCGTTTTACTTATAGTATATATCATTCGACAATAGCCATGTAAACTAGACACTAAGGACACCTTACTCCTTACCTCTGACCACTTTTATAATCACTCTTAAAAATTTGTTCATTAAAGGTGATTAGATTGCTGTTAAAATATGACATAAGTACTCTTATTTTCTTCTTCTTTAGTTAAAAACGCGCTATTAGAAAAATCAACGTAGCTTCGTCGCAAAAACATGACGAACAATGCTATATGCATGCGTACGTCTTCCAGTACGTTTTCTAAGTAGCTGCTAGTTTTCGTAATACGAGAAAATATTTTTGTCGAGGTAATGCAGCTCAAATACGGAACTTAAATTGTCAGATATTTTCATTGTTTATTAAGTTTATTAGTAAACTCAGTAGTTTTAAGTCAAGTATTTGTTATATTTAACGTCGTCCATGCGCCACAAATTGTTTAACAATGAAAAGCGTACTGGATTTTACTTGAATGGAACGAGGATTAAGGCGAACTACAGTGTCTTGCAGAAGTCTGGGTACAGTGGATAAAAAATATAATGCTATTATTTATATATTTTAAAGAACACAAGCTGGTAAATGTATGTTAGACGTAAATAAAATTTATTCTGTCCATTAAACAACTTATGCAACGCAGCACATATGGCTTTTAAATTAAAAGAAATAGAAACAAAAACGTATGAAAGCTCCGAAAATTCCTTCGTAAGTCTGCATACAGCTGATACTTCCCAGTGTACTTTTGTTAGATACAATTTCAATATTTAGTTGGCTATCCTTTCACATCAATTACGGGTTCATGTGTTCGACGTATGTAAGTATTCTACTAATTTTCGAGTTAAGTCTGTGCTAATAATTTCTCCGTTCCTGGTGCAATAAATCTTTTAACTGGGTTTCGTCGTTGATATCTTGTTTTCTTAATTTACTTTTAATTGCTGTTCACAAATTTTCTATCAGATTGAGATCAGCGGACTAAATAATAATTAAATAATTATTAATAATATCTAAATAGATATAATAACAATAACTAAATCGGATCGTTCAGGATCGTTGTCACGTTGAAAGTGACGGTTCTTACCCAAACCAAGTTTGTTGCACTTTCTTTCAAGTTAACTATCATAAAGTTTAGATAAACCACTATATAAGTTATATTATCTATTAATATTAAATTTTTAGAACCAGCTGTAGCCATACAGCCCCATACTAGAATATCACCACCCCCACATTTCACAGTCGGCTTGTAAATCTTTCGGTCGCAGTTCCTCTGAGGTTTCTCTTTAAACTAATTTTTATCCGTTAATACCAAAAATATTAAATTTACTTTCAACTGTAAACAGTACCTTCGACAAAAAATTAATCTCTTTGGCATTGGCGGAAAAAAATAAGTTTTGAGATAAATTTTATATTATCTTCTGCATCATCATATCCAAATTGCGAATATTATAATCTAAGCACTTGCATGGGGAGTGGAAGTGGCAATAAACATTTCTTGAAGAAATCTCATCATGGGATTGGCCATCGATGCAAAAGGTCAAGTCTGATTATGACGTCGTGCAAATGAAGCATTGGCTGCAACAACGCTGCTATGTGATAATTACTTGGATCTATTACCGTTCTAAAACTGTTTACGCTTTTCTGGCTCAAGGGTATAGACGTAAAAGTGGTTGAATAAGATAAAACAGCATGACACGTTTACAATACAATAAAATGTGGTATCTGCTTTACTTAGTTGTGCAGACATGTATATACTGTGATTGCGTATCAGTTATTTTTACCAGATATCGCGAAAAGATTAACGTATCATCATTCGATAAAACTTTAAAATTGTAATGGAAAACTATGCCTTCTGCCTCTTATGCGAAGAAGAAATAAAATTTAACTTCTTTATTTTGTACTTTCTGTGGGTGAGAGGAAGAACACAGTGAATTAGAAAAAAGGAAACGTCTCTGGTGAGATCACATAAATTATAAGCTTGATTATCAACAGGTTTCTTATAAGAAGAGTGTGAAAAGAAGTCCTGAGGATGGTATAGTAAAAGCCTCTGGGAATCGGAAGTGTTCGGCAATGTTCGGCTTCATAAATTCACATGTACTTAACGATGAAGAGGGTCCTGTCGATTTTTGGTATAATCTATTCTATACTAAAGGCAGAGAGAAAGAGATAGGACGAGAGGACCAGGGTTCCTGATTCTTCTGAACACCCCAGGAAATTCCTTAAAGGTACCTAAATCGCCTCCAGGGTGTCCTGATCAAACAGACTTAACTTGGGACCCGAGTAAAGGCTATTTACCTTAGGCCCGTGGTAAGAAGAAAAGTTATGATTTATGATTTAAGAAAGTAACGTTAAAGTACGAGGGAAGAGAATGCACATCTAAAGAATTAACGCCTGCACATTGTCACATGCGCTTCCTCGATTGAGTTCTTACCAAATGTTACATTTACTGGGTATTATCGGCTCTTCCCATAATCAGCATGAAACGTAATAAAGGAGATCCCTCCGCTTTAATTTCCTTGCCAAATATTACATAATCCTAAAGAGAAATTTGTATATAAATGAAAACGTTCATTCATAAAGCGCTTTATGTCACAGTGGCTTACATGATATTTCGGTCTAGATATAATATAATATACAGCAGCAGAAATTGAGGCTAGATTCAGTCCAAATATAGTCATTAACCATAATAGGTATATTAAGATAAAGCATGAAGAGAAATCCAGTTGTACCGAAGGAAGTTGAGAGCAGCTTCTGTGCATTCTGCCGTTCATTATAATAATCCGGTTTACATGAAGCCCAAGCGGCCGGTTATAGCCAGTCAGTCTAACTGAGAAAAGAGTCATGAGAACCCTCGAAGAGGAGTAGGAAGAGTATGCACGTGATGAGAACCAACATCTGTAGAAATCGCACCCTGGAATACCTAGGGGCCCCAAAGAGAGGCTGCGTGACTGGAGTTAAACCAGAAAAACCGGCCCAAGAAGGCCCCTTTCGTCGCCGTCGCTGCTAACGTTACGCCAGTAGGGACTTACAGTCATTTATATAGCTATATGTGAACATACATATATATATATAAATGTACGTATATGTGTACACAACAAACTAACTCACATGTATAGAACATATTCCGGCCTCCCACCGGCAATCTGTAGAAGAATCGCCACGTTGGCACTGTCGCCGGTACGTTGCAGGCTGCAGGTGACAATCGCCCTGAGCGTTTTAGTCGCTTCATTGAAATTCCTATGGTGGTTCTTAATAAAGTTATCTTGCCAACAGAGTCTTATAATATAACCAAAAGTCAGATTTTCCATCCATGCAGTGGAGACATTAAGGTTATACGCTATACATCGGGAACCTCTTCTGGGTGTATGATGGTTTTGACCCTGGATCAAGGACAGGCTCTTACTGCAGCTCACGTGACGGCATTGGGGATTCGCCATTGGTGGTAGTATCTGAGATATATATATATACTTGGGAAACGTGACGGCTGTAAAAATAGAGCGTTGTACATTTCATTTTCAACGTTCGGTAGCCACGCGGACTTCAGTGGTAGGGAGAAAGACGCCGGGAGCATAGACGCTACCGTGGGTTAATTTATTTAACCCGCGAGCTGCGCTCGCAACCAATTAGTCTTAGGCATCTCTTGTAATACGAGGTCCTGGATATTGCCAGAGCCGTCCATGTGACCTTACATTGTATAATATAATTTATTTACAGATACCCTGAAAACCGCAACGATTTCAAAAGGATTTCAGTGGATTCAGAAAGCAATACTACATTTTTTCTTTACTATGGCGAAATATGAGTAAGCGTCAATGTGACAGCATCAGTATATACATATACAGCGTGTGCTTGCCTTTGTTCCTCTAGATGCTTTTACGACAGCGCAACTTGGGGAGTGCAGCTGTGCTGCAGCTGCATGAAGCAGGACTTATCGATCCGTCGGCCATTGTGTATGACGAGGGAGAGATGAGAATGACTGAAAGTAGAAGAGAAAAAAAAATTATTTCGACGATCCTGCCAGGATTCGAACCTGGAATCTTCTGATCCGTAGTCAGACGCGTTATCCGTTGCGCCACAGGACCATCTTGTACAAACTTGCACTTATGTAATTTCTGCGAAGCCTTGTATCTACTATGACCTTTATGTGGAATGGAGCAATTGTGGACGTACATCAGGATGTGACGTAGCGCTACAATGAATCCTATTTCCAAGAATTGTATAGACTTGTGTCATTGGGAAATCTGAATAACTCGACCGTCTAGATATTATACAGCGGTATAAAATATTTGAGGTTATATCACGGTAATCATAGTGCAGTACTTTCTCATATTGAGAACCACACGGAATAGAATTGGTTGTATCTCATATCACAGGTAAAAGTACAGTTAATGCTACGACTGCGGCATGATAATGTAACGGGTGACCAGTTGTATGTACAAGCTTTCAGTGTCCGATGGAAAAGCCTTTGTCTTCAATGTATAGATTGTATTTCACTCTGTAGTCACTACGGTCTCATTGGGACAACGTCCGTTGAAGTATATAAAAGCATTTATACGTATATATATCTAGAAAAAGAGGTTACGTAAACGTATTTAGATAATCACAATGCTGATTGGCAGATGGGAAAGCATTCATGGCTATGTGATCTAGATGAATAGAGTGTAGTTACAGCAGTTGTGTAGAACTAACCGTACCTTTAGATTACCACGAAAAACCGTTAATTTCAAATGAAATTCCAGGTGAAAATTAGAAACGGTTTTCTATAGACTTCTATGTACAAGACTGTGGTATGATACTGACTGTTTGACTCGTGGGTAGATAGTCAGCCAGAATGACTGAAAACCAAGGAGACCAAATGATAATTTAAAAAACGAATAGATATGACACGATCTAAAAAGGCACTAGCATTCTCTGTCGAATTTGTTCCTATAGCAAAAGTGTCATTCTTTCTTCGTAACATATCAGAGGTTATAATATCAGGTATTTGACTATGAGACACTACGACATGATAAGAGACATTGTTTGAACGCACGTTTACAGTGGTTCTCTTTCTATTGAATTTTTGTAAATCAACACCTGCGAAGGTATTTATATTACAGTCAGTCATATCTTAAAATATTTAGAATTTTTGCACGTCCCTACATAACACTGCTTGCGCCTTCAGTACTTGGCTACGCCATTGGTACCTTTCATGGAACACAATCAGAGAACGTCAAATGCAATGTGTGTTCCTGAGAAATACGACCTCGTAAAGAAAAGTACCGTATTCCCATGAAAATCTACATATATGATTATAATAGGAAACTGAGTCTAAACGTTTTTTTACGAAAACCACAATTTCATCCTGAGCACTATCGTCTTGAAGAAATTAACTGGATTGCGGTTAGTCGTATAGAGATATTCAATTATGGATGCGTCATAGAGCGAGCATATCCACGGTTATACCAGGTCTAAGCGATTTTTGGTCGTCTACGGAGATCAGGCAAGTTAAGAAAATATGGAGGATCAGGTAAACACCCTGCTTATGGAATAGGTGGGCCATTATAGGTTGAATGTACGTAGGTCTAAAGCGTCGGTCTCCATGGTAACAGAAAGTTTGGGGACCGTCGCGCATGCGCTTACCTGTCCCTCTAGTGGAAGGCCCATACGACTGCGCTGGTGTCCAGTAGTGGGGAACTTCGGTGGGGCAACACAGAAGGAACTCTTCGTGAGGGTAGCCTAGAGTAGGGGTTATGAACGTTCGGCAGTCTTCGGTCCCCGACGCTAAGAGCGAATAGAGAGTACGCCGAACTCGTGTGTCGTGTAGGCTGCCATTACGTGCTAGTGAACGATATATAATAGTGCAGTGTTTGTTGTGTTGTTTGCCGGTGGCTGCAAACCAGGAATTTAATATACGTGTTACCTAACGTTTATTTCGTCTTTCGTATACAGACAGTGATTGTGATACAGAAAGGCCAACATGTTTGACGTCTTCGGATCTGTTAAGGGGTTACTCAAAATTGACTCTGTCTGTATAGACAACAATGTGTTTAGATTGCATTATAAGGCTACGGTTATTATACTGATAGCCTTTAGTCTTTTGGTTACGTCTAGACAATACATAGGAGACCCTATAGATTGTATTGTGGATGAGATACCGCTGCATGTGATGGACACGTACTGCTGGATTTACTCGACGTTCACTATACCAAATCGTGTTGGAATCGTTGGCAAGGATGTTGTCCAGCCTGGTGTTGCATCCCACATAGAAGGACAGGATGAAGTAAAGTACCATAAATATTACCAGTGGGTATGCTTTGTGCTGTTCTTCCAAGCGATACTTTTCTACGTTCCGCGCTACCTGTGGAAGACCTGGGAAGGTGGTAGGATCAAAATGCTTGTATTGGACTTGAATTGCCCTGTGGTCAATGAGGATTGTAAGATGGATCGTAAGAAACTGCTGGTGGACTACTTTGCGACGAATCTTCACACGCAAAATTTCTATGCATTCCGATTTTTCCTATGCGAGGTTCTCAACTTTATTAATGTCGTAGGACAGATATATTTCATGGATTTCTTCCTGGGCGGTGAGTTCACTACCTATGGCCCGGACGTTGTGAGATTTACTGAGATGGAACCCGAGGAGAGGGTCGATCCTATGTCTCGTGTCTTCCCTAAGGTGACAAAGTGCACCTTTCACAAATATGGTGCTTCCGGTACAGTGCAGAAATTCGACGGTCTCTGCGTATTGCCGCTTAACATCGTCAACGAGAAGATCTACGTCTTCCTCTGGTTCTGGTTCATCATCCTCGCCATCCTGAGCGGTTTGAGCCTGGCATATCGTGCTGCTGTGGTAGCAGGACCTAAACTTCGTCTGGTACTTCTTCGTGCCCGATCCCGCCTCTCGCCACATGAACAGATAAAAGCCATCTCGGATAAGTGTCAGATCGGCGACTGGTTCGTCCTGTATCAATTGGGCAAGAATATCGACCCCCTCATCTACAAGGAGCTGGTGGCCGACTTAGCGAAAAAGATAGAAGGAAAGGAAAACGTCTAGATCTTCGTTGGACTCACGAAAGTTAGCAGCAGCATTGTCGATCCTTGTTCATATTGGATCGGTTCGATTGGGGTCCCCAAACGAAGCTCAGGATCTGAATCTTATATAACGGAGAGAGAAGAGACCTCCTAGCATCATCCTTCAATGTTAAATTAAACGCTATAATTGATTTATAGAATATTCTATATCGTTCCATCCGTCCATCCATTCCACTAAAACTTTCTTTGTCTCCCAACAGAGGGTGTTCGACGGAGCACTTTCGACAACCACATGTTAGATTTAAAGAGCAGTCCTGGGCCGAGAATTCGGTAGACTCTAATTGTGATAATCGAGGGACGGCCCGTCCTTTCGTGCGATTACTCTCTCTTGTAAACTCCGTTCCGAATATACATAGTTTTGTTTTTGTTTTCGAGATACCTCTTTGTACAACGGCCGTTGCAGCATGGAGTAGAAAAACGGAGACGTCGTCCCTCCAGTAGCATTACCTTTATCCTACCAATTACTTCGCTATTGCAGTACTAGTATATATATATATGTATTCTTACATATATACATACATATAAATATAGTTTTAGTTATACAAAAGGAATATACATTTATGTGTGTGTATATATGTATCTTCATCTATATACACATATACGTGTATCAAAGCGTCAAGTATTTTCATTCCACGAGAAAAAAGAGGGCCAAATAGAAAGTGAAAGAGGAGAAAGAGTGCTCGCGCCATTGCCTTATGATTTTTTGTATTGCCCATTGACTATTGTTTCTCGTGTTTTTTTTTCCTTCTTTAATTTTCTCACTTCGCTTTTACCTTTGCCATAATTTTGGCGAGAGCCTTGAAAGCGTTCGTTGTCTCCAGGCTAGACGCCTACTATCATATAATTTGTGCTTTTTATTTTCATAGCTCTCGTATCATTGTTTTTCTTTTCTTTATATTGAAAGCGATGCTTCTCAATAACCCGTTACTCATTAACCACCGGGCTTCCTGGTTTCTTTCTTGTCTTTTGCTCTCCTCTCCTCGCGTTTTAATACGACCACTATAACATTATCATTTAATGCGCTGTCGCACATATTTCAACGCTAGTTAACTACTTGCTAGTAAAACGATATATATAACTTGTAGAAAGAAAGAAAAAGACAATACTATATATAAATAGTCAATTGTATGTCACTCTTGAGAAACGATGCTCAAGCTAAAACTGCCAAGAAATCGATGCACTCCATTCGTCGCGTTCTTCCTTTAATAATTTACTTTTTGCGTTTGTATCTCAAAAATAATTTCCTCTTAGTCTCCCTGTCAGTGCGTTTCATTTAAATTTAGCGGCGCTTACGCAACGCTCCTTTTTTTTTCATTTTAGTTTAACAAACTCGCGAGACTCGGATTATTTGTCTTACGCGTGATTTAAGTATTTTTCATTTATTCTCCAGTGCTTTCCTTCACTCCTGACCGATGCCAATCAGTCTTGGTAGACGAGTACCACTTTTCTTTGACGTTCACGACGAACGTGAGAAAGAAAGGAACGTGAAAATCGTAAATACTAGACTAGCGAAACGGAGTAAATTTGAACATAGCAAGGTTGTTTCTCCACTAATATTTAAAGCGCGGAGCATAAAGATACGCGGCATTTCACGTTTGTGTTTTGTTCGAGATGGGAGTAATAATAAAAAATGAAAAGGAGAGCTACGGTAGACCATAGGCATAAGGAGAGAAGAAAAGTGCCTGCACAGTTAATGCAAGAGAATTCTCAATTGATTGCGATAAAGAAAAATGGCATCTGTACCCGTGACGACATAGTTCCCCATGGTGGTACGAGCGACTGCCTTTTACTTTGTATTTACATTATTATTGTTCTTATTTTACTTTTCGTGCGCTTTTTTTGCTCCTTTCGAACTGCGTTCTTCCTCTACGTAGGAATATCGTCCGCGAATCCTATGCGTACCGCCAATCTAGAGATAAGATTCCGATAGATTATATTATAATTAACGGTTATGACGATTGTCCGGATGAGTGGAGGGAACAGTGATAGACGATGACAATAGCTTATAAACGATATTGAAATATTGTAAGGATAAATTGCAATAATAAACGAGAATATATATATATATGTAGATTAAAGAAATATATATATATAATTATTATACATACGCACAATATCTCCTATGTAGGAATTAATTTTACGTATGTAATATTAGTAATGGTATATAAGAGATTAGAATAGTCGATCACGACGGCCGCAATTCCTTGCTCCCACGTGTTGCGCCGTGAACGTATTAGTGGAATCAAATTTGCTGATCGTTTTAATAAACTGTCGATTACGTTACTCGAGGAATTAATTATTCTGGGCTTTGAGGGGAGATTGAGAAAAAAAAATCATCATTCCAAAAGGACACAGAGACATTTCACTAGATTGACCAGTGCCTCGGGGAGAATGTTTTTTTTTCTCTTTAGGAACATTTTCTCCTGGTCACAATAATCTATGAGAATGGATCTATGATCTTGGATAGAATCGAAAACTATGCCGTAGAGTGTCTGTATGGGCCAGGTTAAGTCTGCCTCTCTTGGTTGTAATTGTACAAGTCAGTTTCACAATAGGCAGACCCCAGGCGTGAGTAAAGTTTCCGCGAACGCCATTTTGTCATATCGGTATTACGAATCGAATCGGTATTCGTGAATAATGCTAGCTCACGGAACTGTAAAGTGTGAAGATTTCATGGTTTAAGAACCCGGACCTTGAATGCATTCGCGAATTTTTATGCTTCTAGAACTTGACCAACGAGCCGTTTGGTTCCTGCGCGGCTATTTTCTGCTTTCATGAAAAAAAAAAATTCAGCTTCTTTCAATTTCGTGATAATATTACGAGCATATATGTATGCTTCGGGTTTCTGATTCTTTCTGTTCTTATACTACTGTCCGCGTCTTCAATGTTAGAACAATATCTATAGGTACAGTCGCTGAAAAAAATAATGAAGCACTACTCCTTTAGTAATTTCTTCATAGGATAAAGTGTACAGATCAGCCGTTGCCGGAGATTCAGTAGTGACTAACGTAGGAGGGAATAGAATAATAAAAGTCTTAAGGAACAATAAAAAAAAATTAAGAAATCTACAATAAGGTCTTCGACTTCATATTATTTATTTCCCATTTTTTTATTACCACGGCGAGCATATCTTATCGTTCCTCGTAAACTAACCTAAGTTTATATCTTTTTCACAATTTTCAACACTTCATGATGTACACTACCTAATATAGAAATTAATCATCCAGCCGCATAAACCATATAAGGACCTGCTGTATGTAAACTTGGCAACATTAAATTACGTTTATATTAATCGGATTCCTAAGAAAACTTAAGAAAAATTCTTATTTCTAATTACACGCTCCTGACTCTTGAAATACCGTGCTCTTCGGATATACCATAAATGCATGTAGTTTATAATTCTTTTCTCACACTGTTCCCCGTTCAATGTTATCTACTATCAACTACTAGAGTCGCGCATTCAGCAGTAACAAAAGATCTAATAGCAGCACTGGTATAATATCAAAGAAATACGAGTAGAGTAGAATTGAGTAGAAAAGCGTAACTATAATATACTATAGTACACGTATTGTATGGCAATACCAGTAGGAATGTCCTTATAGGTTACACGCTTCTTGGTGCACTGTTCAGAAGTAAACTGTTGCTCCAGTTTCACGGAGCAGCTGCTGCCGTCTTAATTTCATGATTACGAAATACACAACCCGTGGCTGATTACCCAGTTACGTAGATAGAATGGGTGCTAATTCTCATCTATAATGGCTAACAGTCAGTCAGGGCGTGACCTTCAATCTAGGAGGAATTACATGCAGGGACCCTGCTCGTAACGGATTACGTTGTAAATACAGCTTGTTATAGATAACTAGACGAGTTCGTCCTCCGGTTTGCATACAGCATGTATATGGTATATATAGGCTTATAATAGAGTAGCCCCTTTCTGCATATTACATACACTATGCACTGGAGCTGACAAGGACTGAAGTTGCAGCACCGAAGCTCGTTAAATGATTGAAGCTTGACGATTGGCGATTGTCGTGAATATTTTTTCCAATTTTCAAGCGTTATATATATATATATACACACACACACACACGTAATTTTACATACGAAGAAGTATATTAATCCATTTATGCACGTGAGCGGTCGTAGGGTTATTATACTATAGAGTGTCAACCTCATAGTATATACTTGATGACGAATCCTTCTCTCTCTTTGTCTATCTCGTATCGTATTATTAGAATCCGATAAATCTAATCAGTTTCGTACGTCAATATATATAGAAGTGTCATTTTTTGTGGTTATGACAATGAATTCTTTTGAATTCCCAGAAAGTATAGCACGACAGTAATGGTCAGCAGGTATCGGACACTTTCTGTACGTAGAAAAATCGTTATGGAATTTTAATGGACGGAGTCGCTTTACTTGCTGTGACAATGGTATGGTATTTAACCCAGACAACATGCGTGTCCAAAAGTCATCTTTAAGATGTCTTAAATACAACTTCTGTGCCATTAGACGGCTTAACGAGGACTATTGGAGATTATGCGTTGTGTGGGATACCTGCGGTATGGATTCGTAGAGGTTATGTCTGAACGGCTCCTTTGGGAGACTCGGGGAGACCCCTGACGGCTGGTGAGAACCAAACCGACGAAAGATGGACGACACCAGAGAAGACGTGACTTGTAAGGCTCGTGAAGGGGGCAACGGCCGGTCACCGTACTTGCCGTCCAACAGACGCTGCCCTCCTGACTTATTCCTCTGATTGTAACCATATTGTTTCTTGGTAGTTTATAATCCTGAGAGATCGATCAATTAATTGTTTTCCTAATACGAGGGTCGGTACCTTGGTAATTTTTATTTGAAAATGAGTAAGTAATCTTGGAATAACGTTGACGCTCATTAAAGTGATTAATTTTCAGTCTTATTTTGATTCTTAACAATGACAAATCAGGTGAGGCTCGACTAACTGTCAATAACGCAACACAAGGTAGATGTAAGATTTCCCGGAGGGTGGAGTCTGCTTATTATTTCTATGAATAAGATAGACTTTATCTCACTCTTATCTGACTGACTGACTTTTCGAGACTGACGATATTGTCCCCTCTATGAGAATTATATGTACGTGTACGTTTATCTTTATAATATGTACAGCTCACATTGGCGCGCCGCGATAAGACAAAAAAGATTGTTTAACCTCGTATTCAGTGACGGCTCGATCATCGTTTAACAAAGATCGAGATACTTTAACGTACTTCTCGAAGCTCATCAGCAACATCATTCCGTTCATCGAACTGCTCGTGTCCAGCGAACCGCGACCTGTCGAACGGTTCGGTAGTATCGAAGGTCAATATCTAGTAATTTGTGAAAGTCACTAGACTTTTTATCTGGGAATATTCACAGTGTAGAAATTTAAAATATATATATATCATGGTCGCTACCGTTCTGGCCACATTGTCCGAGCTTAAAAAACACGTGAAGTTTAAAGTCAATCAAAATGCTGTGTCCATTGATAATATTGGTAAATAAAATATATCACGTGTAATAATTATTTTTATTCCTTATTTACGATGTATATTGAAATTTTAGTTTTTCGCCTCCACTACAGAGCTACTTTTATTGCCCTTCTCGCCGCGTCTCTTCTCGTCTGCTCCAGAGAATTTTTTGGTGAGCATATCAGGTAAGTCTTGCTCATTGATATGCCATATTGTGCCTCTATTGATATTAGGATTTCTATCGATTGACAAATCCATCGTTATATCTCTAACGTAGATGTATAGCGGATACGTCTGTGGCGCCTCACGTTATAGACACCTTCTGCTTCTTTATGTCGACGTTCACAGTGGTGAGTTAAAAAAAGGCTCAACACTGCTTTCAACTGGCCTAGGAGTTATACTAGAATGAATTAAATAATATATTCTTATTAGGTGAAACATATGAATGCAAGCGTCCTGGAGCAAGGAAGCATACCACATCCTGGAATAGGACCGGTCAATGACGACGATCCTATAGTCTATCATGCATACTATCAATGGGTGCCATTTGTATTGTTTTTCCAAGCAATATTATTCTACCTGCCTCATGGAATATGGAAAAGTCTTGAAGGTAGGTTACAAAAAATTGCTGAAATATTTATTACTTTTTTATCGTTACTTATCTTTGCTTATTCTCATACTCGAGACGACCGCCTGCGCGTTCTTGTGTCAGGACTGCACGTGGCCTCTTTGGCTCTGGGTGACAAAGAAACGATAGTGAACGACAGTCTGACGATACCGTCGAAGAATTTTCGGGAGGAAAGAATTTCGCAAATTCGTCAGGCATTTATAAACCGGTTGCATCTCAATAAACCATGGGCCTATTACCTTGGCTTATGCGAGGTCATGAACTTCGTCAACGTCTTGATGCAGATTTATATAACTGATAAATTCTTAGGTGGGACCTTTTTGGGTCTTGCCAACACTATTGCCGATGGTACTTATTCAGATCACATGGATCCTTTAGACATAGTCTTTCCAAAGGTTACCAAGTGCACGTTTCACAAGTACGGTCCTTCTGGTTCGATGCAGAAACACGATGCTCTGTGTGTTATGGCGTTGAATATCATAAATGAAAAAATTTATACTTTCCTTTGGTTCTGGTTCGTGATACTGGCTATAATAACCGGTCTCGGATTACTGTGGCGAATTCTTACAATGTTTTTACACGCCAGGTAGGTGGTTCATAATGGCGGTAATAGAGTTTCGTTGACGTTTTTCTGAAAATATAAAAGTAATTTTTTTCCTTTCTCTCAACTCTTAGGAGCGACTTTTTCAACAGAATCGTCTTCTTCATGGCTTCGCCTGGGAAGTACAATCCGTGGACAGTTCTCAGAGTGACAAAGCACTATTCTTTTGGGGACTGGCTCTTCATTTATTACATTGCCAAAAATTTGGATAGCTACGTCTTCAAGGATCTCTTTGAACATCTGGCAAGGGATTTGGAAAACAGACGGAAGTCGAGCTACACTCTTTATCCTAAAATTGAAGAAGAACCCCTGACGACGGACGCGTAAAACTGTTTTCTACAAAAGTGACTACTTGGAGATATTCGTTTCGAGTAAACGTCTAACCCCCTCGACATGAAAATTAGTGTCCCCCACTTTTTCTATTTGATCATATAGAAAGTTTGTATCAGACGTCGAAGACTGGATAGATTTTCTAGCCGGCGTTCAGGATCGTTAGGACAGTTATGATCGTTAGATAAAACGAAGGGGGTCCATGATGGGGAAAGGGGAGCCTTGGTCACACTACGCACGTACACGTATTTAAGAGTACAAGAACGAGACTGATTGTGAAAAGTAGAAGGATAAAGAAAGTTCGGTTAAAGAAAAATGTAAAAAAAGAAAAGAGAAAAGCAGAAAGTCGGTACCAGGTATGAAAAAAAATGAGGGCAGCTGTATTGGAATTCGTAGTTCTTTATTTGGCAATTAATTAAGATACTGTATTCTCTCGCCGTTCGCCGGGATTGAATTTCTGGCAATCGTGCGTATAGCAATGCCGCGAATAATGAGACTCCAACTACGTAAATGCCAAAAGCGGATGAATTTTTTGGGGCATCTTCGATCGCAAAAAAACCCGATTAGCAAGATTCTGACTACGCGAATGCCGAGAGGAGACGAATTTTCGTAAATTCTTCGACCGCGAACGAGCCCAATGATAAAAAATCAAAGGATTACTGTACACTTAATCATTAATAAAGAATCAATTCACTGCAATGTTCGACAATCAATTATACAACTGTCGATAGAATAATAGGGAAATCGAAGACAGGACTAACGATTTCTAAATTTAATGTTGTCCTCGTTCCGTTTATCCGCGTGAGGAATAAATCGTCCGAGCGTATCGGTACAGCGAGAACCAGCAGATATTACGCGAGCCTGGAGTAAACAGGCGTGAACGTATCTGCTACGTATGACGACACGAGCATCTGTGAAAGTAAAAAAAAAGAATGATGGTCAAGCATTTATATTTGTTATACTTAAAATCGTGTCCTGGGCCTTGTGACGTAAATAGAACCACGAGGAGTAAAATGAAGTTTACGAGTTGGTAAAGTCTGCTTGAAATGTGGAAGACAGCTGGTTCCTTATACGTAGTACACGTGAGACCCTTATGGCTCTTGGAAATTTCCTTTTTCCACTTGGGGAACGGGTTCCCCTTATTCTCGGACTTGTGGGACCTACGTGATCCATGGCACGTCTTACCGTACCATGGGATCCTGGGCCATGGGACCAGACGTTGGTATACTTGGGTACTTGCATGGGGGCATTAGAGTATACTCATTTAGTCGGATCGGTATCGGCCCGTTCTGTACCCTCTTGGACAGGTAAAGAGGTTTACGACATTGCCTAGAAAAATGAGCATTGAGAACCGCCTTAAGAAATAACGAATGGGGAAGGCGCAAGGGTACTTCGAGTTAGTCTCGTGTATATAAGTGCAATTGGGTAGAGGGGCAGCTAACAGTAGGTATACACAAAGGGCCTCACGGCTAACATAAGACAAACCTACAGTGTCGACATGCGACATACATTCGTCATAATTGACACGATTGACCCACAGTGGTGCTCAGAGTAGCAGACGAGTGATCCTTAAGCACTGGAATCTTAGTGGATTCGGCATTGAAAGGATAAATCTTGAAAAGCATGTTCAACTCTTGCCACTGGACTATGCCGTTTTGAAGGTCGGGTAATTTGATTTAACGCAGTACCCGTCGAAGGTCCATAACACATTTTAAATTGGAGCCACGACCGATCCGTGTCTGAAAATTACTTAGAACTGTTACGGACTAGACCTTCAAGAAAAAATTCAACGAACCCACCAGTCATGGTTGCTTGCTAAAAAAAAAAGGTAATATCTTTGAAAATATAGATAAAAATAGTTTTCTGGGTTCTTAGAATATTTTTGATGTGGCGTGTACATCCAACATACTCTAATTAGCCTTAAGCGATACGTAAGTAGTCGTTTGCGTCGACAGGGGACGTTTCTCTCTTTCTCTGTTAACCTCCATCTCTGTTACTCTTACTGATGTTCATCCATACTCTAGAGCAAATAACAGAACAACTGTGTACAGTCAATTTACATTGCAGAGGATTAAAGACAAATTTTTATAGTGTCCATTAATAGTCAATTCATTGGATGAAGCCGTTCCATATGATATGTATTCATACTTACACGTCCGGATGGGAGACATCAGGTTGCACGCGGTTGCGTCATATTGCACATGTGCCAAGGCAAAGAGGGGCTAGACGCAAAGAAAAAGGAACGTCATATGCGTACCACGTGCGTACAAGAGTAAGTGTGGCGTGTAGCACGCACTATTATTTTACGTGCAGATAGAATTCGTAGTAGAAAGAATATGGGTCCATGTGCATTAAGTTATGTGTATATATATATTAACTATGTATCATTCTTAAAGCGTACAAAGGGACAAGAAGCATATGGCAAGAAAAATATATAAAGCACGTTTACCCGGCTTCTAAAAACGATTGGATGACTCCTTCCAGTCGGGCCACGTAACTTTATGTACGTTTGCTCAGCGTATCGTGACTTCCAGGCGGATAAAGAAACGTCAAACTTTTTTCGTCTTCCTCATCGAATTAACTGCGCGATACACCGAGGAAGGCAAGATTTTGTTTCTTCGGTGGTACCAGGACAATGGATATTTTTTTTATAGATACTTCAATGTACGACAGCGGATAATGTGCAGGTAAGCGTTTATAATTTCGGCATGAGATTGGCATTAGTTCTTCTTTTTAAAAAATCTTATTGTTAGTCAAAAATAATCTTAAATGACAATTTGAGAAAAAGTGGCTCTTATCTTCGTGCTACTCGATCGGATACCAAGGTTACCGACATGAAGATTTTAATAGCGAACAGTGATTAGGATATGCCTGTGTATGTATATAAGTATAGACGGAGTGGCCGCTAGAATTCGTAGGTTAGAATGGCGTCTCTCTTTGCCCAGCGGAACAGTTGCGTTGCCTGGAACGGATAGATTGTTACAATGTAATGCACAAGAAGATCAGTAAAGCAGCACTGTCATGACAAAAAGTCAAGGAAAAAGGTGAAAGCCGGTGATACGATCCCAGTATTTTACTATAGTATCTTCTGTGGAGTATTTACAGCTATTTTACAACGCCCATGTCTATTCGATTGGATGAAAGTTCGTGCATGGATTTCTGCACGGACAGATTATACCAGACGAATAACTAATTATTTCTGTGATATAGAAAAGATATGATTCTCAAGGCTTCAAGACTGTACCACGAATATCAATGCACAGCAGAGAGTTAAACGACGCCTACGTATTTGCATACGCATGTACGACTGGAAATGAAGATAGATCCTATCTCTATGGACACTGCGTATGCTTGTAAGCATATATCAGCAATAAGAAATCCGCAGGGCTTTAGCCTCGAGGAAACTCGTCAATGGTCAGGATTGCAGGAAGATAATTAGAATCGACGAGGATAATAATGGTACGTGCTTTTGCAAGACTAACACGAAGCCCATTTACTGGGAATTCATTCCCACTGGTTGTATGTATTCCTCGAGAAGAATCATTGTTGTTCGTGTAGCCGACGTCCTCCTGGAGTATCGTGAGAAACGTAAAAATCGTCATGGAGCGAATTCTCCTTCTCCAGAGTACCGTGGCATTCTCTCGGAAGAGTAAACTCAACCATATTTATTAGACATTGAATAGAGTATACACTGTTCCTATAGCGTACAGACTAAAGGCCCATAGAATCCGAAGTTTGCCGAAAGTGGTCGAAAGTAGTCGAAGCGAGGTAAAACCAAAGTCGGTATTATGAAAGCAACGTCTGGTGCTAACAGTCGCCGTACGGCATACAATATAGTAAATCGGGCCAGCTTTTACTATATCTAAATAGTGGGGTTCTGTTGGGGACTGGTGTGTGCCCCCTAAGGATCCCCACCCGGCGCCCTCAACCCATCCACAGTCACCACACACAACAAGCAAACTTCTACTTCTCGTCAGTTGCTGTTGAAGAGAGTGCTACGTACGTACGCCGACAAGATTCGGTAGCGAGCGCCGCCGTATTCGGACTCGCTTAATACATATCAGAGCTGAAAATTAATGGAGGAAGCTCGTGGTTTACGTTCAAGATTCTTTGTATAACGCTATCACACTATCACGCAGAGTTATAAGACTTTGAAAGAGTCTGTACGTCTGCGGGGGGGAGGAGGTCGGTCCTCGGTGACACGTAGTACTTACAACTACTGAGATTCAAAAAGTGTGGTACATGTTGGACTTTGTAAACAGGACTGTGGTAAGAGAGCGTGTTTCTCAAATGAGTGACTGAATAGTTTTTCATTATAGAGAAAAGACATGTTATTTATATTAGAGACACAAGGGTTATGGTTATGACGGGAAGTTGTAATATTTTGTATTCGTAATTAAAAGTAAATTGCAATCTCTTTAACGTATTGCGAAGACGGAAATTTCTCTGCATTTGGTTCGACGTTTGTTGGACTGTCAAGGAATTACAGAATTGTGACAAGTTTTTATACAGTGAAGCTAAAGCGACAATTTCGATTCTGACAGATGGAAGATAACCGTTTTTACGAGACCCTACCACGTGTTGTCTGCATATGGATATAAATTGTTCTGTAAAGGGTCTTGAAGTCCAATTGATCAGGCTGAAGATAAATAACAATGTCAAAATACTGCGTATTTACTCTTGCTTATCATTTAAAAACATTTGGCTTCTATGTTGTGGCTTGAATACAGGTAGATGGTTATAATCGTTAACGATATGCACTTTGTATATACAGTAGAAAACAATCTTTTGGACCGCAGTAAATTTTCCATTAGATAATATAACGATGTCCATACAATTTATATACGTAATACTTTACGTAGATATTGGACGTAAACGTACGCTCATATGAACGTTGACATCTCGTTTTATAGATATTTTATAAATTTATATTTCTCTTTTTAAGTATTCCATGCGAGAAAATACCGATTAGAAGACAACAGCCATGTATAAGTTACTCGGTAGCCTCGGAACCTATTTAAAATGGCAGGAGATCACGACCGATTCCCTAGTCTTTCGAATGCACAATTTATTCACTACTGTGCTCCTGATGACCTGTTCACTTATCATCACTGCCACACAGTACGTCGGGAATCCGATATCCTGCATCGTGAACAAGGATCTACCTACTCACGCTATCAACACTTACTGCTGGATCACGTCGACGTTCACGATGCCTGATGCATTTAATAGACAGGTTGGTACCGTTGCTTAGTCTATTTCATTATTATTTATTCTCTTCTTGTCTCTTTCTCTTTTGGGACTCTATCGATAAACGTTAATATTGTGTCTATCTCATTCAGGTCGGTATGGAAGTTGCGCATCCCGGTGTAGCTAACGACTTTGGAGATGTCGATGCCCGCAAGTACTATACGTATTATCAGTGGGTCTGTTTCGTCCTCTTCTTCCAGGTAACATATCGGACTGTGCACGTGCTTAGTATTTAGTATCTTCTGTGAAATAACACTGAGATTCTCTGGTGTATCAGTTTCACCCTGACCATACGCTGCTATGGGAGCTCCCTTGCATATACGTGTGATACATATAGTAATTACAGAAGTATATTACGGGTGTAAATTGTTATATTTTTTTATAGGCTATATTTTGCTACGTACCTCAGTGGCTCTGGAATGCCTGGGAGGGTGGCCTGATCAACACCCTAGTGATGGGAATGAATCATGGACTTTGTAGGGAGGAAGAGAAGAACAAGAAAAAGAAGATCCTTTTGGATTACCTCATGAAACACGTCAAGGTAAATTGAGAAATGCTTCTAGAAAGACAAGAAGAAGAAAGACAATTAGCATGAGACTTCCATTTATAAAATCACCATAGCAATAGATCCAATTCCTTTTCATTGAATTCAATTAATGATAATTTCACGTTCGCTTCCACAGAGACACAACATGTACGCCTATCGGTATTTCGCCTGCGAGATGCTATGCCTTGTGAACATCTGCGTTCAGCTATACTTGATGAATAAATTCTTCGACGGCGAGTTCCTGAGTTACGGGCTACGCGTTATTCAGTTCTCTGATGCTCCTCAGGAGGAGCGCATCGACCCCATGGTCTATGTGTTTCCACGAGTAACCAAGTGCATCTTTCACAAATATGGTGCTTCAGGAACTATACAGATGCACGATTCACTCTGTTTACTACCGTTGAACATCGTCAACGAGAAGACATACATATTCATATGGTTTTGGTTCCTTATACTCTCGGTGATGCTGATCGGTCTGCTGATTTACAGAGCGATCATCATTTTCACCCCGTCGATTAGACCCAGGTTACTCCAGGTCTCAGCCCGCGTACTGCCAATAGAATGGTGTCGGAGTATCAGTCGGAAGACAAATCTTGGTGACTGGTGGGTCCTCTACACCCTCTCGACGAACATGGATCCGCTGATCTATCGGGACCTGATACAGGAGCTCACCAAGAAAATGGGTAATCCTAGTTCACACTCGGTTGTCGCTTAATGAGCCTAAAATTGGCGAATAACTGTGTTCACATTTTAATCTCATCTCTTCGATGACAGACGACAGTCTCATTGGTCATCGGGAGGAGAAGAAGTAGATGGTTGGTCGAGAGAAGGAGTGCTAGGAGTACGAAAATATAAGAGAGAGAAATATAACAGATGAAGGGAACGACGAAGACGAGGATGAAGAATCGAAGAGGACGAGGTGAAAATCTCTATAGCAAATAGTATAGATCCAATATAGAAAATTACAATAAGGAGACTTTCTATTTAGGACTTCTACTTATAAGATGACCGTGAACACATCATTCCAATTTGACGGTCGGGACGCTCGCGATAATCGGCGCGTTTTTCTTTTACTTCTTTATCATTTGTCATTTTTTTTGTTCATCTTTTTTCTTCAAAGTTATCTCAAGTCAACTTTACAATTGCTCAAGAGGCCGCATTTCCTTTCGGTTATACTTGTCCTACTTCTTTCATATCTTATTTTGTTCATTCTGTTTTATTGGTTTGCTCGTGACATCGCGTCCTTGAATCGCAGCAAGCACCGCCCTGACGTTCACGAAGACTGAATCTCGAACTGAAAGGCCGCTGCCCGCGTGATGACAGATTATAACCACGAGGATGATAGTGACTAAACTAATATGTCCAATATTCGCCATTGCCAATGGAATAATCATTATACGCGTTGTATTTTATTTAGTATACGCATAGGCGAATCAGAGGCTCGCGTGTTGTCTTCCACACATATTAGTATAATATTAATGATAATAATAATAGCGTACAGTACGCTAAATGATATTTCCATTAATATACTCAACGAATTAAATAATTTACCTAGTTGTGTTCTGTTCGGTTGGCGCCAACCACCTAACTAAACAGTAGTAGAAGACATTTCGTACCGTAGACAATTCTAGGTACTACTCAATAATAGCGCTGACGAAGGTTTATCATTTGAAATAATGTTTTTGAACAGTCCTCATAGTAGAACGTAATTCCTCCAGGTATATATATAGATATTTTTAATTAAACTTAAGCTCTCATGTACCGCTAGACATACACAGGAGGATTAAAGATTGATTCATGAAAAAAAAAATTAATTGTAACGGTTGCATGATTACCGCTCTTGCGATCCCAAGATAGATTGAGCATTGTCATTCGTTCAGGGTGTCACGAAATTGGAATTCAATTGCTTCGTGTTACACGTTCACTGTCGGCACGAAGGAAGAATAATTTGTAAACGAAAAAAAGAAACAAACGCTATGGAAATTGCCCAGGCCCGTGAATGCCATGTAGCTGCTGTTGTCGGTATAGACTTTATCTAAAGTTTTAACGACCACTGTCTGTTCCATTGTGTATAATAGTCAAACAAACAAACTTGAAGGATAAAGTCTTGTCCGGAGTACTTTTGAGTCTTTGGAAGCGATTTAAAGAATTTCATGAGATCAGGGCTTTTCGTTGAACGGGATTTAACATGTAACCCAGATTCGTTGAGTATAGTGGTATAGTGGGCCACGAGACATATAGATAAATATATACGAGATGACCTCACGGGATGCCGACGGTGGGAGATAGGAAGAGCTATGCTATTCCTCCTCTCGGCCTCTTTGGACATATTTAGCTTATGCATACTTTTAAGAGTAAAGTTAAGCACTCTTTTGTTGTAAATTTATAAGACAATCTTAGGTATAGTTGTAATCAGTTCAGACAGACCTCACCAGTAATTGCTCAAATCTGTATAAGATTGTAGAATGGATCAATGGATCTTCCTCAAGACGATTCTATTAACAAATAACGTCCAGGGTTACTATAGCTAAGAGTATCTCGTTGATACATAATGGCGTGGGCGATCAGCACGCGTGTGCGTGCAGCGACGCATCGTATAGTGGGATGGAAAAGCAACAAGGGAGGACAATATAAAAATAAAAACGAACCAGAGAGAATTGGCCTATGTTTTGGCAACCGCGTCTTGCCCCTGCCATACTGGATCTCGGTATTCAGTTTGTTGGAGACCCCCGGAGTGGCACGTGGTGCGAATTATAGAACAAGGGTACAATAATTATTTTTAAAAAGTGTCAAGATACTAGTGAAAATAAGATTGTGCGATAGTGACGAATGATCCTGATCCTGAGTGGGCAGGAGCCATCGTTGAAGAATGTCAGAGAAATGGCGGTCGAGGATAGTACGGATTCTTCGAAGGAAGTGACGCCTTTCGATGGTTTCTCTTCCCCCGGGGTGATTCTTTAGGGTATGAAGACCGTGTCATGTAGTAGTGGTAGTCAACGGGTACCGGGCCAGGCTCGTAACAAGGTCGAGCAAGTACCTAGGAAAAGTGACCAGGTGAATCGTCGCTCCACCAGGTCCAAAACTAAGAGCAGAGACGAGGCTAGGGCAATGGATGTTTTTCGTGGTCTATATTTTCTCTCTCGAGTGAGTCTTCGTTTAATGACGTCGACCACGATGAAGCCCTAGGACTAGAGATAATTAATACAATATTTATTATTAATTGTTTAGGTCAGCAGGATTAAGAGCGATAATTTTGTGTCAAGATTACACGTGCTCACTGCTGCATTACTTTTCACATTTTCTATAACAGTTACCACAAGACAAACTGTAGGCAATCCCATAGACTGTGTACACACAAGGTTTGATTTTTTTTTAAGCAAATAGATTTTTTTTCAATTTTTGAGAGTACTGCTTGTACCACTTGTTTATAAATTGTTCATATACTCTAAACAATGATTTATATTATTTATACAGAGAGATACCTGTAGAAGTATTCAATGCTTATTGCTGGGTACACAGTACCTATTTTGTGAAGGGTGCAATGTTAGGGGTAGTTGGTGTAAACGTCGCATTTCCGGGAGTGGGACCATCCCTTCATCATTATCCACATCGAAACAGTCATCAGCAGGAGCAGGATGATCGCGTTAGAATGAGGGAGAGCCTAACGAAGCAAATAAAATATTATCAATGGGTGGCTTTCACCTTATTCTTTCAGGTAAATGATTCTCACTCGATCCGTATGAATGAATTGCGTAATAACTGTAGATACGCTAGTATTTACTACAGCCATTTTTTTGTACCAGCATAACGCAACATAACAATATAATTTACATCCTAACCAACTTCAGTGTGCTAAGTATCCTTAACATACCCAGATCCGGCAAGATCTGCACTCTGTCGGTGGCGCTGTCAACTAACAGAGCATTTTCCAAGAGTCGGCAATAGAAAAAAAAAAGAAGAAAAATACGTCGAGTCCTTACCCAAGGCGTCTCCATCGAAGCGACATTAACCCGGGAGTAGGCGCGTGGGGTGATCGATATGAGACACCCCAAGTCGATGCTTATCAAATGAGGAAGAAAATTGCGCGATCACTCCCGGGTTCAATTCATCGATAACAAGAAGAGGCCCTTCCGGTCGTGGATTAGGCTTAGGTATCAGGAGCGCACGTTTTAAGCAGGGAAGCTTGACGACTGACGCGATTGGAATTCATCGTCAGAGAGCGTCGCGACGCTTACGGATGAACATCGTATTTCAAGGGAATCTTGACAGTCGTCCGAAAATAAGCAGCCCGAGGAAAATTGAGTCACCCCATCACACCTATAAGAAACTTGTTCCTGACGGTACATCGCAACGGTCGAACGACGAGCATCGTACACCATCACAGTCGTCATTCGTTTATTCCTAGCTGGAAGCGAACGTAAATTTGTATCAAAGACAAGCACCGATTCTCTTAGATTTATCACGAGATTCACCCTGTTCCTTGACAATTACGTCAAAACACGGCGCGTGACATATCACCTGGAAACGTACAGGGAAAAGGCGACAGGTTGAAAATACTGTTGCTTGTATATCACAAGGACATAAATATTAAGACGTCCAATAAAAAACGTTTTATCATTCGAACCGAACCTGGAGACGACGAACGAGAATTGGTCTGATTTCGAGATACATAGACACACGGATAGATAGATGGATAGATATAGGCAGACGGATCGACGGACAGAAAGATAGATAGAGAAAAAAGGTGTATACGAACGAGGCCGAGGCTTTTCATTTTCCATTGGCCAGAAGAAGCAGCCTCTGTTTTTACTCCTGGCGTGCGCCAAGCATATACAGCCAGTGCGTATCAGCCACATATATGTAAAGGGGGTTGCTAGTTACCAAACCTAACCTCAATATAGAGGCTGCCGAAAGAGCATCCTCTCGAGGTTCTACCACATCGCCACTGTTTTTTACGCACTTGCGATTCCTCTGGCGCAACATAAAGATCGCGAACCATCCACGCATACCTACCAATATCTTCGTATCTCTTCTAATACGATATGTACAGCTGATCGAAAGTTTCAAAGTCGCGCAGAAAGTATCGGCTGGATAGAGCACAATAATAACAATAAAGATACACAAAAATGTATTCCACTTCCGAAAGTATATCTCGAACGAGGAACATGGCGCGTACACAGACATTCCTTACGGACAAATTCCAGAATGTCAGAAAAAGACGAGACTCCGTTTATTCGTCAATATATATATATACACGTGTAGATATATACGAATAACCTAAGGATACTCGCACGATAGGAACGCTCTATGTATATTTGGAACATTCTGCTACGTACACGTCCTAGGACGGGTCTTTAGACTCTAGTAGGGCGTGAACTACGAACGCGGGAAGGACAAATTACAAATCATTTGGCCCGTTGCGACAAGACAGAAGCTACAGAGTTTTCCTGGTTAATATCGAAAATACACATGTGGACATTAGTCTAAACACTGATATTATTATGGATCGACGACGTACGTGGGTCGTACGATTACGTGGAAGAAAGCACAAGGAAAATCCGAAGAATTATGAGCGAGCAGACAAAGAGAGAACCTGGAGTCTCTCAAGCTACCGGAATACACAGGCAGGATACGTGGAATGGAATTACAGTCATACAAAGAGACACAAGGGAATGAAATTGCGAATGATTGAGTAAAAATTTATTAATCTTTTTTTTTCAATGATATATCATTATTGCGTGCAATTGATTTTTACTAATCGACATTGTTTATCAGTGGCGAAGATTTTCCTTTCTCTCCCCTTTCGTCTGATCATTATTAAGCCATAAGACCAGGAACCTTTTCGTTCCTAATGCGCCACTGGTGTTCCTGATGCCTTCCCTATATAAAACCCGGCTCCGTCAGGCACGGCCAACGTAGTGCGAGCGACGGCTGACGTTACGTTACTCTTCGGGTTCGGTTCTATTCCTGGAGCACCCTGACTCCTCCTCAGCTTCTCCGTGCGTGGAGCGTGGAGCGTGGCGAGTCTAGTGTGGAGTGTGGAAGGTAGTGCGCGGGTGAATGAGCGTGGCACCGGTCGGGCTAATCATCCGGCCGACGGCAAGATTTTTCGAAAAGAAAAAAGAAATATACAAATTTCGGTACGACATAAGAAACGTGAATTTTTGTAATTATCGTGATCCCACAGGATTTCGAGATCCTACGTCATCCTCGTCGTCTGCATAATTTATCCGGTTTTTGAATTCGCTGCACTTTCGAGAGATTCATCACGCAGCATCCGGTCCCGTATCACCCTTGTTTCCGTCGTCAGTGAAATTTTTAATGAGTATCACCAGTTACTCGAGACATTGTTCCGTACCCAGAATAACATCCTTGTGGACATATCCGGCCAGTGCCACGACGTGGAAGTCTCGGGTCCATCGGAGTGAATCAGAGGGCCATGCGTTGGCGCTTCTGTTTACTACGCGTGCTGACAAATTGATGGGAACGCCCTTCCGGGTGCTTCGATTACCTCAAATTACGACACTGGCTCATAGGATTCCTTGATAGTTAACCGTAGGCTAGACTGTATCATTTTTCAAAATTGGACTCTGCGTACGGGCTAGCCCTGGGCAAGTTCATCGTCCCCATAATCAACGCGGACGTAACAGTCCTCGAAGATAAAGGAACGGCTTAGGATATATTTGAGCTGGTGTTTTCTTATCACGAGTCTGGTATATTGTATACTTGTACTTCACTGTGTATCCTACTCTGGTACTCTATACGGATATAGAGTCCAGTGATCGAATAGTACGTTTTCCGGGGAACTGGAGCCAGTGAGTATATTAGCAGGAAGACTCCGTAAGAGACCCCTTGCTCTATTTCTGTATTTTGTCCTCACACATTTTCACGCACGCCGGCCACTAGCTACTATTACTCGCTAGGCCTCGCCTAGGAAAGTGCAGTTGTACACGTTAAAGCTAAAATAGAATGGCACGCACATCAAACAAAATTACTAAATTCCAAAGGCTTGTGTTCTGTCATTTTATATCTCGCCATATGCATTCTTACATGTTTTTTTACGTATAACGGGTATCCGTAACGAACGGATCTTAGAGAGAACCGAGCAGAAAGTTGCAACTTCCTACGTAGACAAGGATATATAGAGAGATATAAGAAAGAGAAAAAAAGAAATATTCGTGTATTCTTTTATCAAAGATAAAAATTCAACTTCTCTTTGAACTTTATTTCACTTGCCAGTCTTTTCCCTTTTCCTTGGGGATGCTGTACCCCTACGAAAGAGGAATCCTGGAATGTCGATATTGTTTAAACAGATGCGAATTTAACACGTGAAACAGAGGTAAGGATAGGTTAGTAGAGTGTAAAGGAGAATAATAAAGAAAAGAAGAAAAATAATGAATAGCCAGACAAGATATCACTATCTTGACTAACAGTTCTAGTTTCGCCGACTATACCGACTCCAGTAGTACGTCTCGCGCCAAATGAGTTTGTCCAGATAGAAACAGAGACGCGATAGTAATAAGTATCCAGGAACAGAGCTACAGCATGGGCTAGTTGAGAAAGTGTAAAAAAAAAAAAAATAAGAAAACATATAAGATCGGTGCGAAATCAAGAATTTGTTTTCCACGGAATTTACGCGCACGAAAAAAATAAGGAAAAATCTAAGAAAAGTTGACAGAAACAGTGCATCCGTAGATGCGATCATCTCCCGGTCCGATCCTTCGTATCATCCTATACAGTTTACGTTACTATACCATAATCTTGACAATCGCGACAGGGAGGATGACGAGGGATCTGCAGAGTACGTGGTCCACCGGGAAGACGAGTAACGTGACGCGAACCAGTGACACGTAACACGAAAAATGCCAAGATAGTGCGAGGACAATAATAAGAAATTACATCGTTGGATATAGAGAGTGGGAGAGAGAGAGAGAATGACGTCACGAAATCCGATCGAGCATATCGATCGTCCACGTGGCGTATAGATCCGTCGCATCCCAATTGACTGGGATCAAGATCGTTACGGATTCATATATCGCCCGATACAAGATGCTGGACATATTTCGGGGACTGAAGAATCTCATTAAGATCTCACGCATTCACATCGACTCTGCTGTCTTCCGTTTGCACTACAGCATCACCGTGATGGTCCTGGTTGCATTTTCCCTGATCGTAACTACACGACAGTACGTCGGTAATCCCATCGACTGTATACACAGTAAAGACATACCCGAGGATGTCCTTAATACGTACTGCTGGATACATAGTACCTACACGATAACTATGGCTTACAAGAAACGCGAAGGATACGAAGTACCTTTTCTTGGTGTGGATAATTCGAGATTGTATCCTGACAGCGAGAAGAAGGTGTACAGGTACTATCAGTGGGTCTGCTTCATGCTGTACTTTCAGGTAATTCTTTATCATGAGAATAAGAGATCTCTTTGATTTATCATTGAAGAAAAAAAAAAATATTTCATTTTTAGTAGTTACTCAAAATTGTCTATACAAAATATTGGTACACGATTGATAAGATCTCGATTTTAAAATACCATGGGATACGGTACGACGGAATGTCAGGAGTAAGTGTAAATAATTATTTTTCAATTTACATTAATTAATTGGCCAACTTTTATCCCTCGTCGATCGCCTTCCTCTTCATTGTTATTTAACGCTCTTCAATCTTACATCGCTCTTCTCCTTCACGCGTCCCAGTATATCTATACAAGGTACTGGGCTCGTGGTTCGATTTTTGGTTTCTGGGATGATGGACGTGTTATTTTTTTTTAGCTTTTTCGAAGAACGATTACTTTCCCTTTTCACCACTTTTTTTTTTTTCTTGGCTTCGCGTCACTCTTCATGTACACGCATATTCGGGTATCTGTACTACATATGTACAGTCGTTGTACATAGTGAAATTGGTTCTGTATCACTACGGAATTGCTTCCTCTCAACAGATAGTATATCTATGTACAGTATACAATATAGATGGTGTTACATGTATACGTAAAGTTTACGCGCAAGGCTGTAGAAAAATCAGGTAGTAGCCGATAGATGAGTTATAGAAGTTTGCCCCAGTTTAAAAATCCAGCAGCACCATTACAATACAGTCTGTGTACCAACGTATGAATCATTACAAAAGTTACGTATGGATACCAATAAAACATAGAGTAATATACAAAAATTAATCATAAACTTAGCACTATGGATAACGAGATAAAAATTGTTCGGGGAAGACATTTACTTTTCATAGCTATGCATAACTGTACGTATCAGGAACAGAGACGTATGGTATATTCCCTATGAATTAATGTGTATTTCCAATCAGTCGGTTTCCTGTGGGCAGCGCATTCTACCACCCGGGAACTGACACCCCGTGGTGCCAACCTTACCAGCATAGCTACCAACCGAAAGACTCAAATTAACCAGTAAGTTAAGACGAGTGGATTTGGAAGAATAGCGACCGGCCGTCTTTTAGTGGGCAAGACTCGCTAGCTCGATGCTTACAAAGGCTTATATGTAGTTCATTGCCAAGAAGGAAACCCCTAAGCACATTAGTAAAACCTCCCTTGGACGTCCGTTGAGGGTCGTCGTTGCTCGACAGTCGTAAAGTGGCTGTGTCTTACTTTTATCTAACGCATATAACTATGTGCTATATATATATATATATATATATATATATATACGTTCGATTGACTTTAGTAAAATATACAGAGGCGCAGTGGTTCTCAGAAGAATTTTGCAGGATGGTCATTAGTAGAATTAAAAAAAAAAAAAAAAAAAGAAAAAATGAGAGGTAGGTTAACTCTGTCGAGGTCGTAATAAGGTCTCCTAAGAATTAGCCCCGTCCACCACGTCCAAGTATAGTTTGACAATGACCCGAATGCCTTGACGATTTCTCGTCCTCATTCGCCCTTTTTTTCTCTTCTACTTAATCTTCTTCTTTTATCCCTTGTTTCTTTGGCATTTTCACCAAACAACCCAACTCCCCCGTCCTCTCTGCCCCGCCTCTGGACCTACTGTCATTTTTACGTCCTACGCGGCTGCAAGAGTTGGCAGTCTGTGGGCTGTCAGCCAAACGGTCCTACGATCAAACGAGACCATTGCCAACTTTTATGTGTAGTCTGAATGGTAACATATTATTGGTAGCAGACTGTACCTGTCTCGGGGTGTCTGAGGGTATAGGGATTTTTCTACTTTTAGCATCATCACGATGTTATCGAGGATCGGAGCATTTCTCGATACGATCATCCCTTACGGGAACTCTGTATGAGGGATTAGTAGCAGAGAAGGGTGAAACAGAAGATATGTGTTTAGTATCGGTCGAGGCCAAGGGATGCCCCTCAAGTTCGGTCAGTCTTGCATCGTCTTGCTTCTGTGCCCCACGTGTCTCGTAGTTCGTTTTACTACCCTTGTTAGAGTAACGGATCAAGAAAAAAATATCGTTTACAAGTGAGCGACAAGAGTTGAATAAATATCGAGAAGAAAAAGCATTAGATACCAGGACTGAGGTGTATGGGTCGTAGTGGTGGTGATGGGGATGAACGATGAGGAAACGTGGAAGATCATCGCCGTGGAGGTGCACGTGGGGTACGGAAATATTTTAGGGTCAGAATTGAGAGGTTAGGCGGGATAGATGATAAAGAAATTGATATACTCCTTGGAGGAGGTCGGATCCATCGAGCGGTACAGGAAGTGCCGATGGTCCGCGTGCCGGCGAGATGCCGATAATGTTGAAGATGATAGACATCTTCGGGTCCATAAGGTCCCTCTTCAAGGTTCAAAGGGTATCCGAGGACACTATGATATTTCGACTTCATTATCGTGCCACTGTCGCTCTTCTGTTAGCTGGCTGTCTCACTCTCGCCTGTAAGAGCATTTCCGGCTCGCCAATACACTGCGAGGCTTCCGGTTCCGTTGATAAGGTCGTGCTCGAGACTTTCTGCTGGTTACACACTACGTACAGCATGGTAAATGCCTTTAATATGAGCCTTGGAGACGCTATACCTTATCCTGGTGTCTCTAACAGTAAAGCTGCTGATATTCATGGACACGCACCGCATCCGCTTGTCAAGCAGCACAAGTATTACCAGTGGGTGATCTTCGCGTTGCTGTTACAAGTAAGGTTAAGTTAGGGGTGCTCGTATATTTACACACGATTTTTCGGCGACACATAAATACCATAGGTGGACATGGGTAATTGAAAGAAAGTAAAGTTTCTCTTCGTATGTAACTTTGCATATGGAGAATAATTAAATTTTTCGCAGTTATCAAATGTCACTGCTACTTTGGAAGTAGAATGCTCTGTTGGTACTTGTATGTATGTACGTATGGTATAAGCGTATGTGACCACTTTATATGTTAACTAGGATAATATTCCCGTAGGGAAAGTCAACTCGTGCCTTGTACCGAAACGTGTGATTTGGCAGATTGCCCGAGCATAAAGTTTATGTGTAAAAAGCTTCATATGTTCATACCATATGTATATATGTGGTACACATACGTGCCAAGCAGAATGGTATATGGATTCGATAGGAGCATTGACACGGTCACGAGCCTTTTGGAATTTCTATTTATAGCACTTAAGTACGGTAATGCCTTTTTTTTTGGTATACTAGGTTTACAGTCTCTGTATTATCAAGTAGAGCTTGACTTTATGATTGCAGGCTATACTTTTCTATACGCCGAGATGGCTGTGGAAGGGTTGGGAGGGTGGAAAGATTCACGCGCTCATGATGGACCTGGATATTGGGTTATGCTCGGAGGTGGAGAAGAAACAGAAGAAGAAGCTTCTGTTGGATTATCTGTGGGAGAATCTGCGTTATCACAATTGGTGGGCCTACAGATACTATCTATGCGAATTATTGGCCCTCGTCAACGTTATCGGTGAGTAGATAATAATTTAAATTATGTATTCAATGCGGACTTGAAACGTTTAAGACGAATCCGGAGTCGTTTCAAGGATCGCAGATATTAGATACTGCTTTGTGATATGTTAATTTAATATCAGTACGGCGTATCGATAAGAGAAAAAGATAATAGATAAAATGAATATCAAAGATTATATACCAGTGAATGAACTATTAATATCAATTTGGCAATGGTACAGCTGGCCGTCCTTTCATTCTCTTTGACGAGCACCCTCTCCACGAGTCAGGGTAGTCTCTGGCAATGCTCTAGAGTCCAATTACCGGCTCGTCGGCATTCTCAACGTCGCGTGCAGCCCCAGCTCATAAGATTATAACCGCAGGCCAGATGTTCCTGATGAATCGGTTCTTCGACGGGGCCTTCCTGACCTTCGGCATCGACGTCCTGCGCTTCCTCGAGTCCGACCAGGAGGACCGGGTTGATCCAATGATCTACGTATTCCCCCGCATGACCAAATGCACTTTCTACAAGTACGGCGTCAGCGGCGAGGTCGAGCGTCACGACGCCGTTTGCATATTGCCTTTGAACGTCGTCAACGAGAAGATCTACGTCTTCCTCTGGTTCTGGTTCCTGCTCCTTGGCATACTCAGCTTCATGACCATCGTATACAGGGTGAGTAGATACATCCCTGCCATACCTGTCAAGGTAACAATAAAAAATTATCCAAAATCAAAAATTGCCCATAAAAAACCAAGGAAGAATCGCTTTCCGAAAACAAATAAAATCTTTAACACTCATTACCCAGGTCGTGATAATATTCTCGCCGCGAATGCGGGTATACCTCCTGCGACTGAGATTTCGTCTGATAAGACGAGAAGCCGTGGAGACGATCGTCCTGCGCAGCAAAATGGGCGATTGGTTCCTGCTGTACATGCTAGGTGAAAATTTGGACACGGTCATATACAGAGACGTGATGCACGAACTGGCGAATAAATTAGCATCGAGGCATCACCACAGTGTACCGGGTGTCAAGGGTGAGCTTCAGGAAGCTTGATAGCGGGTAAGTTTTTCAAGTAGTGAAACATTAATGATTCTTGATTTATCTATTTTACGATATATCACACGTCGATCATTATACCGAAAGAAGCCAGCATCTGGATACCTTCGCACCGTGTAGGGTGTCCACGTGACGGAGCTCCTACAAAAATCTATACGCTAAACCCGCGTACCTTACAATTCTACGTATCTTCGATATACGTACAAAACATGAATTCAAACCAAGAGAGCAGATGCTCCACCAATAGTAGTTTAGCTGGGATACCATTCTCAGTGGTAGCCAAGGTGGAGGATTCGGGTATAAAGAAGCGAGTATGCCAGGGAGGGATTGGGATACGGAGTTACAACACCGTGGTACCTATTTAGAGCTCGCGTAGCATTCTGTCTTAAAATATTCCCCGTATCGTGCGATAGATACGCTATACGTAATATTAGCTCGTTATACTGCCGTCGAATGGTTTTTTTAAAACCATAACACTGTAAGTTTCGCTCTCGCATGGGCTTTTACGCTAGAATCTTTTTTCTCTTCGTTACGTGTGAACAAAGCGTGGGGGTCTCAATTGCGCAATGACTCTACTTTGCTTTCAGGTATCCTGACCAAGACGACCTATCGACGTCTTGTACCGGTCGTATCTCGGCGCTACATGAGACGCCAATGATGGACGGCCTATACAATAGCATCTGCCTATACACTTCTAGACCAAAGAACTCACCTAGTCACGAGACCAAAATCTGGGCAATAATTAATATCGTGTTCTACGTCGAGCGCGGACGTGCTTTAGGATTTTATTATATATTGTTGAGATGCGCGTCGCGGGACGCGTTTTGGACGTTCGGAGAAACCGCGACGCGCTTATCACTGTTAGTTTTCACTTTTAAAAAGACGTGTTTTCTACGTGTGATCATGACCGAGGATTATTATTGTTGTTGTTACGTTATTATTATTATTATCGAGGGGAAGGTCGGCTTAACGCTGTTATAGCCTTATCAATTTTCTTTCGTTTTCAATTATTTTATTCAAGTGCCTCCGGGACTTGTACGGGACGAGTGTGTGACGTATAGCGCGTGTGCCTTCATTTTTATGATTATTAGTGTGGGAAGTGAGAGAGTGAAAGAGATGCGATAGCGAGAGCGATAGAAAGAAAGAAAAATGAAAATGAAACGTCAAGGCCTAAATCAGGGTATTGAGGTCTGGCACTATCGTTGCCTTATGTATTTTACGAGTAAAAAAATCTGCGCGATATAGCTAAGAGATATTTAATAAAAAAATAAAATAAAAATGATAAATTAAAAGACAACTGCCGTGCTCGTGCGTGATTTGCAGATTAGCGGTATATTAATGGGAAACCGAGAAAATATAAAGTGAAAACGATGTGAAAAAAATGGTTATAATAATAATAGTAAAGGAGAAACTTATTTTCTAAACGCGATGGTACGGAGGACCAAGATGAATACCGATTCGCCGAGTCTTCCAGCATCGCTGTACCGCGCCGATTCATTCGTATTGCGTCTTAAAAAGTGCTTGTTTATAATCTTCTCTCTTTCTCTTTATATTTATTTACGTTCTCACTCTTCGGATAAAGGGAACAAGAGAGAGAGAGAGTGAGAAAGAGACTGTCTCTTAGCCGTAAAAACGGGGCCCTGGATGCGGTGCAGGAGCCGAAGACTCGGATTACCCAAACATGCATGTTCGTCATAATTAAAAAAAAAAGTGAATGGACAGTGCAAATGATGTTGAGAATGATTTAGCGAGTAATGAGAGAAAAAAGAGAGAGAGAGAGAGAGAGAGAGAGAGAGAGAGAGAGAGAGAGAGAGAGATAGAGAGAGAGAGAGAGTGAGTGAGCTAAAAAGCGAAGAGAGTGACGAATAAAGCTTCAAAGTACAATAATTATATGACGTAACACTTGAAGTTCTTTTGAAACCATAGTTTTGTTGTTTTTCCGAAGCGTCTCTTCCAAGAAACTCTCCAAGAGAGATAAGGAGAGAGGGAGAGCTAGAAGATGGTACGTGTATAGAGAGGGAAGGAGGCTCGAGAAGAAAAAGGATTTTAAAAAGGTCTAAAAGAAGATGAGGACGAAAGAGAACAAACACAAGGACCACCGCGTCCGAGAAGTCGTAGACAGCAAAGGAGAATTATTGGCAAAACAAACGTGGCACACCAGCTCGAAAGTGCAAAGCGTAACGAGGCACGAATTCATAAACCATACGTGCTGTTCTCGCTATGAGCGTGCAAGTCTGTACATATTGCTATGAGATGTATTAGCGTAGAGTGGTACCTATGGTCAAGACTAGGAGTGTAGATGGTAAACGTGTAAAAAAAAAAGCATCGGCAGTATACGTCAAAACGAATCACAAACGCAGAGAAACAATATGCCGACACTTGGGAGCTGTCCGAGGGTGAGACAGGGAATATGTTTGGAACGCGTATTAAAATTAGCCGTTAACTGTTTCAAAGCGTTTCGCGCGGGGTTCCTTGCCAAAATATACAAAGCCTGTAAGACTACCTAGTATTACGCGTGAGAACTGCCGTGGATGCATTTGGAGCTGGTGCCAATTAGAATATCAGGTAGGTCAGTCGTAACTATGTCACTCGATTCATGAATTATTATCAAAATACATTCATTAAACGGTATATATTGGTCAGCTGCGTGCAATAATAAATCATGATGAAAGGTTAAATTAGACGACTTGCATAAGATTTTTGGATATTATCGTCATATAAAAATAGGCTTATACAGGTTGGGTATAGGGTATTTCTTCGTGATTTAATTTTTATAAATCTCGGGAAAAATCAAGTGCCTAGAGTCCTGCAGGAATTCAGGACGAAATATCGAAGGAGGATCGCCTTGAGGTTTCTGTCTGTGCTCTGCTACCCACGCCGTTCATAGGCGTCGAATCGTGCGAATCCTTTGGTCAAAATGGCGTGGGATCTTTAGGCATAAACTGGTCCTAGGAGTCAGCATGGAAGCCATTTTCTATGTTGTAGGTGCCACCTTGTAACGTGTGTAGAGACGCTAATGCGTGGGTCTAGGAGTGAGAGTGCGTGAGGAACTCACAGACTATGATGACTCTCACAGTGGACGGATCTGCCTGGAAGGTGAATGAGTATGAGGGAGAAGGAGAAAGAATCGGTAGGAGTTCGAGAAAGAAAGATTCTTGGGAGGATCGAACCTCCGCCAGTGAGGTTAGTGGCCGCTGCCGAGTTCGAATCCCTGAGTGTACCTACGTACTTACGTATACGTACGTACGTGGCGAATCTCATCTGGATATATCATGAGTATCAGGACTATAGGGACCGGGTGGATCCTTTTTCCAAGACATCCAGAAACCTGATTGTATATTTTTTAGATATGCTGCTTCTGAGGATGGAACGGATCTAAGGGTAGCGTAGAGATCTCTTGTGATACAAAGCTGGACTGTCAAAGGACACGTAGCGCATTTCAATATGGAGTACGAAGTTAGGAACTGTTTGACATGTCCTGAACGTAGGTAAGGTATACGTTCGGAGGATACGAAAGAAAAATAATTTTTGAGATTTTATTCTCTTACAAATAATAACGTCCGTCGAGACACGTTCTGAGAATACCAAATGAGAGAACGGGACAATTATAGTGGAGCTATTTAGGAGGTATGCTTCTATTTGATGTTAGAATAATACAAATTTGAATTATGGTTTTTGTTAACGGTTTGAATAATTTGTATCTTTTTTTTGTTGCTATTAAAAATTTCTGGAGAGAGGGGGTGGTGGGAGGGTTTGATAAAAGAAAAGTGATTTCTGATCGTGGGGGCTGAAGAGGTGTGGGCGCCATCAAGGCCTCCTACTCGCCATTTACGGTCTGGTAGAGAGTCTGACGAGGTGCAGGAGAGAGAGCCTGCCATTTTGGTCGAACTGGTGAACCGGGCCCGGATTACGAACAGGGCCCCGCTTTCCAGAGCGTTTTAAACGGGCCCCTCGGGCCAGATTCGGTTTGGCAGGAGCGGCTTTGATTTTTGTACGGACCCTGGGTCTGCCGATGGAACAAATAAATTATTGAAATTTATACCATCTCGGCGAAAGCACGCGTAGCCAGTTTTTCGTGAAGATTATAAGTAACAGAACGAAAGTCAGTAAGTGAAAAGCTATGAAACAAAGAATGGGCGAATTCTCATAGAGCGCAGGAAGAGGTATGCGTGAAGAAGAGACTATTCGGAATCAGCAGCGTGGCTCCGATGTAAAGCGGAGGAGTAGGAGTGTTCACTGGTAGCACGGGGTCTCACAGTGGGGCCCCGAAAGGGGGACTTGCCGGGGAAGACTCGAGAGTGGATCGAGTAGCAGTCGCTAGTCGCGATCGTTCCCTCGTTCCCGTGGCATCCAGAAAAGTTCTGCTCTTGCGAAGGTAATCCTGGCGTCCTTCGAGAGGGACACGAGGATAATCCTGATCCCTGACCGGTTAGTGGGTGACAGTGAGTGATTTTTTATAATCATAATTAATTACCAAGGACCCGGAGACCTAAGGCAGAACTGGGAGTAAGGAATTCGCGAATAACGGATCGCCGAGGAGTTTGCGTTAGTAAAAGAATAATTTGTAATTCTTATATAATTTGGAAAAATTTCATAAAAAATTTGTCATGGCTCACAGCCCATGCTTATTCCCTTCGCTATAAGTTTTATTCTTTAGTTAATATACAATTTCATATATTATAAGGTTTATTGCTATTGCAAGAATGCCATTCTAAGATTTTTACATGACCGATCACAGGCCTCGAGTTTCAATGATTTCTGCCTATTTATAGAAATTCGCAAGGTCTCCCTGGCACGACTGCCTATATAGCTACATATTTTCCATAGCGATGTATCTTTCCGTTTTCAAACGGTCTCCAAACGTAGCCATTATTCGGGATACATACTGCCCAGCATCAGAGCCATTAGCAGATGTCTCAGAATCTCCAGAGACAAGACTCTCTAATATATAATGTAGCCGCGTAAAACCGGTCCGTCGCTGTGGTGTCCTGTCGATTTTGCTCGCGAACTCTTGGGTAGACGGTATCTAACCTGCCTACGCCATATTGGAATATATTTCTCCAGTAGCTGGAGATGACGTCACTGGTACAGGGCACGGTTCTACGGGCGCTTACTCACTGCGAACCGACAGCGTCTACGCACTCGATACTGACACTACCGCTGCCTTGTCCTGTATGTTGCCAGTGAAAGTCAACGCTTTGCGCAACGAATATGCTGTGTCCATGCTGTCCTGTTCGACGGATAATTGATAAGCCTTACTCTACCAATAAGACAAGAAAAAAATAGCTCATAACACTTTAGCCGGAAATTGTGAATTAACGTTGCTGAGAGAATGTATAATGAAGGACACGAGATAACAATGGCTAGGAACGATATAGTAAATGTAAAAGCGAAGGCTTTTACTTTGCGTGTTGAAACTTTGATACTTTGAAATGAAAACTAAGAGTTGCGTGTAGACTTTACACTGCAGTGCATCTTAGGATTCAATAATGAGTCTGCTAATTAATATTCCCATGGTGGATCGGCTAAAGGTATAACTATTTATATACTGGTACTTGGAATTTCTCTGGAGTCCCTAGGGATATTTTTTTTATTTCACTATAGTACATCCCGTCGATGATCACTCTCGAATATCTCGCATTGTTCGAAATAGCTCACGTGCGCTCGACGTACATTCACGTATATTTCATACGAGCTATGAATTTCAAATGATTCGTTTTAGAATTCACTCAAGGAATTCCACGGTTAAGTTTTCTCCGGGCGCGCCCATTCGTACGGCATGACTTATACTTGCTGTACAATCATTATGAGAATAAGTTATCTATAGTTGTTTTAGTAGAGTTCGAAGAAGAGCAAGAATGACTCCATCGTTCCGGAGAAAGATCCTTTATAGACGTATATATAGATTCAATATACATAGTCAGTCGACAACAGGAAATCTCGAAGGACGTCCGATCGACTTAAACGACATCGATTCTCTTTCTTTATCTGCGAGCAAAAGCCGAGACTAGAATTGAAATTTGTCGCAGTGGCATAGCGTGAAGAATATAATATAGTGTTTTAACATGTTGGCGTCACATGCTGAAGATACCTATTGTATGTACGTACTTGCTTCAAAATTGACACATCAGATGTCGGTACATTGAGCCTGAACGTATGCCCCTCTTGTAGAACGTTATTACCATCCGTGGCATTAGTAGACACGTGCGTCTGGATATGGTGTTTGGTGATGATTCATTATTTATTTTCCAGACAGTACCAATATGCTCTCCACGTAGCAGCTCGTAATTTACAACGGCGCGAACGACGGTATCGTTGCCTGAAAATGACGGTAAGGCAATACTCAATTTTTTGGAGGTTATGTGTCACGACGGCAGGCTTGGTTATTTTTCTGGGAAGTAATCCTAACCAACTGACGAAAGTGTGTGGGATTGTTTTGGTGGACGGGCTGTAGTAACGGTGTCTCGGTGCACCGGAGCATGCTTTCCGTGGGTGAGAGAGCCTGACGACTTCCTCGCGGTACGCGCACAAAACGTCCATCGGTATGCACTGGGTATACTGTCAGTCAGACTGATTGGGCCGAGCATAGGATGCTATAGGGATTTTGGTATGGCGTTGCGCGTTCGGCGTCTAGGGACTTTTTTAAAATATATTTGAAAATGATTGTATATCAGTTTTTGGAGTATCGATATTAAAGATACATAATTGGGTAGTTTAGGATTAGTAGTTTATCCTGCGTTTGTGAACTACCCACTTCGTGGCCTCGTGCAGAAGGTCGCGAAATCGAGCGTCGCGGCGCTCGAACGTGGGCGAATATCTTAGCGCACCGTTCCGGCACGTACTTGCATATTGTGTATATATTACTGATTTATTCTATAGCGTAACGGAGTCCTTTTTAACGTTACTTATGACCAGCCGGCTTGTGTGACGTCCTTGTGCTGTATCTTAGTCCAGTACGGCTACCCGATCGGATCCTGCACTGTCAATTCACCGAGAGTGAAAGTTTGACCGTGCTGGACTTCGATCGACTGTAGAAACGACGAGCGCCTTTTGTGGCTCAGAGAACTGGATTTTAATATAGATACTTGGGTTTCTTTTGACTTTATTTTTTTTACTTCTATAACTACGTGGCACTTATTGATAATATATAATCACCCTTTCTTCTCAAATTTGTAGCTTTTATAGCAGTATCACTGATACTTTATCAAAGTTAAATTTTTTAGAGATAAAATTCTTCAGAAACATATTATTTTAAATAGCGAAAGTATAATATATATGAAGAAAACTGGTCGGCAATAGGACGTCCAATATTATTGGCTATATCTCTTCTGAGAAAGGTCATGAAGTCCCATAAATCATAAGACCTCATCCTTGGGTCCAGTTGATCCTTGGCGGCTTAGATGATAGCTAGAAGGGTTAGTGCCCAGTATGAACTAAGGACGTTGACGTGGGAAACACTGAAAGGACACTCGATTTCTACTGCAGACTATGTGGCCACTGTTGGTGTGCTTGTTCTGGACGTCGCTCTCTGGAGCTCGTGGTCAGAGCAACTATGCATCCCAAGGGAATAGCATCGAATACCAGCCAGGACTTCCACCCAGTACTGTCCTGGATGGTAAGGTCACCAAACTGGACGACATATCCTCACGAATCTTCCTGAACCGCACCAAGGCTTACTTGAATTGTAGCCAGGGTAGTATGCAGGTGGAATTGAAATTCGAGGAGCCATTCTATGGGATCGCCTACGCTGACCTGGACCGCAATAGTGCGTGTATGGTTAAAGGACGTGGGCTGAACAATGCAACCTTGGAGCTACCATTGAAAGGTAGGTCGAAACTCATCCTGACGTTATATCATTAATTATGAGATACCTGGGATGCTGTAATCAGAATCTGATTATAATATTATTTTATTGGTTTCAGGATGTGGCACCAAGCAAGATCCTCAGAGAGTCTTTACGAATAATATTGTTGTACGGTTTCATCCTGGACTAGAAATGGATGGGGATGAGGTGATCACCGTAGTATGTAGATATCCACCTCCAATAGCACCGATACCTTCTCCAGCCCCTACACCCAGGTACTTTAGATATGATGCCATTTTTATTATTTGAAGTATGAATGTTGGTGTAGGCATATTTCGATTAATTTTTTTTTTCTCTTTAAGCCGACATTTCGTCGTAACTCCTGTTCCAGTTACGGAGCCACCTTTGAAGGGATTCCAGATCCTTTTGATCATTTGTGCTATTTTGTTTTTGTCCTTGTTGCTGCTTGGACTGGGTTGTTCTTACATGTGTCTCAAGAGGAATAACGTCAGGGTGGTACATCGACTTCCCTTCGGTAGCGGCACTGGGTCGGAAATTACAAAATTGTCTGATTCATCCTTGGGTAATATTTCCATATTCGACGGGCAGCTGAAGATACCGCGCGTACAGGCTCCACTGATGGCTGCAGCGTCTTCTTCAGGAAGCGAGGTCAATCTTGTTCAGGAACATTCGGACACCTTACCAAGCGACTATCCTAGTGAGAGTCATTCGGATGAGGAGAGGTCACTTCCGGTTTCATCTGCCGGATCTTATGACAATAAAGCATTTATACATCATCAACAACAAGCCGAAGCCCGGGCACCTAGCTCCTTGTATTCAGAGTCTGTTGCCGACGTGGAAGCTACGGATATGACAGCTGCCAACGCATCCAGAATAGCTATAGCTAGACATCCTGTAGCACTTCCCGTGGAGCCTAAATTCGACGTGCAGATGAGAGTCAAGCGTGCACCACCTTCGCCGCCAAGTCCATTACCATCGGAGTCAGATGCTAGTCTCGCCTTGGAGAGGAACCTGACGACCATCTTGGAGAGAGAGGAATCTGCCAGGTCTATGGATAGCCCGGTTCCGCATACTACGACGTTCTCCTATGTTCCTGATTTACATGGGCCACCCAATGCGATGGTATCAAGACAACAGACCCCACCAGTGTATTCAAGGATACTCAGGAAGCAGGCTGAAAAAGAGATCATGTTAGAAGCTACTCCACCGTCGCCTCCACCACCTCCGGCCATTATGCATCGCCCCAGGTCACTGACTTCCTTGAACACTGAACTCACGGATACGCATTCCCTTACCGAAGTTACCGACGCATCGCATGCCAAGTACAGGGTGGCCAGCATCCTGGCACCTACGCCGTCGCCACCGCCATCGGTTGCCCCCGCTACCCATGTCTCTATTCAGCACAGAGAACTTCCACGAGAGCACGCAGAACCCCTGGTGGAACCTGTTGTGGCTACAAGACGTCCCGAGATCACTACTCACGAAGTGGATGACGTCTTCCTGAGAACAGTCACCGAAAAGAGGACCATCGAGGATGTCGAGCGTCATCGTAGGCAGGTTACTGAATATCATGCAAGACCTCAAGCGCTGCCCGATCCAAAGTGGGATGTTACGATAAGGAATTACCCGACGGAGGAGCTGCCACCTCCACCACCAGAGTGGGAGAATTTCTCTGACGTTAGTTCAGCGTCGAATCTGACTATCACCAACGAGCCGACACCCCAGAGACTGATAGAAGATGTAGACGTCAATATTGAACCGACTTACACACCTCGGGCTGAAATTCCTTGTAGACCGGGGCTGCTGGAACAACCGGAAGTGGAGCATGAAAATGAAACCGATGCTCCCATATCAAATTGGTACGTTCTTACCAGGGTATTGGAACCACAATATTCAACTGAGCTCACCGACGAAGAGCGTACCAAATGGCGCGAAATCATCACCACGGAAAGCACATTGAGAACGCTACTCACCGAAGCAGTGGTCAAGGAAGATTACGAACTGATCCGAAAGGACGCCAGGTATACGAACCTATTCGAATCAGCGAAATGGGACGTCATCATCAGGATCCTGAGTCCACCAGTTTCCACTTCCCACGGTAGAAGTGGGCAGCGTTACAAGCGTGGCAAGTCCTCCGAATGGGATACCAGGTCTAGAAGATCGTCCCTGCCCACGCTTTACGAATACGAAAGCGACGGAGGAAGTTCAGTGAGAACACTCGGTCACGATCAGAGACATCCAGGCGGAGTTCAACTGCTACCAGGTGTAGGAGGTCGAATCAGGCGACTCAGTTCTACTACACGTGGTGGCAGCGAAGCTGACCTAAGATCTATGTCAGAGATGACGGTGCGGGACTTTGCCAGGGTAGACAGAGATGACCTGACCAGTCTCAGTTCCTACGAGGGCGACTCCCTGGTGCGTTCACTGAGTCAACCAAGTCTTGCTCGCTCCGGGTCAGAGTTCACCGAACATTGGGGTATGCCAGCACGCGGACTTCCTGTTTGGAGCACCGAAGACGCCTGCAGCTCAGCGGAAACAACACCTAGAGCAGTGAGACGTTCCGAAAGAGTTGAGGTTATGTCGTCCTTCGATGCTGGAAATCGCCAAGGACCATCCGGTACTTCCAGCTTTGCCAGGTCTGCCAGATATGCAGAAGCTCAAAGGGTCACCGAAAGTCAACGTTCTTCCAATTGGTTCCATGACGACTCAGAACCGGAAATGCAGATTTAACGATTCCCATACGATAAACGAAAATAATATGCGAATTTAGAATACTTGCCACTAACTCAGTGTAATCATTTTGCTTTCATTCTCAAGTGCATTTAGCACGATCAAACGATATTCCAAAATATCATTCACCTCGGGATATAATAAAACGTTAAGGTAGAGTTTTCAAGGTAAGCAGGATCTGCAAATCGAATCATCGTGGATCCTTCACTTATTGTACTTTACTCGAAACAAAGTGCCGGATTTTCCACTATCCACTCGATTCTTATATCTCGTGCATAGAATATTACGAAAATATTATTCTCCTTAATCCGTCCTTTCATTACTGATGAAGATCGAGTGGGACTGTAGAGTTTGGCAGTTAGCATAAATCTACTAGGGTTCTCTTAAGTACCTATTATTGATATTACAAAATAGTCTGTAATAAAAGACATAGCTTCCCAACCGAAGGGTAAAATCACCCTGAGAGTCACAGAAAATCTTTTGGCAGTGCTGTAATCTCTTATATCCATACGAAAATCTGGATTTGATTCTAGACTAATTTCTTAGGCGAGACAAAAAACGAAAGTATCAAGAAAAAACAAGAATCGTACTCGAACCCGATCGCTAGTGATAATAGATACGTAGGTGAAACACGGTGCTGGGTCTACGCTTCATGATATGATAGTTACGCAGTAAGGAGTCTTATAGAGTATAACATTTGAATATCTTATACATATACCATATTCATAGTAGCCTTTTTTTTTTATATAAACAGAGAGACATCCACTGCTACACACGCGGAGCCTGTATCGATAAATAATGATTCTTTTTCTTTTTTTTTTTTTACAAGAAAATTGATCACTGAGAAAATATACAAAAAAATATATGTAGAACGTAGTAAGGAATCTCGTGCGCTTAAAAGATGAGCAGAGAGAGATATGACGTGTGCGCATGCGCGAGAGATCACGATGACAGGAAGAAACCTAGGAATACAGTTAACGGAGAACGTATAGAGGGAGAATCAAAAAGAGATAGTTTTATAGCGTGGATAAACGTTTATCGTTATCCGTCCTAGGCAGTTATTATAGTTATCCTTTACCAGTAAGGTGCTACTCTGTATATATACTGACAGTGAAAAGGAACGTTGGCAACTCGAAGAGCACAAGGCAGCCTCCATACACATTCCTAACCTAAAAAAGAGTGGATTAATCGACAATAACAATTGTTGTAAATTCATCGTATACTAATTGACAAAAATAAACGTAACGACGCTTCTACTAAAGGAATCTTTTATTACTTGTCTTAAATCAATACCCAACATCGATGACAATAATATTCAGGTAATGAAATATATCTGATTTGACACATCTATTCAATGTTGCCCATCATAAAATGCACTGTTGCTTGCTACCTCGTTCAGGAAATATCCTGAAACTTTAAAGCTCGCACGGGAGGACATTTCGCATGCGCATATCGGCAGCCACTTCTTTGTATGTATTGGCGATTGCGAAAAGGTAAACGTACCAGTATAGTGGACGTACCACGTAAGCGCAAACGGGCTGGCGAGATTGGTTAGATAGTTGGAGGGGTTGAAGTTACCCCAGTGCTCGTACAAACCCCTTATATCAACACCTGCATTCAGTCCTGGAGTAGTAGTCAACCTGGTGTCAAGAAAGTTTAAAAACAGTGTAAGATACAGCGTTCAATTGATTAACTCAGTATACAATAATGTTAATAGCGGGGAAAGAGACAGTAGAACAAAGAGGAAGTAATTTCTATAAATATTCGTTCCAATTATTTTTATTCCTCTAATGGCATCGTGGAATAAGGAGAAAATCGATCCTGACGGCCGATTTATATTCAAGATATACGAATCCACAAGGGTACGCGATAGTCTCGTTAATTGGCGATAGATAACTGATCTACTGACGAAAGGAATCTGAATTCCGGTGGCGATAGTCGACATGAGTTCCGTGAGACGTGGAAATAAATCTGGCAAGGATAACAATGCAACAGTTCGTCGCCACGTGCTTCCCGGTGGTGCCACCTCGAAGAGTATGCGTGGTTTGCTCTCAGGTACTCCTGGCTCACCTCTTCACAGATCCAAGTACGAGTTGAGAAGTATTAGCTTCGAGGGCAACAAAGTCCTGCCATGGACAGTTCGGTAAGAGAAAGAAATTAACCCAATACGTGTCAGCGTCTTATTTGCATTTTATTTTCTTTATTCTATAGGTCCCACATTCCTGCATTGTTGATGCATTTCGCATAAGACCCATGGGTATGCCAATTAATACATACACCACGTTCCGTATCAAAGAACAATAGGTACAAGGATCCATAATCATCCATATATGATCATCCACGTCTCTCATACGTGAATCAACGATAACACCCCCTATCGTATATATTCTTGAATTTAAAATCAGGAGAGGATTCATAGCTGCGAAGAAATCGTCAAAGAAAACTAAACAGAGAAACTGACTATATACATAGGAAAAAATGTATGCAAAATTGCAAACAAAAAATAATTTTTTAAAAACCACCCCCAGGTACCTTTCATCACTCTCGTCGTATTCACGGTGCATTAACCCCAACCATTCTGACTGGAATAACGCGACAAGCCTGTGACTGGTAAGCCAATGCGTGCAAGCCCGAGTGCGTGCACGGTTGAGTATTAGTAGTGAGGGGTAGGCGGAGGGATATAGAGGGGAGTTATTGTATAAGCAGTCGTTGAGGTATTCGTAAACGTGAGCGTCCCGACGCTTACAGACCTGCGTCTGATGAAGTCGGTCTGAGAGAGGGTTGATTTGCCAAGTGGAACCTAGACGAGTACACGTTAATTTTTAATTCAGATATACCGCTCGTACGTTAGTAAATACATTAATACACAGGTTTAATACGCATTTTATAGGTAATTATTGCGCAATATATTATGTACACACATGGTTCATATATCTCGTATAAAATACCAAGCGCAGCATTGTGCCGATATAAGAATATACCTATGCATACGCGCTCACACATGTGGATTCTAGTTTCTCATATCTTTGGTCTGCTGGTCTATCCAGCCTAGTGGTAACCCTTTATAATTAACCCTTTACTATCGCTATTGGCTCGAATCGTTGTGTCGCGTCGCTTCACTCTTTTGTACTCGTGGCTAAGCGTGATCGCTCGACTAGATCACGCTTGGTCGAGTGGAAGCCAGAGGCGGGCAGCCCGACGTGCCTAGGCGGCTGGCTGGTTGTCGCTTGCAGGGGCACTCAGGCGTTTCCAATGACTTTGTCCCGCGAATCGCGCGTTACGTCATCGGCCCCGATGGCCCGCATTCGGAAGTGCGCCGAGGAATTGATTTTACTGGTTAGATAGTCAGGGGGGGAAAGGGGGGTTGGACGAAGAAAAGAGACATCGCACGTTCGTGGATATCGAATATCTCTACATTTCGTAGTCCACATTGTATAGCTTTGTCATCTGTATATTATTATTGTTATGACAGTCAAACAACCAGACTCTTGGTTACGTGAAACTCTCTGGGGAGTATATATACATATATATGATAGTGTCATGTAACTGCTGAAAGGATAGATGGATACCATTTGGGAAACGATTGGATAAAAATAGACAGGGTGTGATGGATGTGTGAAAAGGTTCATTGTATGTGTATACTTATAGTGCGTGGATGAATATACAGACGTTTGGATAACTTTTATGAACATTCTGTAAGTGGGTGATGTCTAAGAGGTCAGGGGGTTCGATGCACGTAGCGAGGGGTGACTTAACCCTCTAGACCAAGTGTCTGGATATATAGGTATGCATAAAGGGTTGATGCGGTAGTGGCGCCACGACGCCTGACCCAGACGCTCCTTTACCTCCTGTGCCAACGTCGCGACGCCCTGGCGACCCACGGGCTTTCCCGGAGGATAACACATACAGCGCTTCCTTCATTGAATTAACCAAAGTAACGTTACAGTTTCTATTTAGTTTTCGTTTCTTCCCGAGGACGTTGGGTGTCGCCATCTTCCCTTTTTTTCCCTTCCTTTGTTTCTTTTTTCGACTCCTGTCGCCACAGCGAACTGTTCCGAGACTGTATTACCGGAGTGCTGGCTCAGCGGGTCGGATTTAGGTTAAGTGTCGTCGACGGAGACTACAGTCAATATGAGGGTTTCGAGACTTACTTCCGGTTCTGACTACGTCCGTGGTCACACTTGACTGACAGTGACGTTATTTATTGATCTCAAGAAATATGATAAAGTGTCAGGGACGGAACGAGAGCAGTGAAACGGGGAAGGCTAGAGGAGAGAAGTAATACTAGAGAAGAAGAGAAAGAGAGACAAAAGAGAAAGAGGCGTTGTAAACACGTGCAGGGACTAGCCAATTGATTTGACGAGAACAGGGAAGTTCAGCCGGTGTGATAACAGCACCAGTCGCTTTCTTATCAGAAACGTTATCCGCTGAATTATCGGCTGTGCCATCTGGAAATCATCAGGGTTATAATGGCGTTGACTGATCAGCTGTTGGCTCTGGGAATGTGATTTACCGCACAGAAGTTACCTTGTGAATATTTTGGCTAATCTCCAGAGAGCCTCTGTTTATCTCTACCTGATATGGATTTGTTACTGTGACTATCTGACGTATGCTATATTATTTTTCCATATACCTATCTAGGACGTCAACTGTGTAAACTAGGATGTATCCTGATATTCTGTATTAGCAGCAAGTAGAGTCGTGACGCTTAACGTACTTGGTGAACACTTAAAGCCTGCAGATGCATACGTGATAGGCATTCACGCATGGATATACGAAAGAGGAGGTGGCACCACATAACCTGGTATAACGACGACGGTGCCGATGCACTCTGTAAAAGTGAGGTGCGGCGGTCGCGTCGACTTGCGTCGCGGCGTCAGTTGGCCTGCGACTCGTGAGTGCTGTGTGTATATATCCCTTCACGTACCGTACACGTATGCACGAAAATCCATGTGTTCAGTGTATCCACGTTCTACGTTGTGGGAGGTTACTAAGGAACTGTGAACACTCGGGGATGTTCAGTAGGGGCTGGAAAGTGGAGCCGCGAACATTAAAACATTCTCGTGTGTTACGTGCTGCTACAAATATAGGGTTAGGTTTGACAGAATATAGATAACATCGTTTCACTTATTTGTTATTATGACTATGGATATACAGTGGGGAGGATATTGTCCTTTATGGAGGTCGTGATGTCTTCTGGCGGAACTTGACTCACTGGGATCAGGATGACGGTTATATGATACCTGTGCAGTTTGAATTATCTGGAAGATTTCTTTGGGAATCGTGCACAGGGACGAGGACAGAAGAATCTGATGGATTATAAATGTTGTGTCTGGACATGAAACTTGTCACGTTGCTACGAGGACTGTCATCCTCTTCGTCGTCGTCCACTAGCTCTACGAATGGGTCGTCCAACCTCTCGTCAGGCTCATCCTCGACGTCGTCTTCCTGCATGGAGAGGAATAGTCGCTCGCTAAAGAAAGAAAATGGAAATACAAGTCCCTGTAGCGATAGAGAGAGCGATGACGAACTTCCGGTTGCTGTCGGAAGGATCGTCAGGGATAGATCAAGATCGGTATGCGTACCGGTACTGACGTCATCGCAACTTAGGCATCTTCATCGTCGAGCCAGTCATCATGTGTACGTCAGATTAAATAAATAATAATTAACGATTGAATTTTCTAATGGGATTCTCTTTTTCGCTGTTAGGTCATTACTGTTTTTGCATACCAAAATGAAAATAGCCTTGGTCCACTTTTCATGAACCTAGATATTGTAATTATTTCACGAAGATAAGAGGAGGTTATAAAGATACGCATACACACGTATTCTATTTTTTTCGTGCTAAGCGTCTTAATGATTTCCTTTTCTCTCTCTTTTTACCTTCTTTGTGTCACGAATCATTCACGATAATTTCTCAGGGTTTTTTTTTTCGCACACGCTATTACGAACAATGGAGGATGGGCCGCGTATTCCCTTTTGAGAAAAGAAAAATTGCTTTGCCTCCTTTTGACGGTATTTTTCATTTTTTTTCTTGCCTCTATTCATCCTCTCATCATTATCATCATTCTCTCGCTTCCTCACACGAAAATATTAAGAACTTTCTTGCCTTCCTACCTTCTATAGGGATTATGTATAGGACTGGTGGGTTGCGCCCTTTACATGCCCGCTCTTTGTTCTTCTGTTTCAGGTCGTCGGCGACTGACACGATTTCTAGGAGAGGCGTCTTATCGAGGAGGTGCTATGGAAGCGTTGAGATGGTAGAAACTTGGATGCTTCTTGTACCTGAATGAATTTCTGAATGCTAGTCGAATGCTCGAACTTTTCTTTGTTTCAGCTGCCCCAGATTGAGCAAGACGGGACTGATAATGGTAGACGATTCCGAATGGAGAATGGCGACTCTCCTGGTGAAAAAGAAGAAGTTCGTACACTTGTAAATTAATTGATATTTATACAGACGTATTGACAGATTATCATTTTTTATTCTTTTTATACAGATGTTTGGATCACCAAGCACACCTGTACTTGAGAATCCCGAGTACCAGACCAGATGGTACTTTAAATATTTTCTTGGGAAGCGTGAGTGTTGATTTCATTTAATTGAACAATGTTTCTTTTGGCTTATTTAAATCTAATTTTTCAATTGCTTCTTCCTCAGTACATCAGAATTACGTGGCTTCGGATCAAGAGAGAAATCCTTTGTTCCTCTCGGTCGTCCTTAGCGAAGGTGGTGACCAGTGCCAGCCGCATTATCGGGCAATTCTTTGGAGACGAACTGTAAGTATTTGCGTTGTTACGATAAATTTAATATTATTGATTGGTTTTTTCCTTTTAAGGGTGCACAAAAAATATCTTTACCCTACGTAGCAAATAAGCCAATGACTGTCAAGCAGATATTGAGGTAATTCAATAAAGTATATAAAACAAAAAAGTTTGCTGATCTGCTGTATAATTAATTACAGTAATTTCTTTGGCACTGAAAAACTCGACAAAGCGGCGCGCGAGATTTTCTCAGCAGATATACAAAAGGTGAGAAGTTATATTATATTTTACATGAAAAAATAGTATTTTCTACATCCATGGATTTTCTGTTATTAGGATCTTTTGTTGCTGGAAGAACAGGAAGGATCGGTAAATTTCAAATTTGGTATAATCTACGCAAAAAAGGGTCAGACAACCGACGACGAAATGCTATCAAACGGTAAAAATATTGTCCAATTGCAATCCAAATTGCAATAGTAATATTATGATATTCTTTTTCAGAAACGGGAAGCGTAGGTTTCGACAAATTTTTGGATATTCTTGGTGAGAGAATACGTCTCAATGGGTGGGACAAGTATAGAGGAGGACTGGATGTTAAGGGTATTATGAATTATTCAGTATGTATATAAAATTAATTTATAGAAAAACCAAAAAACTCTTTTTTATTACTGTATACAGGCGATATGACTGGCAAGGAAAGCGTCTACACGGTTTACGCCGGTCATGAGGTTATGTATCACGTAAGTACAATGCTTCCGTACTCAAAGGACAATCCGCAACAGTTAGAACGTAAAAGACACATCGGTAACGACATCGTCAACATAATATACACGGATGATCCCAGCGCTTTGGATACCTTCAATCCAAACTGTATAAGAAGCCAGTTTACACGTGAGTTAAATAATCCCATAGAGTTAATAATATAAAGTACACTGAATGAAGGTGACATTAAATAAATAATCAAATTAAATGGCAGACATATTCGCGGTGGTAACTGGCGAAGGAAGTGGCTGGCGAGTTGCCATTTATTGTGACGAAAGTGTACCGCTATTTGGTCCAAGTCTTCCTTGTCCACCTGTCTTCGATGATCCACACAATTTCCGCGAGTTCCTACTGGTGAAATTGATCAATGGTGAGAAGGCAGCCTTCAATACACCGACCTTCTCCAGGAAGCGAGAGAGAACCCTGGACACTCTGCTCAGGGACATGTACCAAGAGCAGATGCACGACGGCAAGGGAAACGTTAGTGGATTCTATGATAGAGATAGTTTGTGTAAAAAATTGTGAATTATTTAAAAATTATAGAGTATGTTAAACCGTCGTGCTCTATCTGACGTGGTGGAGACGCCAGGTCGTCGACGCGAGGAAACTCGTGCGGTGGAAATGGTACGTGTGGGTCAAGCCTTAAAATTGGAGGCCATAGTGCGAGGTCTGGCTCCTACGTCATTGGCCACAGTTGGTCCTCTGAAGCCTAGACCCTGGGAACCACGTTGCATCTACCCGGATTTCCCTTACGAAGTTGTCTGCGGTGACGTCTGGTCTGAGAATAGATTGATATTAGCTACTGAAAGTGGCGCTTTCTCTGTGGAAGGTGAGAGTCATTGATACTTACTTGGACGTAGCCGAAAACAGGAAGTCCAGGGATATGATATGCTTGTCATTCGTCGTAGATGGTCTCTCGCATAGACTTCTCTTCGATAAGACTGTACAGATCAAGCAGTTAGACGTGGTGGAGCAGCACGGCATACTTCTATTCAGGGCTGGTGAAAAGGGTCGTGAAAGTAATGTCCATGTCTTTCGTCTGAACGAGCTGGAAGCGGATGCTCCGACCAATCTGGATCTAGAGGAAGGTGAGGATGATGCAGAGGATGTGGAGACTATCCAAGCAGCTGGTATCCTGCCAAAAAATAAAATGGCTAGGAATCGAGCACATGTCAAGGAAAGGAAATTGGAACGTACCAGAGGGTGTCATCTGTATAGTCTGACAAGACCAGGAGGATCTCATTTGAAAATGGTATTTGTACCTAGCGATAAATCTTCGGAAGCTGGAATAAGAAATATATTCTTTTTATATAGTGTGTTGCAGTCGGCAGGCGCCTTACTGTTCTCCAGTGGCGCCACAGTGCCGCATGGACGGCCTGGTGCTCTTCAGCAGATACCGATACCGTTGATGGTTTCATTCTGGTCAAAGAACTGACAGCTAGCGATCCGCCATCAATTTTAACCATAATCGAGGGCACTGAAATAACAAATGATTGGACACTTTGTTGCGGATTACGTCATCATTTTGAATTAATATCATCTAATGGCTCATCACGAATTTATCACATGGAAGCTGCACCCAAACCGCATCTAGTTGCTGCTCTGGATCTTCGCGAAGACGAAGAGCCAGAATTACTGCTGTGTTACAACAGTGAGTGATCTGTCTGTTGTCAAAGTAATTACCATAAGAATAATGCGAATCCTCATTATTGCAGACACTTGCCATTTTCAAAAACTCTCGGAAGAGAGTGCAGCGCCCACCGAATTTGATTTCACCTGGAACTCCGTTCCCACTACCGTAGGTCGGTATTTCCTTTTTTTTTGTAAATTCTTAATTAATAGTACTAATTTTGTGTATACTTGCAGCGTGCGCTTTTCCTTACGTGATTGCCTTTACGGCGGACACCATGGAGATTCGTTTGATAATAAACGGCAACCTAGTGCATACCATAGTAATGCCCAATCTTAATCTCATATCTTCAAAGAGAGACATTTTCTTTGCCACAACTGCTCCGGAATTTATGTCAATAAGAAATGACAAGATTAATGAAGATTCTAGAAATAATCGAGAAGAGAGAGCTTGCAGTCCACCACCGTCGCCATCTTATGCTTGTGAGTTCGCAATTCCTAAAGTATGATGTATGTAGACTTTATTATAATTTTTTTTTTAAATATCTGTCAATTAACAGCGTTTCAAGGTGAAACAAAACCCATACGGATTTATCGCATACCCCTGCAAACACTGTCGCGACCAACAGTCACGAACTGTAGCCAAAAACGTTGTCCAAGTCCAGCTGAACCGGAAACTGTGTCTGCTAGTCCTACATGTGATCGAAATTTCCTGAGTGCTGAACCACATAGAATTCTCAGCAGGTCCTGCAGTAGTAGTCCTACGCCTAATCAGCCAACATCCGTAGCAAGCTCGCCAGGTAGCAAGTAGAAGGGTAAAATGGATATTGTTGATTGTGGTGTTAAAAATTTAAAGAAAAAGCAGTGACGGAGGATTCTTGAATTTCTCCGCTTACGTATTTGGATGATTCCTCAGCTCGAAGGAAATGAAAAAGAAAGTGTACAAAAGTGCACGCGTGTCTGATTATTCTGTGCACGTCGATCTACGGCGATTCTTTTCTCAGACTTTTATTAGGTACCGTATAGGCATTCTTCCTGTAAGTTACCGTGGGATATTGTAAGCGTTCTCTAATGAAGACAAGATAAAGAAATTGCAAAATAAATCAAAATTACGTTATATCTTAATTTTATGTTATTCTTCATAATACTTGTCCTCCCAAAATATATAAATTGCATAATATTTTGTTTTCACTTCCAGTGATTCCAGAAGTTCCTCTCCGGATATTAAAATACCGACAGAGCACTTACTTTACCATTTCCCGGTACAGCTATAAGATGGCGATAGTATATCGCTGAATACCGATCAGAGGACTAAAATGTTCTTTGTTTGATTGATCAATTAATTTTTGTATTTTCACGAACCGTCAAGATAACTCTTTGATTTCGTTGTTTAATAAGGACACATAACTTTGCCGTTTTTTAAAAATAATATCTCACAATCTGTAGATAACACTTTCAACCTAAAGAGTAAAAAAATAAAACCGCCGTAATGATTCAACAATCCCCAACCGTGTATTAAAATAAATTAAATAATCCACAAAGTAATACACGATGTTCTCAAAAATCGTTTAAAGAACTCAAAGTAAAATGTACGTAAAACTACACGTATATAGCTCGACAACGAAAGGGACAAAAGAAGTACAAAGATGAGATAAAGATACAAAGCGAAAGTAAGAAAATCCACAGATAATTAAAACCCTTGTCTTCTAACAATGAAATTCTAAAGATACTAATCTCGAATTAAATAATTATAAATATTCTTATTAAGTTTTGTACGGAGTATTCCAAGGATCGTCGAAAGTATCGCAAGGCATGTCCGATAGGAGCGTATTGGAGTGGACAGTTGGTTGTTGGCTAGCAGCGTACTGGCAGGAGGAGAATCTGGCAGAAGCGAGCCGCTCTCTGGCGGCGATGCACTGTACCAGCGAGGCTGGCTCGGCCAGCCAGCTCGCGGTGCCAGAGTCAGAGGTTCCCCTGTGCGCGAAGGCTTGTAACTCGTTGTAACGTAACGCGAAGGTGTGCCGAGGCTGGCTTGCCTGTTACCTGCCGTAGTACAGGGACGGCGTATTGTGAAAGTGCGGTGCCGTGCCGTGTGCGTGTCCAAAACGACTGAACGTCTCGTCCGGATCAGGATTTTCGAGATCGAAGGAAAAAGAAGGACCTGTACGAGTACGTGGTGAGCGGAGCATGAGGTAAGTCCTAGAGGAGGATAATCGGCGATGGTTTACCTTAAATCTCACCGGGGAATAGGGTACGCGCTGGATGCGCACCAAGAGTTGAGCGTAGTCGACATACAGAGGTTATGTTTCATGTTGAATTCTCTCTCTCTCTCTCTGTCTCCTTCTCACTCTACTCTCCTTCCTCTCTCTGGTTATTTATCTCGCTTGTTCTACCAATCTCTTGTTATATTCTCTCTTTCTTTGTCACTTCATGAGCCTTGGCAAATTCCTTACGACTTCATCACATGCCCTGTAGTGATCTTCGCGAATGGCAGTGGTCCTTAGAATGGCAGTACGCGTCGTGGCGATCACCAGAGAGTGGATTGGTACGACATGGAGTACAGGAGTGCGTATGATACTCGTTATAATCGACTGAAATTTGCAATCAACTTCATCAACACCAGGACGACAATAACCTCTCGATACGTTCGATCATCTTATTCCACATATCTTCACCGACGTCTAAGGTCTTCGTCAGGAGTGTTTTTTTTGTCATGGCCACACCGTGTCCAGGTCTTGTGTGAAGTTTCATAACCAGTGGACTCCCGCTTTCCTTAAAATTTCGCAAACGATCTGTCAGCTGTGTCTGTCGGTTCCTCCTTCCATGCCACCTGTCTGCTATTCCTGCGTGCACCGGGACGCCGTTCTATCCTCGCATCGCGACGCCCATGGCCCCCCTCTAGTCATACTCACCAGAGACTTATCCACGTTCAGGTACAACTTGTTGCTAATTTTATATTATATTCAATATTACCCAAGTGTTGGTTGGTTCCTTTTATTAAAGAAATTTCTTATTCCTAGCTCCTGGTATTAGCCTAGAGGATACATCTAGAGCGGAGGAGAGAAGGAAGGCTTGTTGATATTTCGGCGCGCAGGCCTCTGGCTTGACAGCGCGACCGGCCTTGAGCTCTCCTCTCGTCCCTCTACTCTTCGTCATAGTCTTGTGCTCTTCGCTCTTCACGTCCCTCGCCATACGTCTCTCTGCCACTGGCCGAGCTTCGGCTCCCTCTTGATCTTCATGGAGCCCCTTGTCGTTCCCTACCCTACCCTACTACAATACTGTACCCTGCTCTACCCTATTATCTTGCTTCTCTCTGAATGTTTCCTTCTCTTTCTTTTAGCCCTTAGACTCCCGACGACTCTACCACACTCGGGACGATCCTTGATCCTGCAATGCTTCTATTATTCATCCCTCAATCACCTGGCACTCGTAAAGCATACGCATTGGATATGTTTCGAGGAAGCTGAGCGTCTTGACATTTGCTCAAGGCTTTGCCTAATTCTATTTTAATTGTACTCTCCTTCTCTGGAGACAAAACGGGAACGGAGTAGCTAGCGGTATTACGATTACGGTAATGGTATTGGAGCACGGTAATGCGGCGCGGGACTTTCAGTCTCCTAGAACTGTCCACGTAGGATAATAAAAGATGGAAGTTATTTGAGTATTACGTTATCTCTCTCTCTTCTCTCTCTCTCTAACTACAAATTGTAATCTCTAGATGGACCTCGCATCATCCTTTCGTACTGTGGAGAACAGGTACCTAATAATAAATGCGATTAGAGAAGCCTTATCACTACGTCTGATTCATAACCATTTCTTCGAGTACGATAAGCCGACCTGAAGGCCCCTACATGACTTTTCGCTCCACCTCGGAGTCGCCTTCGCTAACCACGATATCACCATCACCCACCAGTAACGCCACCACCACCGGCACGTCGCCACCACCGAGATAGAACGGCGTCGCGACGCTACCCGTGTAATCGGCAGGTTGCGCAAGTTCCCTCTCGGACGATCTTATCGTCGGGCTCTCTGGTTACGAGGCGCGTAAAAGAAGCCACGATATTGCCGTAGCCTCTATGAAACTCGGGATCCTTGAGATGCGGATAAGCCTGCCGGTTTATGAATATTGATGAACCTTTCTCGACGCACCGCCTCAGTACTTTACTCAGGGAACCAGCAACCGCACCTTTACCTCCTAACCACGCCGTTCCTCCTGGACTCACGCTCTCTCGCCACGGTAACCACGTTTCTTCGTACCTAAGTGCACCCCAAGGAATCTCCTCTAACCTTTGTCTCATTCCTGAGCACTGGACAATTCCTTTCTACGATTTACTATTAATCGTTGCTTCTTTTTTTTCTTTTAGGTTATGTCACTCTGCTCCGCGAATCCATCGTCGTCCTTCCCACCCGGTGCATCTGTAAGCTCGGCGAACTTCTTTCTCGCCGGTGTCGCCATTTTCTCTGTACCCTTCCAATCGGCGTCTCTCCTTCGCGTTATGCCTTTTTGCTCGTAGACGTGTATCGCGTTATCCTGACCCGACGTAACGTGGCGAATGGCCGTACGCGGCTGCACGTAACTGTACTTTCCGCTCGAACCAAGCGGCTCCGACCTTCTGTCGCGAATGTCTGTCTCTCGCTCGATTTCCACGAGTCGCCCGTAAATTCGTAGCCGCCTCGTCTCTTCTCTCAATCAGCTAGAAAGAGCCCTCCGACTTTCTTCTTTACCTTTCATTCATGGCTTACCGACCTCTTCGGCGTCGAGGCGGACTGCAGAAGTCTCTGCCAGGTGATTTTCAATTATCAGTCGCGACGCGGTCTTACTCATAACGCTATCGAGACTGGACGTGATCGATCGAGCCAATCTGATCGGTAAAGAATCGATGCCGATAGGGCGTGTACACGGGATAGTTAGAAGAAACGTCGCGGGCAGCTGCCAGCCGGTTTGACAACCGGTTTTCGTTATGGCCGAGAGTAAAAAAAAAATGCTCGAGCCAGGGGAATAATAATTTTAATCGATACCGCCAGGCCACTGGTTATCCCGTGTACGTTCGAATGGGCGAGATATTAAAGATATGCGGCTCTGGGACTCTGACTCGCTGGCTCACAGACTCCCTGACTCTCTGACAAGGCCCACCGGCTCTCCGGTGAAAGGAAAACACACACGTTCTTATGCGTAGACGGGCCCATACGTCGTCCAAACGTAACGAGTATGGTATAGATACCATACGAGGAACGCTGTTAGATTACACGTGTGCGAAATTATTTACTTCCGTCCTAATGATCTCTGTCGTAACGAGGACTGTCATTGTTCTTTTTCGTGTCCTTTACGTCTTCGCGTAATCCAGTGGAAAAATTGGAATCCGACTGCAGAGTGCCCAACGACATAAATAACTAGTGATACCAAGAGAATAGACACCCGTGAAAAAAAAAAAAATGTTAACCCAACACGTGCATCACTCGCAACTATTGAAGTCTCGACAGTGCAAGTACAATCCCCTCTAAAACCTTAAAATAGGTGGATCCTCCTAGGTCGGTCGTTGAACTCTGTCTCTCTGTTTCTCGTATTATCTTTTCTCTCTCTATCTCTCTCTCTCCTTCTATCTCCTCTCTCACCACCCGCGCTCCATCGGATCTACGAAAATCAATGTACAGAAGCCAGGTCGTCTGCTGTCGATTACCAAGAGTTACGATAATTCATCCAGTCATACCAATCTGTATAAGGTCTTTCTTAGTCTTCCTTGTAGCCGTCCTCTCGCCGTATGTGTATTGCTCTTTGATGGACTGCGTACGTACGACGTAGTAGCCACGTAAGGCTGTAGGTAGGGTTAGGTCGTAGGTCGTTAAGGGTTCCTACTGGTGGTAACGCTGATATAGTAGGTATAGTAGGTACAGCCACGGCTTAACCACAGTCCACTCCTAGACAAGTTCAGACGGAATGATGCGTCTCATTGGTCCTTCAAGTGCAAGGGTAGATGTCGACGGGTTAGGTCTGACGGAGGTGGAGGTGGAGGTGGTGCAAGAACGCACTGGCAATGCAAGTAGGGATGGTGGTGTCTAGAGCAGTGGGGGAGTTCAGAGTCATGCAGTTGGGAGTGGTGAGTGCACACGAGGGTGATGCAGGGCTGGCAGGCAGGCGGGCAGGCTTTGGTCTCCAATGGGTTCCCTGTTGTACTGCGTGGCTCAAGTGCACGTCTGTTACCAGGGTGGGGATAGGGGACCTTGAGCCGTGTCACGTGACCCCGAAGGTGCAAGGGGTAGGGTTCCGAGGGCCTTGACCTTACCGGCCTGGGAAGAGGCTGACTCGGCTGTGACTGTGACTCTGACTCGGCTCGACTCGACTGACTTACTACGGCCGCTTCCAAAAACGTAGACCCCTCATGCTATCTGTAATCTCCCGTGAGAGTGAGAGAGAGCGAGAGACATAGATAGAGAGAGAGGCAGGTCGGATTTTTTTTGTTATGCTCTCGATGACATATTCCCGGTGCAGTTCCTCGATATCGTATGTCGATGATGGATATCTGATGAATTGATAGGTTAGGATCGTCGCTTGGGCAAGTTGGGCGGAAATTGTTGGATTTTTTTTTTTCATTTCCTCTGGCACACGGTTGAAGTTGATTTTGGAGGTTCCTCGGAGAGCATCCTCACGACAAGCAACGCCCAAACCAGATAGCGACGTGACTCGACACCCTCGGGGGAGGCTGGGGCCCGCCAGGAATGCCGGTGCCGCGATTATCTATTTATTTTATTAATCGATAAAAACTGCGAGAACAGGTTCCGGCACCCATCTCTTCGCTTCTCGTCTCGTCTCCTCTCTTCTTCTCTTATCCAGTAACCCGGTGGACCGTAGTTGCCGCCGGGTTATTGCTGCATTTGTCGAAAACGAGATATCATCAGGTTCAGGCCTACCTATGCGCACCGTTCCTGTGCATATTTTTTTTCTTCCTTGGACGCGTACCCATAGCCAGACACCAAAGTGACGAATAGAAAAAAAGGCTTTGCTTCTTGGATTTTGGAATGCACAACTGGCTCCGGATGCAGCCTGGAATTCTTCGTTACCCTCGGCGACGCTGCACGATGTACGTTCACGTATCCGATACGCCTATACGCATACGAATTACGTACGACGCTACTCCTTCGGATACCTGATAGCTATCGGTATCAAGTAGGGTTGTAAAAAAAAAATCTTACCGAAATACATTTTTTTTAAATCCTAGTCACGACCAAGTAATTCTGATATCCTGATACAGCGTTACTTATCCGATAACAATTTTTTGTCGAAGGCTGTCTGCGTTATTCATCATTTCGTTATTTCGCCATCTCTGTCTTCGTCTTAGGTACGTAAATCCGCATAGGTCCACCTCTCTCGCACTCACGGATGGTACAGGACGATATGAAAATCTTTAAAGTCATTGTATCGTGTACCTATACAATTGCAGCACGCGTCATGACGCAAAATTTTCCTCAATCATTTTTCTTTTTCATGGAACAGAATCAAGGAACTGAGAATTATAAATCACCGTTGAGGTGGCTCCCTCTTTTTTTTTTCTTTTTCCTTCCCACATCATTGAAGCTTCTGACCAACTCATCCGTGTACGCATAGCACCGTGATGTCTGTTCGATATTGACCTCGTGGCTCCTGGTAACGCGTCCGTATCTATGCTTCTGGACAGCATGCATCATATCTGACTACTTTTTATAAGACCGCCAAGGCAAGAGTCGTAGTGGTGGACGGTCACTTGGAAGTATTACATACACACACGCGTCTGTAGCAGTTGTCTATATTTATATCTCTCGGCATGTGCGTGTCCGTTTCCGCGCGAAGGTCGTCTGGGACCGGAAGTGAGTCGACCTTGCGGCTACGACCGTTATGCATACTCCGGAAAGTTTCCCCATTCTCAGGAGTCCATGATCCCCCCCCCTCCCCGCCCCCTTAACTACCCTTTGCTCAGGGGATGATATTCCGTTAGGCGGGAAATTTGAATGTTCACGGACACAAGATAATAATATTTTTTTTCTTTCTTTTCTCTCCCGCAGAACAGGGTATATCCGGTGCGGAGACTCCAGAGCAGAGTGACGACTCCATTCCCAGGGTATAAATCCTCAGGGAGGCCGGATTACGTACCTCGTGGAGCAGGAGGGCTCCTCAGGATGCTGAGCGTCCCGGCGAGCATCCACGGGCCCCGAGTCTGCGTGCGAATTGCCCGGAGGATAGCCAGCTGAGAATGTCGGAGCAAAACGGGCCCACGGAGGGCCCGGGCCCAGGCTGGTGGCCTCCGGCACAGTCCTGGAAGTCATCTTCGTTGGGCGCACGCACCGAGGCTGGGAAGAACGTTTCCGTCACTACGATTAACGTACCACCGGCCCATGAGATGCATGACGGTAATATTTAGACCCGTGTTCGAGTAGGGTTTCTTATTATCAGCTACCTGCTATCGCTGCCACTAGCACTAAAGCTAATACTAATCTCATGTCACCAAGGGATTGCAGTATGTAGCTATTTGCGTCTTTGAGTACTTTGCGCTACTCTGAGAACGCGGCGTGAGCTTTCTATGACGATACGGGAGTAAATAATATTATTGTACGTGGCGCCTGGATGTCGCTGGCATGTTTGGTCTTTCAGGCACGTTTCCATTGTATATGGGGTAGTATTCATGATTATGGTGAACCCCCCCCCCCCGTGCATAGCTATGCTACCTGTAAATATGTAGCAAACAGGTATATGGGTATAATATGGTTTGTGACGTTGATTAAATGAGTGGAATGTTTTTCCGTAGCCCGCTCATAGTGTATAGTTGTGCGTGTAGATGTGAATTGGTAGTTGAATTTTTGTCGATGCAGACGGAAGTGACGTTGGTAACCCGAGAGACGTTTTGTTTTATAGGTAAGAGCGTCTGCAAGTATCTGGGAGGACAGAATGGCGTGACGGTTTCAGTGGTGTCCAGCTGCGGATCAGCTTCCGCTTCTGGGTCCAGTAATGTCGTCGGTACCGGAAACGCTGGCGAGTCCGGTTCCGTGGACGACGTTGAAGACAGTGACGGTGAGGTGAGCAAGATCGATTTCCGGGGTGTTAATCTGCGCACGAAGAAGAAACGGGATGCTTCCGGCGGACAAGAAAGTGAGAACAGTGCAATTGGCACTGACAATATTCAGCAGCAACCCGAAAGGCCAATGTCTTGGGAGGGTGAACTCTCGGATCAAGAAATGTCTTCCAATACTATCACGAATCAGGTGGGTAGAGAGGGATCATCCTCGATCAGGCCATGCAAAAGAGCAACTTGAATTTGTTGCCGTTACGTTGTATTTAACTTTTAGGACCACGAAGAAACATTTATGGAGGGTGTACAAGTGTGCAGTGCGAGTCCTGGACCGCAGGAACAAAAGTTTCCAATAAAACCGGAGCCGGACTTTAGGTCAAGTCCAGGACTCGCTTTGGGCTCCCTTAATGAGACTGCCTTGCCGCTTACTCATGCTCAGCAACTGCAGCAGCAGCAGCAACAACAGCAACAGCAACAGCAACAACGTGGTCTGGATGGTCTCGAACAGACACAGCAGAGCGACCTACCTTTGCTTGTTGGCAAACTCCTAGGGGGTTATAATAGTTCAACCCCGAATCACAGTCCTGTACTAAATCCCCGGCATCATCTCACTAAGCACAGTCACACCCGGTCTCAAGTAAGGACATTGCCAAATCAAAGATTTTATGGTATGACTTTTTAAATCCTTATAAAATGTGTTTTCATTTCTTATGTGTTCCATCAGGTCCCTTCGCCGGATTCGGCGATTCACTCGGCCTACAGTGTCTTTAGCTCTCCCACGCAGAGTCCTCACGCGGCACGGCACTCTGCACTAGGTGCTGGCAGTCCTGTACCATCCTCATCGCTGTCACTTTCACGACACAGTTTCAATAATTCCACGTCTTCGTTATCCTTGTCTCTCTCGCACTCTCTATCGAGGAACAATTCGGACGCCTCCAGTAGCTGTTACAGCTACGGATCCCTTAGTCCACCGACACACTCGCCCGTCCAGCAACCGAGGCATTCCCATCCGCAGCAGCAGCAGCATCATCAAGTTACTCAGGGCAGTCCTTTACATCTACCCGCAGCCACCGGTGCCACTCATCATTATTCCACCCCGGGATCGGAACTCTCGGAGGGTCTCGCAGAGGACCAAGAAGACTGTAGGATAGCGCCGGCACCCTCGGGCATCTCCACAAGGCAGCAACTTATAAATAGTCCATGTCCTATATGCGGCGACAAGATCAGCGGCTTCCATTATGGTATATTCTCCTGCGAATCCTGTAAGGGATTCTTCAAGAGGACCGTACAGAATCGTAAGAATTATGTGTGCCTGCGTGGCGCGGGATGCCCCGTCACTGTCGCCACTAGGAAGAAGTGTCCAGCATGCCGATTCGACAAGTGCCTGAATATGGGAATGAAGCTGGAAGCGATAAGGGAGGATAGGACTAGAGGCGGTCGCAGTACCTATCAGTGTACCTATACTCTACCTGCTAACCTTATCGGTGGGCCTGCTGGTGGCATTTCCGGTGATAAAATCACCGGTGGTACCTGTAGTCCAGCACCGCCGGGATCGGAGCATCATCACTCAATGAGATATCATTCAAATCATTCGCACAAGTTGCAAATGGTGCCACAGCTCCTACAGGACATCATGGACGTGGAGCATCTCTGGCATTACAACGACAATGATCGTATGACTAGTGGTCAGGGTAGTGGTATCAGTAGTGGTAACGGTAGTGGTAGCGCTGGCGGTGGCGGTGGTGGTGGTAGCGGTAGCGTTACTGGTGTCAGTGGTAGTGCTAGTGGCGGTGGAAATTCATCCGGAGGCGGAAGTTCATCCGCCGTCGGAAGTAACGGGAACATACCTGGAGGAGAATCGTCGAGACCAAGTTCCGCGGGTCCTCCATCCTCCAATCACGAACAACATTCGCCACCGGCGAGTACCCCTAACTCGAATTCAACCTCCAATCCTAATGGAAATTCCACGCAGCATCCGGACTTTCTTTCAAATCTGTGTAACATCGCCGATCATAGACTCTACAAGATCGTCAAGTGGTGCAAGAGTCTACCGCTCTTCAAGAACATCTCCATAGACGATCAGATATGCCTTCTTATAAATTCCTGGTGCGAACTCCTCTTATTCTCCTGCTGCTTTCGCAGTATGAGTACGCCTGGTGAGATCAGGGTGTCCCTTGGCAAGTCGATAACTCTCGAACAGGCGAGACAGCTAGGTCTTGCGACGTGTATCGAGAGGATGCTGGCCTTCACAAATAATCTTAGACGACTCAGGGTGGATCAGTACGAGTACGTGGCGATGAAGGTGCGTTCACGATGAAATCATGGAAAATTAACCCTAACACGAACTTTCATTATGAATCTCTGTCTCTTACTTGATACCCGTCACTTCATCTCTGTCCCTCTGTCACAGGTCATAGTTTTGCTAACCTCCGACACCAGTGAACTGAAAGAACCCGAGAAGGTAAGAGCGTCCCAGGAGAAGGCTCTCCAGGCACTGCAGCAATATACAATCGCAAGGTATCCCGAGATGCCGGCAAAGTTTGGAGAGTTGCTACTCAGGATCCCGGACCTGCAGAGGACCTGTCAGGCCGGGAAGGAGTTGCTCAGCGCAAAGCGTGCCGAGGGCGAAGGCAGTTCTTTCAATCTACTAATGGAACTTCTACGAGGCGATCATTGAACTCGTCATATTCGTTAACGTCGCCCCTCCAGGTTACTATAAATATATATATATAGACGTAAAAGGAATCAACGACAGACACACAAGTGTACACACACATCACCTGGGGACGAGCTTAAGGTTGCGTCCTAGCCATAGAACACTCGTTAAACTTCGATGAAGTCTTATAAACGCCCGGTTATCTCGTTCTCCCAGATTTCGCAGGCTTTTAAGTAGGGTCCATTAAAGTACCGGGAATCAGGTAGTACTAGCGGTAGTAAATAAGAGGAGCATTTACAGAAAGATATCATGAAAAGTATTGTTAAGATGGTATGTGTGTCTGTATGAAACTTAAGAGAGAGAGAGAGAGAGAGAGAGAGAGAGAGAGAGAGAGAGAGAGAGAGAGAGAGAGAGAGAGAGAGAGAGA
>JARQTH010000581.1:177087-314409 GCA_030142595.1 Trachelus iudaicus
AGAGAGAGAGAGAGAGAGAGAGAGAGAGAGAGAGAGAGAGAGAGAGAGAGAGAGAGAGAGAGAGAGAGAGAGAGTCAACGCAAAATGCAAGATGATAGATCAGAGAATAGGGAAGTGATGGTGCGAACGAATAGAGTATGAAAAGGATGGAGAGAGCCGCACGAGAAACGACTGTAATACGCCTAGAGTCCATAGTAATGTTAGCTCGTGGTGAGGGAACTATATTTCTAGAACTATTAGAAAATAGGCTGATAGAGAACTTATAGACACTAATATATGTGTATACAAGCATATATATATTTTCTACTGAAATGCTTCCAATACGGGGCTTGCGTTCTAGCATTCCTGCATTCCTGCCTTCTTCAAATACAGGAGTTTCGATGCGGCCTACGGTATAAGCCCCACCCACAACGTCCAGCGTTTGTCCAGGATGCGAGCGAGACTGATCACTAGAGAATTCCGATCGAGGCTGAGGCTGAGATTGCGAGCGAAAGTATTTTCTATTTTTCTTTTCTTCTACCGCTTCCCACCCTCCGGTCGAAAGTCCTCTTACCAATTTCTTTTATACTAATCGCAACCTTTATGAAAACCAGTGGGATCATTATTTTCTTCGTCAGAGATAGTACGAATGGTTGATCCATATCTTTATGTGAAATTAAGGAAAATTAAAAATATCTGTAAACAAGTGCGTGCGCATCTGTCTCTGCGTGTGTACCGGCGAAGAGAATTAAGGGATGTTTGAGCAAGTCGAGTGCGAGTGTGACAAAGATAGGGCAAATCAGTACGTGTCTTTTTTTTTTATATATGCGGCACTGAAAGTGCAACGTCTTGAGACGATGACGTTTTATGATAAAAACACCACCAGTATTTTGTATTATTTTTTCTTCTTTTTTTTCTCTTTCATTCACGTTTACTTAAAAGCAGTGTCACGGTGCGTTATACATATGTAATATGGAGCGAACGATAAGATTAACGTGCGACAGACGACGGCGCGAATCAGGAGCGACAACGGTGACGGCAAAAGCAACAAGAAAACAATGTACTTAACAAAAAAAAAAAAGAAAAGAAGAATCGAGCGGAGAATTCTTAATCCTTAAGGCTTACCCGATTATATCGCGTACACCTTTCTTGAGGTATTTTTTTAATATACACTTTACACATCATTACACAATATTAAGCCCAAAAATATATATATATATACACATTATATATATTCTGTATATAATAAGCATTACGGAAAGACACGCCAGCGTTCCCGCGTGTAGATACGTCCTGATCCGACGACTCGGCATTAATTAATTATACTATAAACATATATTTAAAAAAAATATATATATTATATACATATATCAAGCGTCCCGTCTTTTGGGGCGTTTCCGGTCCGGAAACAAAATGAAACTGATTATCCATTCTAATTCGATAGGGGGAATGGGGTGGGTGGGTCGGGGTAGGGGTACAACAATATTTAAGGGTAGATACTTTTTGTAGCGTGCCTAGCGTGCCAAGGAGTAACTATTGTTACATAAGGTGGTCCGTGCCAGAGTGTTCCAGCGTAACGAAGTAAAAGTACTAAAGATAAAAGAAAACTCGCAGAAGCAAAATTAAATGTGCGAAACAGTAAAAGAGACAAGGAAAAGATAAGCATAGGCAATTTGTAATCCCAGTGACTAGACACGGGTAATCGACTGGGAACATATAATGTGCGGTTGGTTATGCCCGTCGAAAAAAAAAGTAAAGAAATAACAATTGTACGAATAATAATGATAATAGGATGTCGGATAAATATATTGTCTCTATTGGAAATGCGTCTTATTGCAATATATATATTTCACGCGCTCCATCTGAAAAAGGAATGTCTTATTACGTGGCGCGTGGGTTGTTGGCCTTTTCTAATTACATACTGAACACACAGAAATACAGGCGCAGCATACGATGTCGATTATCGCTGCGATTAAATCAATAAATAGTAATTTGATAAATGTTAAATAGTTAAGTAACAAATCTACGTGAAATACGTATGCCGAGGTAAGACTGCTGTAGGATTGGAGAAGACGAACAAAAAGAGAAACGAAAGGAAATAAAAAAAAGAACGCCGAATGGTCTAGGTTCAGGTCGTATTTTATATATTGTATAATCGATCAGTGGAAAACAACGTGACGGCGATATAATAGTACGAGGGATTAATACAAGATGCACCCAGGACTCCTTCACGGGGTGGACGGAGCGTTTAGTTTATTACTGAACACAGGACGAGTATTCATGTTACAGATTGAATATATGCAAAATGGATATACGTCTATTGGCGGTTATTCCGGAATTTTTATTTTAAACGATTTACGTACTACCAAGCAATATTTACAGGATTACGTAATAAAAGTTAAAGAGAGAGGAAATATAAAAAAAATCACATACATTATCCTTCGTACACGTGCATATGTATATGTATACATACATATTATTTATAATCTGCGCTAATTAACACTCACAATCACACAACCGATACGATTAATCAATGGCTACGTTTTTACCACTAAATTCGAATTACAGTTGAAATATATTCACTGTATATCTATAGTTTACTAATGTACAGATATACAAAACGTGTGTTTCATGGTTCAAATTATCTCCGGTAGGAACGCAATCTCTCGCGCCAGGATGTTCGACTTCTCTCGATTAATGAAGTAACTGAAAGAGAGGAAGAAGCTAACATTTTAACAAAGGGGAAGGAACATTTTCATGCGTGCTGAAAGATGAGGATCGTTGTTTATAATTAATATACCTGTAATGACAATTGTAATAGACGGAACGGTGGTAGTGTGATATGAACGTGGATCGAGTAACAGCTGGTTAAGATGGCTGATGACGACGACGAGGATGAAAGAAAAAGTAAAAGAAATAGCAAAACAAACAAATATCCAGTATTCCCGATGATTCATAATGAATTGGTATTAATGTCGCTGAGAGGAGATATAATTGATAGTTCTCTAGGGTTCACGTGAAAGTAAGAAACATTGTAAATAGAGAGTGAGAGAGAGAGAGAGAGAGAGAAGTTTTTGATTGTTTTTTGAACAATAGCGGCCAGGTTCGTAATTGCTGAATGACTGACAATGGATAACTGCGTGAAAGGGAAACGTGCGTCAGAGGGTGTGTCTGTCTGATATGTGACATGAGTTTATGAATATCACAATAATTGCACGATGAAAATATTCTGTATGAGTATGAACTGCGTGCGTGAGTGTGCGAGTGAGAATCACGTTCTCTCAGTTTTCTGCCTTTTCAATTCTGCTTTATAGAGAGAGAGAGAGAGAGAGAGAGAGAGAGAGGGAGGGGGAGAGAGAGAGAGAGAGAGAGAGAGAGAGAGAGAGAGAGAGAGAGAGAGAGAGATTGGATTGGATGATATTGTGCGACGCAAATGAGTCGTAGGGCCGGGGAGGTTCTAAAAAAAAAAATAAAGCGACGCAAGGGTAGCATACGGAGAGAACGGACAGGATGGATGCGTGAGAGTGGTAGGTATTAATGATTGCAACAAAAAAAAACGTAAAAAAAAAGAAAGATATTTGCCTGTTGAAAAAAAAAGTGTCTATTCTATGTTTATATTTGATAATAGTTATTTCTATATCTTTGAATATAATACTTATATTGCAATTCGAGAACAGATTGTTTTTATATACAGCAAATTTAATGATAATAAAATTATTTATGAATTCTTTTTCTTAATGATAAGCGAAATGGAGGAGCGGGAGAGGAATGGAGGAGGAGAAGTAGTAAAAGTAGAGAGGAGAAACGTGCATAGAAAAAAAAAACAATGGTCTAATAAATAAATAATGATAATGATTATTAAAGGTGGCAATAAAAATACATGCAGTTTAAACGGGACGATTCCATCGAGCCGAGGATGCTAGAATTAATTAACATATATCGTTAATCGAACGCGATTGTCCCTTATCGGTATATGTAATGTAAAAGGTCTCCTTCGCTTGCGTTAATTTCTTTTTTATACTTTTTTTTTTCAACCGATCCCATTCATGACTAAGTTATCGGCACGTATAAATATTGTCGTGCGCGTTATGTGCGTTTTACATATAATAGTATATGTATGGATACACGTTCTTTTTTTTTAATAACCCTTTTTCTATTTCACTTTGACAAAGTTCTTTTGTCTACGATTGACAATATTTAGGCAACTGTGTAATAAAGCGAGCCGCGACGGGGGTGGAGGAGGTAATTAAAAGAATTATTCGATATTCGAAGAAGAGCTTAAATACGACAGACTGTACCGACAATTATATATTATACACAAACTATAAATATAATAATAATAATAACAGCAACAATAATAATATTAATAATAATAGGCATTAAGGAAGCATACGAGTAAGTGGTAGAACCCGATGTAATAATAAATAAACAGACGATATCCTAGTATAATTAATTATAGATACTCACGTATAGTATTCTTAATCGATATTACGATGAAATGAGTATATATATATATACACACACAAACACACACATGTGTATCTTATATAGGTGAAAAAAAGATGAAAAATTATACAAGAAATTTTTGTAGAATTTGACGCGTTATGACGTCAGCGATTTACCGAGAACTGCGGAAACGCGAGTTACGGGGATAGAACGGGGAAGACGCGGGAATTTTACAAGCTCGCGTTCTACATGACTTTAATTTTTGTTCTCAAAACTTGGGGACAAGACTATTCGATGCGAATACAGGTAGAGCGTAGTTTTATACATACGGTACGATTAATTATTATTATTATTGCAAAATAAAACACTTTTTATGAAGATACTCTTATCAATCCTCGATTGCCTCATAACGGTAAGCGATCTCACAAAATTGTTGTTCATCGAAAGGAGAGTGAAGGATACGAATGAAAGATACTTCTCATTTAAATTGGCATTTTCAAGTATATTCAATTTCGGACGGACTACATCACTTCGATGCTATCTCCAGCATCTCGTTTATGTCTACTATTTTTTCACGTGGTTTACCCAGTTTCCGACCACGCTCTTCCTCCACTCTATTTATCTTCTCCCAGTCTTGGTAGAACACTGTGGTAATATTCTTCTTCTTTAGAATCTCTGAGAGACCCTCATATCCTGGCTTGATTATATCTCTGTTGATCTCTTTGCAAACCATGCTACCCACTTGAAAGGCATTGGTCATTGTTGATAAAATTACACCGACTGGTCCAGTAGCGACCCAGCCCGCGGCGTACAAGTATCTTTCTACTTTGCCGGAAGTATTTAGAACGTGACCTTTACGCATATCGAATGGCACTTTATTGTCAATTGGAACGGATCTATAGCCAATACTCCGTAGTGCGATTCCACAGGGAATCACTTCAAATTGTCCAGTGGCTTTGGCAATTTGTGCTGATGAAATTTCACCTTCCAAGACGTTTATGGAAAACTTTATTTCCTTTATAGAGTCAGAACCTTTCATCTCTATGGGACTTCGTAGAAATATTGGATGCAGATTTTTACTGCTATTTCGTTTCTCCTGGATAGATTCGTCCAGTGACCTTAGCATCAGTTCCATTAAGCGCTTTTTCGGACGCTTTAATTGCTCTACTATTTCTCTCATATTTGAAAAGTCCTCGGGACGCCAGTGGGTCTTACAGTTTTCTAGTTTTATTAATTCACGTAATTCTGCTATCGTAAACGCTGCCTGTAAAGGACCACGTCTGCCCACCAGGGATACTTTTTTTATTTTGCTACGTGATAGCTGCTCAAGGGCATATTCCGTTATGTCGGTACTCTGTAATATAATAGAATTATTGTATTTTATAAAGTGAAAGAGATGTATGACGTTGACTCATCTTAAGAACCTTTAGCTTGTCTATGGGCGTTAGAAGAATCCTGGCTATGTCCATAGCAACATTACCCTGTCCAATAACAATAGCTTCTTCCACGTCCAGATTCACTTGCAGATTCTTGTCTGTTGGAACGCCATTGTACCAACCCACGAATCGGCGTCCCGATATAACGTTATTCAAATTCTCACCGGGAATTCCTAGTACTCTATCTTCCTCCGCGCCGTAGGTCTGAATTGTAAAAATATCATTACTTCCGGCACCAGGATTCTTGTCTGGCATTGAGTCGTGGACGTTACCAGAATTACTGCATGATAATTCTCTTTGAGTTGTTCGACAGTGACGTCACTGCCGACATTAACGTTTCCCAGGAATTGAAAACGCGGATTCTGAGCTGTCTTGTTGAAGGTGTTTATCACATTCTTAACCTCAGGATGATCCGGAGCTACACCAAAGCGTACCAAACCAAATGGTACTGGTAGTCGTTCCAAAATGTCAACCCTGGTATCTGGCAAGGTCTGATAATTGAAATAAGTTTTTTGAATTTTGGATTTCAATTGAATGTGAAAAGTTGTTACGCACCTTCAGTACTTGCTGCGCTGCATAAAAGCCTGCTGGTCCACCACCAACAATACAAACACTGGGAGCAGAGCTTCTATTGCAAAAATGACGTGTAGTGCCGTATACATTGCGACACTTCATTGTACTGAAATTATTAATTGATTTTAAAAAATGCATTCTTTTCGTTAATAAGTATTTTTAAAAGAGGATAAAACACTGCCGAGGCTTACACCGACATTGCGCAGATACTCAGAATATTTTCCGACGGAACTAAACTCCATCTGTACTCTAAGTCAACTGGCGAATCGGATCCAGACATTTATATGGACTTATATGGTAATTCGGTCAATGCTCAATGCATTAACCATTTCGACCTTATCTTGACGATTCTGTCGAGCTTTCATGATGGTAGATTTGTTATTATTTTATAAAGAATAAATAATTTTTATCATTTGGCTCATGTGATATTGTTTTATGTAGAACACGTGGGATCTTTACATCATTATTAAAATAAAGTTATTAAATAATGCCATTTTACAATATATTCATTCATTTTTCATAAAGTTTTCTTTACGTTGTATATCTGTATCTCTTCTGCTTTAATTATCCATATTGTCTTTGACCATTTCAGCAACGTAGTCAATGCAGTACTTGACAAGCCAATGATTAATTTGCATAAGGTAGGGATACAGAGCCGCCCCTGGAATACAAAATTTCTATATATTCCTCACCTCGTATCTTGACTTTATAGCCTATCGTCTATACTGTAGCTTACCGCATAATTCTGTTACAGGCAGCACAGACAAGACAGTGTTGCCATTATCTTTGGCAGTCTCTGTGGCTAGGCTGATCTCTTTCAATTTCTCCAGGACACTGTCCATCGCCAAGTTAGATTTTAATATAATCACACATCCTAATTTAGGATCAATCATGAACTCCAGGTATTCAAAATTATGGGATATTATGTAGAGAAGGCCCACATGAAACTGCGTTAATAAACAGTAGCCTATTAACACTAGGTTTTCTCCCTTTGGCAATTTTAACATTTTCTCTCGTATTTTTGCCACTAAATCGTTTATACCATTTTCGGTATTCGTGTATTGGAAATGCAAAATATTTTTACTGTATTCGTTATTTGGTTTTTCACAAAATTCTTGCACACTCTTCTCAGTGGGTAGACGCAACTGCAACTGCAAAGTTTCAGCAATCTCGAATGTTGCATTACGCACTTTCAGTATCTCGCCAGCACAATATTTTGAGCTCTGCACTTTACGAAATGGCTTTCCCATGCGGATAGATAATACACCGAGTGTCTCAGGTCGCTGTAATTGTAAAATGAAAAATCTTGTTCATGGTGTATGACAGATAAAAAATAAAGTAAACACATAATTTTATTGCTCACTTGAATCCAGCGGGACGATATTGGTACTTCTATGAAGTGCAGATCCTCTGCAAACGCCATTAATCTACTTTTTGGCTCTAGATCTTTTCTCTTCAGACGTTCGTTGTAAGAGAAGTCTTGCTTCTTTGCGTCAAAGTTCATACAGTTAGTACGTGCCAATTTGGTCTTTCCAACTATTTCCTGTTCCTCTGAATCCAGTTTTCTTAAGTTATATTCTCGAAGAAAATGTAATGCCACAGCACGCCTTATATGTCTTAATGTGAAGTCTGGTTTAGTGTCATTGACACAGGATTTAAATGAGCTTATATTATTGGAAATGACTTTGCGCTGATGATCCATGAAAAATTTACCGCACTCAAATATTTGTTCTATAAAAATGTCTGGGATGTCATTTCTTCTGAACATAGGCATGTCTGATTTAAATGTATAATGCTTTCGAAGAGTGCTTAGGTAAGGTGCGGCATACTCTGGTCCCTTGAAACCCAGACATATCATATACACTTCGGAATTGCCTTCTTTGCTTGTAACTGGTTTATTTATGAATACTTTATCAAAGAGACAGCAGAGCAGATAGGTCAGACAGACTGAGGTGTGTTCAAATATTGTGAATATTTTTAAGAGAAAGCTACCACCTTTCTGGAGAATGTGAATGGCTGCGACGGTTTCGCAATAATGAAGATGTGACACTACTGTTTCTTGTTCTCCAGGTGTGTCCAGACAGTCTATACTACCGTCGGCTGTCACCAACATTACTTTATCTTTACTCTTTGCCATTTCTACTAGATTATCCAAATTATTGATGTCCATTAAGTTACCCGTGTTGTCTACCCCAAAGCACCAGTGGTCCAAAGTGTGGAGAATGAATCGGTCATCAGTAATCATACGAGATAGAGGATTCCCTTCGTAGTAAGGATTCAACGTTGTGGCTATCCAGTCCCATTGCACTGCAGGTTGGTTACTCTTTAACCAATGATTTAACGATGTCACAAAGGCACCTGGCGCTTCGCACAAATGCACAGATGTGAATTTTCTATCTGGTATTGCCTGCTCTGGTACCAAGGGAAAGGACGAGACATTCTCATAGAATTTGCACCAAGCTTGAGTCAAAAACTCAGGATCAATATGCATACGTATTTTCCAATGGACATCTCCAGCTTGATTTCTCTGCCCAGTGTGCCGATGCCATTCCAATAGATTGTAATCATTCAATCGACTTTTCGTTTCATTCAATTCTTCTTTTAATTGTTGTAATGCCTCAATTTTCCAAGGTTTTTCCATGAACATGTATTCTGATTTAGGTATCGTAAACTGGCCATTGTTGACAATTGAGAATCGTTTACTAAACAATTCAGAAATTACTTTCTCCACCTGGACATCAAGTTTTCTCGGTCGTTTCAAGAATCTTGTACAATGGGATGAGCCAAAATCTTTTGGTAGTTGTGACCTCAGCATTGTAGACATATTTCGTTTTGTCTTTACAGCGTCTATTCCTGTTTCCATTATACAAATGTATTTTTGTATAGATGATAAAGGATAGAGTGATTGTTGCTCAATCTGTCATTCATCTCTTGGTATTGTTGAAGAAAATTTTTGTTTACTAAAATCTAACATAGTTTGTAATTTAAATTTACGATATAATTTATATAAATGATTTTAATATAAGTTAATGTTGTACAAGACAATTTAAAAGATAAGTTTTTTGTGATTATCACTATTTAAATACAAACTGCTAAAAGTCTCAAAATAATGTCTCTAATTAGTGTTGCCTCGGCTCAGTGTAGAAAAAAGGTATATAACCTTACCCTTTTAGGTAATGATGACATCCAGTTAAGTTGTATTTCATTTTAAAATATCTAAATTATAGAAATCACTGGATTATAACGCAATGCTTCATTATAACCTTAACATTTCGTTCAATCTCCAACATCCTCGTCCAGAATGGATGTGTCCAGTGTGTCAATAAAAGCTCTGTGCAGTGTGTTCCAAAACGTACTGACAGTATTGCCGTACTGTAACCAACGCTGTGTCCTTATTCATCCATACGCATCTAAGAGAGATGTAATTACTTTTACAGTACCGTCAGTAAATTTCGGAACACACCCAATGTGAATCGCAATAAAGGGATGAACACCTGTTGTCTGCTGCGCAACCATGGTATAAAAGCAAAGGTACGTTATTTTCAAGCACGAGTTTCAAATTCATCTGCGCATAGCGAGTTTGCCGCCATTTTTTAACATGGCCGTGTCCAGTGCAGTAACTGGTACATATTAGTATATAATACCTCAATATTTATACCACGCTACCCACTGTCATCACATGAGACAATCAGTAATAGTGAGAAGTTCCGTTTGAAATGCAAAGTATTCGATGATGTTACAGACATAAAATAACAAGCGCAAGTCAAATTGGAATATCTGCACTGAAATCGATCATGATAAAGTTATAACTTTAAATGCCCTCGATTACCTTTAAACAGTATGACACCGCAAGATTACAGTAAGATAAATTGATTCCAATGAAGCGATAGCTGTAAGATAATTATCAATGGCTTCAAATGCTGCGTATTATCCAATTATGAGATACTTACCTTAAAACGGTAAATGCATCAATGGAATCCAGGTTACTTGGATTACAGAACAAGGTAAGTATAAATAAGGAAAGGAACGGTCATATCAGTAATCAAACGTACATGTACCTAATACAATTTATTTACACGATAAAACTAGGTATGATAGTCCGATACAAAAAAATGAAAAAAAAAACGAGATAAATGCAAATATGACAAGGAAAAGGGGACTGGATCGTTAATTGATATAGTTGGACTCTAGGCAGTCGTTGTCCTATAGGAGCGGCTATTGCATGATCACAGTGCATGACCGTGGATTACAATGATGAATTTACTGTCAGAACGTGCATTCTCCTTCGTGTCTTCATTGTGTACAGTGCCAAACGACCTCCGATCCGTTACCTTTATTGTACTGCATTAAACTTACATTTCTGCTATTTTAGCTCTTTTTCTCTAGGCTTTCAGCGGCACGTGATTACTTCTTGTATCCCAGCTTACGAAGAGCCTTCAGATCCACGTCGCCATAGTAGTCCTCGCTAGGAAATTTATTTTCTCTTTACTCATTCGGATTGGCTAGTTGCAACGCTATACTTATATAAGTATGAAATAGGAACTATCATATGTAATGTAATGACAGGATATATATAGAAGTTCACCCTCTCATACCGTTATTTACTTTCCCCCCCACTATTCAAACTCCGAGGGCATCTTGAACAGTCAATCTGTGTAAACGATCAATCATTGGTTCAATCATTTAGTATGGTCGCCCTTGCACTTTGATGTTTGATACAATGTAAAACCTATTCCGTTATGCTCTGATTCACAGGTATCATGCAGATTTATATTGTAGCTACACTCCCGGTTGCTAAGAAGGAAATGGCCGAGAGAGCAAATGACCGTAATGCTTCCTGGTTGCGACTTTTTCTCGACTAATAATAACGCCCATGGAATTTTCGAGTCGCGTAAGCCCTTGCTATTTGAATTGTCTGTGTTATATTGTTTTTCTACTATTTATTCGTATTCTATTATACCCATTATTGGCTCTTTCTTATTTCATTCGTTTTAGAAAACACAGTTCGGTTAAAGAATTATTAGAGTCACAGAGTCACAGTGCATGCAACATAGGTAAGAAACACATAAATACATTAATTGTTGAGCAGGCTTGGATAATGGGGTTGATATACGCTTTATGAGTATTTTAAGATCGCGTGATGTGTATGATAGTATAAAGAGCACATAAGATAAAAGTCACCTTAGACGATGTGAATTTTTAAGATTTTTTTATTTTGTGTCTTTTACTTTTTTGGTTTCTTTAAAAATAAGTGAGCGGGGCACGGGTAGTGTAGGGATACTTTTTGGAAGTCCTTAAGATTGAGAGAAAGAGAGAGAGAGAGAGAGAGAGAGAGAGAGAGAGAGAGAGATAGCTAGGGGGCAATATAGGAAAAGGGGCTGGGAGAGTTTAAGGGATAACGAAGTTTCCCGAGTCAAGAGAAGAAAAATTGTCTAGGGAATTTTTTGTCATTTCTAATTTTTCTAGGATTTATCAATTCTGGGAAACAAGACCGTGAATACGAGTGTATTCTATTTTCTTTCCATTACGACACGTAACTTAGATTTTTCACTTATTTTTTGGTATCGCGCCGCGAACTTCAATCCTTTGGATGTTTCTTAAGGTGTTTTCCTTTTTCTTTTACGTAGCAAGATGCAGTCTCGACTTAATAACGCGATTGCTTGGTCATTGTATAAGGGCGTCGGGTCCCCGTGGTCCAGTGATTTCAGGATCTTGGGATACCGGATAGTAAAATAGGAAGTGAAAAAAAGTTAGTCCTGGACAGGTGCGGAGGGCCTCGCGGGTACAGATGCGGCAGGTCTGGGCTTGCTCGGGGGCTTAGGCGCGTTCCTAGACTCGCCTGAGCTTTGGATTCCAGCCAGAAGTTCGCTCTTCCTGATGCTCTTCAAGTCCAGGTCACCGTAGTAATCCTCACTGTAAAGCAGAACCGAGAAATCCAGGGGTGAGGGCATGCCGTGCGTACGTGCATACCAGGGTAAGCCCTTTCTTCTGTATTTACATTAAATGCGTGCATGCGTGCTTGTACGAAACGTGCAAGATTATAGGGCAGACGTGGACCGAGCGTCAACGCCTGCGTAAGTAAAACTTAAAATTAGAGTTAGTATACACGTAGCATATAAGTAGAAACAGAACTCTACGTAGAAAAAGAATAGTGCGTCATTGATCAAATTTTTAATCCAATAGAGTGCGATGTGTTAAGGTACTTTTTGAAAATATGAAAAGCTCAGGGCTCAGCAAAAACTTCACATTGGCTCGTCCAGCGGACGACTTCCGTCTTCCATATTTTGGGCCAATCTGTAAAGAGAGTTCAACGACCTGGATAAATAATAGACACTCACCATCCGGGAACATCTTCAGGATCCTCGCAGGCGCCGCTGCCATCTGCATCACCAATTTTGAAAACGGTACCAATGGGACAACCATATTCCCTGGCGGTGCCCTCGAGGCAGATATAATATTTCCTGCAGTCATCAGGATGTGCATGCCTGGAAAAGCTACCGGATGCGCCGCTTACTTCTCCGGCAGCTGGGCAAGCGAAGCCTCCAGCGACCTCTGCGGAAGGATCATAATAATCAGGAACCCGTGAGTCCAATGAAACTCAAAAGAATAATCTTCACATAATATTTTCCAAAATTACCGTCGTTCCTGCACTCAGGAACCTGATCGGCCCACATGCAGACTCTAGCTTCTCTGTCGTAAGCAAGTCCAGGACTACACTGATAACGAGAGGCCTCGCCGTTCCAGCAATTCCAGAAGACGTCGCATTTCTTCTCATCGGCGAAGATACCGTAGAGACGTGTACAATGGGGCGTGCTAACGGCGGGCTCGAGCTGCGTCCTCTCGCCGCATTCAACGTTGTGAAGGTAGTCGCAGTTCTCGGTAAGGAACTTGCTGTCGGAGGCGTCAAATGCCAAACCGTTTCCACAGGTCTTAAGTTCAGCAACGTTGTTGTCGCATTTCCAATATTTGTCACAGGAGATGTGGTGGGGGTAGAATCCGAAATCGTCCGGACACTTGAAGCTCTCCTGGGCATTCGCTCCTGTAAATAGGAAATCGCATAGGTTAATGCTAACGTATCGCATTCTCAAGAGATGATCACGTTTTCTATATACTGTATAGTATGAAGAAACAAATGTCGAAATCGCGAAAGCAGATAAAAAGTCTAAAGAAATATATCTCTATATAATAGAGTGGCATCAAGAGACAGGAGAAAATCGAAAAGTGAAACGTGGCGCTATAGTTATTAATTCCACAAGAGGAAATTGCGCATTTCTTGAAATTGCATTTTCATCTAATCGTTATGCCACTGCTAGAATCAAGCGTCTTGAATCTCGCGAGGTGCTTCTTAATGACTGCAATCGTCTAATAACCACAGCGGCATATGATTTCTGAATAGCTAAATGTCTTATGTAAGGGTACAAAGACTTTCGCCAGACACTTTCACTCAGGGCCCAGCGCCAAGTCGGAGTCATACCCCTCCTCCTCACTGCCCCTCCTAATACCACCGACAAGTTCCAGCATCCCGTTCACTCGACTCATGCGCTCTAAACAGCCGTTGTCATATATATATATATATATATATACACATAAATACATATATAAGGTATAGCGAAGCGAAAGATATATGCCCAGGTTATATCAATCTACAGGAGCCAGTCGATATTTACTTTCATTTTTGTCAGGCTCCAACTTGGGGTTAGGGACCGAAAACTAGGTCTCAGAGACCCTGTTGATCTCGTTTATTCTTCGACCGTGGCAAAGTCGATGGTATACGTGCCGGATAAAAATCGAGCGGCATACGTAAGAGACTTATGATGCTCGAAGTGCATGTATCCTTCGGTATATGTATGTATGTAGATCATAATCTTGAAACCTCGCCCCAAGGAAGAAAGTACATGAACTGTGCCAAGGTTACTTTTATTTCCCGGAATGACGCTCTAAGCAACGGACCAATTAAAAAAATGGTCTTATCGGATGGCTGAAACTCTCAGGATTATGTGCGTGCATGGAGTATGGAACGTTCTAGATTTTTTGATTAGATCGGCGGGTAACGATATCTCGTCCTTTCTAACGAACGTAACAACTAATAATAACTATCATACCTCGTCACGTATTGGAATTGCGCTAATTTCACGATTAGTATTAATTGATGATTGAAATTGTTGAACGAAAAGTCGATTTCGATGCACTGTATTGATTTTGAAATAGAGGCGGGAGAAGGTGCAAGCAGAAAAGAAAATTTGATATGAGTGAAATTAGACAACACTCCAATTTCTATTTAGAGGATAACACGCTTGTCACACACAATTCCACTGTGCTGCACTTCTCTGAAATTTGACAATTCCTCTAAATAGTATTTCATCCTTATAGTTCCGCGACAGTCTATCTTGTTTTTAACATAGTTTTTCTGTTAACTTTTTTAGTAATGCTTTTTTCGGTGGGGGGGGGGGGGGGTGAGTGGATGTCAGAACCTTCTTCGATTTTGATTTTGTTACATACCGGCGAGGAGGATGGCGGCTATCACGAAGTACGTCCTCATGGTATAGTCTTGGTACGGAACTGATACGTATAAGTATATATTATACGGCGCAAACGTTATTGTGATAACAACTTTAAATAAAAAAAAAGATACTTGACGGACACTATCCCCTTGCAAGGAGGACTCTCTGTGTTGGCGCCCTGCGGGTCTCCACCTTTATATAAGTCATTGGTCACGTGTCCTCCCCCTCCCGCAGCCTTCTCAAGAAGAGGTACAACCTCTCTATGTCTCACGGAATTGTTGGAAGAGGGGCCCTCCTGAAAATGCCACCGAAAACCCCACCGAATACCTAATCTATCCTATCATCCTAACCTATACGGGGTCCTCTTAACAGGCCACTTTTGATGCGGCTCATTTTTATTTGTCCCGGGTCTGGTTCCAGTTCGTGGAACAAGTTTAGAAGCCGCAGTGGTTTGGCACGTCCGATCAGTAACTTCCAAATACTTGCACAGTGCACCTTGAAATTGTCCTTGCAACTACGTTTCTTGGCGCTGTCAGTTGGTCTCAAGTAACTAATAAAAGTTGATACCCCGATTATTTCAGCTTCATTAGAATAGATTTCATCTCTTGCTGAGTGCGCATCGCTTCTGGTAAAACCGCATAAGCCACAGAGTATCTAAACAGAAAAATAGTAATCATTCACCGGTACCGTGACTGAAGATGATAACAATTTTTTAGTCAGATTCTGGATACTAAGTCGTATAACTATACCTATGTTGTATGTTCCTGTATGACTTGGCGTAAAACAGGTCCAACAAAAGTTGAAGAGTCGAAGGCCATCTCGTTTGACTACCGACTACTGACTCATTGTCAGGCTGGTTCCTCTCGCTTGTCCCCATATTTACGCATTATTAATCAAGTCACAGAAGTTGTATAAAGAGTGTACCTGATTGGCCATGACTACTCATAATGATTGCTCCAGTAAATCGACACATACCTATTGAATATTCATAGTGCCGCCTCTTATACGCTACGCTCTACTACGAGGAGTTTCTTGTATTCTCGTCCTATCTCATTCTGTCTCAGTAACAAGAACATGCCCACGGGAAGGCCAAAATTTCATCGGCATTGCCCAGGGAAACACGTGCTGGCACATTACAGTAACTATATGTTCTTATTGTGCTGAGAAACGTGTAGGTCGTCATCGTGTGTGTCTTATACGAGAGACTGTTACATACGACATCCAGTTCTCAATACAGAACGTCAAGCCTCGTCTCGAAGGACGCCGAGCGTCGAGAACACTTTCGGCATCAACGAAACTTTCTCGTCCACGCATAATTCCTGTTTATTTAATAATATGGACGGCCGAGCCTAGGCAAATGCTTTCCGACACTTTGAATGAAGCCATTGTAGATCATCAAGGCGCGTGCGCACTGGTCACTGTAAATTTAAATAAAAACATTCGCAGTTTAAATCGACAAATTTTACAAATTTAATAGTATACAGAATTGCGTATACCTAATATCCATGTCTTTTCATGATTAACTACCAAATTTAATTTGATCCAGTCAGTTATATGTATATGTATGCACGATGCATGCTGCATTTCAGGCAGCTCAGGTCGCAAGACGGAAGTGCATGATTGGTACTCCTGGAATCGAACGCTCTTCCGTATAACGGTAAAGTTATATCTATGGCGGACAAGGCGGGGGCCTGTCCATTCGAATCGTACGTGTCACATTTTCCGTTCATATGAATAATTATATATATAAACACACAAGAACAATACCATAGAAAGATGAAGTCTTCTATGTACATATAAAATCAATTGCACACATTGATAATGTCTCATTGGCGGGTTATTGCCGCTTATTACACGTAACCTGATCGCTGAGGTAACATCTTCCCACTGCGTTGCGTAATAAGGCCACTAGATGGCAGAGAGGCGCATCTTGCTGTTGCAGATGTCCGTGTATAGAAATAACTCCTGGGGCTACGGCATGTATAAGTCCTCAACACACGAAACAATTCGTATGTTTATACACTTTATCTGTAAGGATCGCGCAAGTGAAAGTGAAGAGGAGCTCCAGGTACACTTGGACAGCATCCGAGAAACCCTCTTCACGGAATAAGATCTACATCGCCGAGAATAAGGTTGTTGACACCTGGGTAAGTCTCCTTCGCGGGCTCGAGCCCGTTTACTGTCTACGTGTACATGCATCCTGGCATGCCAATGAGTGCTCGAGTAGTTATATGGAGTTAATACGTAATGGAATAGGGTTTACAGTAATCAGAACTATACACGCCATTGCCATAACCTCTACTCTCCTTGTGCTGTCATATTGTATGAGGTTATCACGTATTTTCTCAATGCTTATATGGTTGGTATGACTGTCTGATGTGACTGGTTGTATGTATAGCAGTACAGTTTCGGTAGACTCTCCTGAGACTACGTAGCCTCGACCTTTACTTAATGCTCTTAACGTTCATCGCAGTTCTGTAATCTCTTTTCTCCTGTAGAAAGTGCCCATGGAGACTTCACCGCCCATGTACTACATAAGTATTTACGGAGTTGCACGAGGATCGAATAATACAACGGAGTTTCACGATCTAACGCGAGTGGCTATATCTTCCATAACCTTTTTCCCGCCATGCATGGAATTCTCTTTACTTTTTCTTTTATACCGCGTACTGTTCTCTCACTTTTGTCACTCGCAATGAGAATTACAATTGTTATACCTAGTTCACGCATTTGAGATGCATCTGTAAATGACTAAGGACATATTCGGTAATGAACCACAGTTGCCGTTATTAAATTTCAGTCAATTGCATCGATTGATTTCGATTGGTGAAAAGAATCAGGCGATGTCACTGGCTGAAATTTTAATAACCGCAACCGTGATTCAATTACGGAGTATACACTAATTTTACTTTTTTTTCTTTGATACAGTGAGTAGCTGCGCTTATCGATACCAGATTCTTGTTATTGCATGTGGCTACTCTGTTGAAAAAGCCAGGAAAAGAGGTTTAGCAGGCAGGTAACGAGGCGTAAAGAAATTCCTAGATCCTAGAAACGGCGCTGTTCCGTTCTGAATGTGACTATGGCCGACCGGGTTGCAAATGAGACCCTGCAGCTGCGATGACTGATCTCCTTCTACAATTATATATTCACCTTGGATACGTACCTCGGGATTCCGGTAGGACTAACGGTTTATCAACGACGATTAAGACTCATCGTACGACTGTCCATAGATATATATATATATATATATTCAACCAATGGAAATTGTTACGTGCATTCATGAGTATTCATATGCTCGTGCGTAGGCCTCCGTCGGGACGATGCGATTTGATTCACCTGTATTTTTTTTCATACATGAGAAGTGACTATATTAGTTGGACATCAAAATATCTTCACTTTTACAATTTCAATTTCAATTTATTACTTTACTGTTACTTGATATGTTCTCAAATTCTATCTGTCTTTTTTCTTTTCATCCTGCACCTCACTGTTTGTCTCTCTCAATGAAAGAGGAGATGGATGAACCGGAATGCGGCATCGTCGTCCAAGGAGAACTACTCGGCGCTGCACCCTAGATTCGCATTCACATATGTATGGACGTATACGTATATTACTATTTACCATACAATTTTAAAGCACCGGTTTATCTTTAGACGGGACTATTGGCAGCTCTTCCGCGAGAAAAGGTCGCCGATTCTATATTAATAATAATTAGTAATGATTTATCTTGTAGAGATGATAACTCCTAATGGACTCTGAGTGACTGAGTAAATGTATTATGAGGATTTACTCTAGTTGATTAAAGGGAGGATATCGGTTGACATTATAAGGACCATTCGAAGGAGCTGCCTAACAGAGAGGAGCCATCTGTGTCACGGCCAGTATCTTAATGAGTGACCGAGCTACTGTAATTCAGTGTGAATGGTATTATTATATCTGTATTAATAATATGTATGTACACGCATGCTCGAAAGACCGCGCCCTGACTCGCGCCTTTTTGCTTGAAGCCATACGAAAATACGAAGAAAGCAACCGGGGCGACGGGTGAAAGTCATCCAAAATGTCACTGAGTTTAACCTTAACGTGGCGGAGTACGAGCGAGGAGCGCGAGTTATGCGGCAACCTATAACGGAGAAGGGTGGAGAAGGAGAAACCTCTTGCATAAGCTACCCTCTAGGCTCTTCGTTATCGTCATACGTACGCCCGGTGGCTTTATGTCGACGTTAAATTCATAAAGGCTGCGTCTATTTACACATAGTCAATTTTGACAGGATTCGGGCACTGTTGTAACAGTTAATAATAACAGTAGAGGAGATACGTACATTGTAGATACCGAAACATATGTATCATAATGTAACAGAAATGTCAAAGGCAGGGATGAAAATTAGTGAGACAGTGAGAAAACATATTGCAAGAGGTAAAAGATTTTCCTGTATTTTATATTGATAAGAATTATATTTTTCTGGTAGAAAAAAGAATTTTTATGACTACTGTTAAATACGGCGGGCTGTTTAATGTCTTCTGAGAATTTTGGGAAGGGGAGATTTGCCACTGGGTGAGAACGGCGGTGGAAGCGCATTGACGCGCCTGGAGGCATCTGCACGCCCTCGTCGCTGAGCGTCGTTGGACGTCGGTGGCCGTCGCTATTTTTCCCAAACCGGATTTTCAGACAGTATATGTAGCAGTCGGCTATAGTTTCCTTAGACACCGGAGTTGCAAAACCTCCGGCAAGGTGACCTAGTTGTACAACGAATGAAGTAGGTTGAGTAGATCTGCCATACCATTGGATTTCAATTAAGTAGTGAATTGATGAAGAGTCAGACTTCAACTCCTTATTATAAAGTATTAATACATAAAAAAGATATACGAGCATAAAAGTCAGACGACGTTGATATACTATCTTGAAGTCGTAGAGAGAGAGAGAGAGAGAGAGAGAAAAAAAGTATAATGAAAAATAGCTGCAGCTACGAGTTCTCAGTGAAAAATGGTGGTGCTTTCCAAAACGAAGACGTTGAATATCAGTTAGATGAAAAATCGTTAGGGTTGCCAACGAAGATTGTTTTACTAATCGTGTGCGAAATATCTTGGGAATCGTTTGAGTGATAAACCATATTGTTCATTGCCAAGTGGAGTCTATAAGACATCCTATCTGTCTCTCTTTTTCATCTCATGCCTTTCTTTATAGGTTCATGAATGTTGGTCTACTCGCAAGCCAATGGGTCACGTACGAGAAATGCAGTTATGCGTCCCACGCAACTTTATAAGAACCCACGGAAGCCCAGCCCCTGAGGAACAATGGGTTTTAAACGCACCGCCGATTGCTGGTTGCACATATATGTAGTTGTTCGTGGATATATGTCTATCAGGCACGCGTACAGGTGGTAAAAAATTAACAGAAAGACCGTCACGCCCAAGTCACGGGCGTGACCCATGCATAAAGATGCTCGGGTCACGTAACTTTCCTTTGATATAAGGCATTATGGTTCTTGTGTAGTACATGTAAAATGTTCAGACTTTTGCCAATCTACATTTTTGCTTATGCATTAAGCAATTAGGATTGAGACATGTGAATTTCTGTTTCCGGAGGCAGTGGCATCGTCAAAAAGAATATCTATATATATCCGCAGCGGATTCGCCATATTCGAAAGTTTTCTGGAAAGGTCGAGGACGATCCTCTGTACGAGCGTAAATATATGTATGTCTCGAAAGTTCCAAGCAAGCCGCCGGCTACAATAGCAACTGTCATTATTGGCAGAGTTTATGAAATTTTTAATAAATTAAGTTTTTTTCCCTTGTACAGTTCGGGAATGTAATTTCGTTTTCCTGGATTATTGGGAATGGCCAGCGCAGCTCGGGCGTGGTCGTCAAGAAAGCCGGGAAAGTGATATCAGAGTCTGGAACGAGTGTGTCCGTGTTCTCCTAGTCAACATGCAAGAACCCAATGGCGCACGACAACCTAGTGAGTGTCGTCACGGAATAACTGGTTCGTGTGTGCGTCGTTTCTCCTTGCACTATAACGTCAATTCCTAGCCGATTTCCTTGGTTTGCGAGAAATTTGCACGTTGTTATCCAAAGTATGTACTGAGATATACCTAACTTAACAATAAGGAAAAGGTATATAATATCATTATTCGGAGAATCTTATTAAGTATGGACATAGCGTAGTTTCAGTCAGAGACTCTCTCGCAAGGAGAGATGTGACCACAGCTCTGTCCCAGTTACATGTGACTACTGATGTTCTTTCTACATTTACTATAGGCAGTGTATAGCTTTTGGTACGAAGCAATCGTATTCACAATTTGCGCACGCTTGAGGCTCCCTCCGTTTTACCATTCGCGGCCATTTTGAATGTTAAAGGAGCATCGCAGAAGCGCTGTGTGAGGGTACATAGGTACCCTCGATTTGGTGTCTGATTTAAATATTCCGATGGCGTGTCGCCATTTTCTAAGAATCTTTGACCACATTTCATTGCCTTATGAATGGTGCGAACACCTTCTCAAAGGTGGAAATCTTTTTAGAGAGATCTTCCGTTATAAAGGTGTATACTGGAGGTTAGTTAATGGTAGTGACAGCAGCGCACTCTGTTGGCAGAAGCGGAAAGTATTTCCTTCGCAAAATGTAATGGCAGATTCATTTACCATGAAGATCTTGCTTGATCTTTCTCAAGCGCAGGTGAAAAGAACATCGCTGTGGGTAAGGTGGGATTCTCAGATAGCTGGATTCGAATGAATGGGACCGGCTTTAGATATAAAAATTCATTTATTCAAGCTTGCATTACAGAGCGGAAGTTCTAGATGGCTTCTCGATTAGCTGAAAAAAAGAAGATTCTCAATGAGTTTGGATATCCTAGGTCTCTTGCTAGTTTTATTTGAAATTGAACTTGTTGCTAACTCACCATTTAGCAATAGTAAAGTGTCGGCAGGAGTCTGATGGTTTGTCGTATATCTGACTTGATGGACACTGCACCAACTGAGGACGATTGTCCCTGCAGACGACGACGCTGCTGCAAGAATCCGTCAGTCTGTGTACGTTTCCATTTTCGCAGGGCGCTTTCGTCAGCTCTGCTGGAAGTGCCTGTACCAATCCCCAAGGGTGTTGTATGATGGGAGTCTGCATCTCGTCAGCAACGGCTCCTACTACTGAGGGCGACTGCTGTGCCTGATTCTTAAGGTCTAATTCTATTTGGGAAGCAACAGGTCGCTGATGCCAGGGGTCTGGCTCTACCTTGGTCAACCAGGGATTACCAGGGTAAGAGACTGGTGGAGGATATCCTGGTTGAGGAGGATATGTTATTGGTGGTTGAGGTATTGATGGTTGTGTTGGATAGGGATTTGGGATGTACGGTGGCTGAGGTTGAGGTTGAGGTGGTTGAGGTTGAGGTGGCTGAGGTTGAGGTTGAGGTGGTTGAGGTTGAGGTGGCTGAGGTTGAGGACGTTGAGGACGCGGAGGATGAGGTGTTGGTGTTATTGGCTCGATTATTGGCGTAATTGGTGGTGGTGGCTTTGGTGTTGCAGCTCCTTGACAGTCTACATTGTAAGGGTAGTCGCATACACCCAGTTCCTGAAACATTCCCATCACGAACTTCTAGTACACACAAGCTAGTAAAATATCTCATTTATAGTGTTACGAGTAAGCAGTGTCCTTGGAAGGGTTATGACTCCAAACGTTTTTTACTACGTAGTTTCATAGATTAAAATTCAATGTGGAATCTTTCGGCAAATTCTTACATCACTGTACACGAGTCCACGGGGACAGCTGAACTTGATTGGACGACCGTGCAGGCATACATAGAATACCGAACAGTTGGTTGAACTTCTGTATCGCCCATTTAGATCTGAGCAGTATTTGGATCCGGGTGATAAAGGCGGTTCTATAGAAAAAAATCGATTGAATGCGAAATTTGTATATCTTATATTTTCTTGTAGTGTACTACTTACTAGGCGTGGGACCAGGTCTGCTACCGCAATTGACGTTGTACTCAAAGTCGCAAACACCGTTGAGGTCGTTGAACAAGAGTCCACCAGGACACTGTTGTTCAATCACCACATCGTCCCAGCAGTTGAGGTAACTCGCACAACTTTTGGGACTTGGAAATTGTCCTCTGAGACCAAGACAGCCTGGCGCAGGAGTTGGCGGTAATGGAGGCAACGAAGTACTTGAAATTGGTCTAGGAATCTCTCCTACACCGGGAGAACCAGGCGAACCAGGGGATCCTGGCGAACCAGGAGATCCCGGAGAACCAGGAGATCCCGGAGAACCAGGAGATCCCGGAGAACCAGGAGATCCTGGAGAACCAGGGGATCCTGGCGAACCAGGAGATCCCGGAGAACCAGGCGATCCCGGCCAGCCAGGAGAGCCAGGAGATCCTGGGGAACCAGGGGATCCCGGAGAACCAGGCGATCCCGGCCAGCCAGGAGAACCAGGGGATCCCGGAGAACCAGGCGATCCCGGGGAGCCAGGAGATCCCGGAGAACCAGGAGATCCCGGAGAACCAGGCGATCCCGGAGAGCCAGGAGAACCAGGAAATCCAGGATAAAATTGTCTAACTGAGTTCACGAACGGTTTTGAAGTAGTAGTAACATCCTTCGCAGGATCACGTGGTACATCCAATTTGTGAATATCTACCAAGTCCCACCAATGATGCGATCCCAAAACTGGGGAATAATGATAAAACCATCATTATGAAACCACTATTATAAAACACTCAAGAAACACTTACCAGAAGGTTGATGTTGAAAACCTAGTTGTCTTCCTCTCGAAGAAATCTCCTGCCCAGCCGCGAGACTTAGAAGGGCAAGTATCAACAAGCCCATCATGGCCTCCTTGTCAATAAAAAATATTCTTATCAACGAACTGAACTCTCACAATAACTAAATAAAAAATTTTCAGAGTACTCGCTGATAATCCCGTTTCGTCAAATCGAATTGCAACCAACTGGCAAGACCTTGGTTCGTGTCCTGATGCTGTGGGCTGGACCTCGTCCGTCCCAGGGCTTACATAGGGCATCCCCCACCATCGGCATACAGGGAACTACAGGACCCCAATTACACGCTTGCAAGGACCTCACCTCTTGCGCAGGAAGTGCAACGTCTTGCACGCAGAGGAATCCCCACCTTGTAAAAATACAAATGAAAAAGAGTAAAGAAAAAGAAAACGAAAATTATGCACAAGAGTGTACGCACTTCTTTTGGGTGCCACAGCAATGGCACATGTCTCGGTTTGTTCTGCAAAGAATGTAACTGCAATCATCCTCAAGAATCCTTGAAAAATTCCATTCGCAGTACTTACCCACGACCTACCATGCTTCCTTTCAAGGGGGCCCTTGTGCGTCTTGCGTGGACTGCTGGCGTCACATCATGCGTTTTATTACCCGGTTCTTCTCGCAAATCCAACGAGTTTTGGGCAATGAGGAAGAGGTCGCAAGTGGTCGGTATAACATAATCTCTGAAATCCGTGCGTGCCAGGATGAGCTCCTCCTACAGTTTATCACGTGAGTCACGTTTTGAGTCTGCTCAGATAACAGCTACTAACCAAAAATGGCCATTTACAGAGGCACGTCCGGATTTGCGTTCTCACGTATTTAAGCATTTTATTAAGTCAATGAACCCCAATAATATTCATTCTAGGCAGTACGTGACATTGCTCTACCTATGATATACGTGATAGGAATCTGTTTGCATTGTATGGCATCTCCTTGCGGGGAATTCGCAGGATCATCTTCCAGGAGCCTCATAAAGTAGTCGAGGATGATTGAACGATCCTGCCGGTATTACTAAGCGACTCCAGCGTCTCTCGCCAGGGGATAGATATATTTATATCTTGCACTTCTGCGAAATGGTCCCGCTCGAAAATTCACCTCTCTGTGATCCTGTATAGATACGTGCACATAGATATAACAGCCTATGGGCCTCCCTTGTCCTTTAGCTACGTCCCTTGTTTCCTTTTTCCTTTTTTTTCTTTAGAATTTTTTTTATTGCACCGTTGCTCCTCTGCTGTTCACTCTCATCCTCTTCCAAGTCTGTTTACAACGACCGGCTCTAGGAGGGCCAGAGGGTGGAATGCCGCGAGAAGAAGAGGAGCATCGGACCCCAAGAGAAAATAAAAGAAGGAACGAGCTCATGGATGGAATGGAATAAAAAAGGTGAGGAGCTGAGGTTGGATGCTGGAAAAAGGGGAGGAGGAAGAGGAGGTGGACCAAGTGCACGCCCTTTTGAACAATTAATTTCGCAGGAGCGATGGTCTACAGTGTACATAAGATATGGGATAAGGAATTACTGTCATGGCCAACGTACACGTTAAATTTGGCAAGCTTACACGACATGCCACTTAGCGTAATCATCAAGTTCGGTACTGGCTTTGATATCTTGGTAGTGGTGACTATCGCCATGTCAAATTTGGGTAAATCCATCCTTAAATGTTTTTCTCTTGTTTTTAGGCTATCTCTCTAATTTACAGTGAGTAATATGGAACAGCATAACGGCAGGACCTCAACTGTAAACGTATGAGTTTCCGCAAGTGCAAGAATACCTCAGGTGCATACAATATTAAGGGATAAAATGTCCCGTAACGTCACTTGGACATTCGGACCACGTGTGAGCCGGTACCGTGCATTCCTTAGCAACTGGATACACCCCCGTTAACCCTAAATTACAGTCCCGGAGGGGCAAATCCCTTTGGCTAGTGGGATAAGTAATATTACTTATGACACCAAAGGGGCCATCTAATAAATCCGGTAAACGTATAGTATAGCTGCATATATATATATATATATATATATATATATATATATACTTCGTAATATCCAAAGAAGAAGCGCCACTTAACGCGATCTTTTAAGATGCTCAGCGAATGTATATTCGCATAAAGAAAAATCAACCGTTTTAAAAATTCCCAGGCGGTAAAATTCGTCGGTTTTCTACATATGAAGATAAATACGAATTCGCATGCGTATCTTGGTCTTATATGTGCTGCATAATGTGAGCACACCTTTGCACGACTGATGCAGGACGTTACATACGGATGACCGTAGGGACCCACGTAACTCGGGACCTCAGACCAGATTACTTGGTATCCAGCCTGTGGCTCCGGCTAAACGCTCTAATGAAGCGAATACATTTCGGGGAAGGAAGAATGGCGGTACTGGACTCTGCTGTAAAAAATAATTAAAAAAGATACTAAGAGGACTCGCAGGATGATGGTGCGCAAGGGGCGTGCGGAGAATCCGTACAGCCAGAAGAAGAGGATGAGGAGGAAAAGAAAGGAAAGAAAAGAGCAGATAAAGAAGGTGCTCGAGGAGGAGGAGGAAGAGGAGAGGCGGTGGTGCTGTGGCTCGAACGCGTCAAGGCCCAGGGGTCCTTGCTCTCCGGGTCATAGCGGCCCACAGACTAATAACATTTCACCTTACCCCGCCTGCCCACTACTCGACACTCGAATCTACGGTCCCACGGATTAGGAATTAGGGGATCATTCATTAGCTGGATTACATAGGGGAATTTTATTCTTGCCAGCGTATGGGGTTTTGCTTTCTTTTTTTTCAATCTATAATTGTACGTAATCAATAGTAGACTTGATGAATTTTAATCATTTCTTTTGACTTCTACATATTTTATGGCGTTTTCTTATTTTCGTTCCTAGTGGACCAAGTAATGTCTTGCATAATCAGACGTACGTTGTAACACATAGCATGAGATACCCCATGGAATACTGCAACCAGATTTACTTGTCTGTATGACGGCTTGCCATTACGTACGGAGTCATGTGGCGTGATGTCGGTAAATAGAAATTTATTTGCAAAGCTACAAAGTCAATTAGATAATTTTCATACTGATAACAAACGACACTCCGTTGGTACGTAATTTTTGGATAAGATAAATAAAAAGTATCAATGTATTATATTTCAATTATAATAATCATATACTTTGGCATTAGTATTCACGCAGACACCACACGTATTTTAGGTGACTAAAACCCACAGGAAATCAGGATCTGGTATCGCAACAGGGCGACCGTCGTCAACATAAACAGTGGGAATTCTCGAGTTTTTGGAAGCGAATCGTTAATCTAAACGAATGATTTCTTACACACATTTTTCACGGGATGTCCAGGGTACGGTTTAAAGAAATTGTTTCCTGGAGTCAGACCGAACGGCGTGTAGATTCGTATCTTTTATAGAGAGCCGAATCTAATTCTAGTGGACGATGGCGACGCAATTGCCAATGAAAGCTGCCATTTTCATTTCGAAATATGTACATAACACCGGCTGCGTCACTGGTGACACGTATCTATATAAAACTATGTACTACATACGTTACAATTTCTAGTCCCCCGCACGTCAACAAGTAGCTACCATGAGGTATATGACTATATGAGCTTGCCGATTTCGCATAGCGTCGACATTACGAGTATTTCGCAAGCGCTTCGGGCATTGTTTCATTCTTAAATCTGATTTCCTTTCCGCGAGAATTCTCACCGCATTTAGTTCAGAGAGATAGTCTCGCCTAGGTGCCGTCACCGCTCTTGAATGCCTTCTTGAATGTATACGTAGAGTTACCTCGGTGCGCTTCTTGCACAAGGATTTAACGAGACAGATTAAACAAGAAAGAGAGACAAGAGCATGAAAATATAAAAAAGTTTATAGAAATGCCAGGAAAACGTCAAGGTTCAAGAATTTCGAGTATGTATACCCAAGGTGACGTAGCGGTGAAACAATATCTGCCATTGTCGAAATGCGCTTTTAGATTCTTAAGATCTTCGCCCCTAGGGAATTGATATGTATGTACAGCGTATTGGAACAGACGTGGTCATTGAAAGGTTCCAGCAAATATAGAAAGGAATAGGAATTCATTTTTTTTTTCTTCCCAAGAAGTCAGGGTGCCGCAGTCTTAGTAATAATGATTAGAGCAAACATTAAGGCGCGTTTCCATCGCCACTGGGTCCATGATGTGCTGGACAGTTATATCATTAATATAAGAGTCTTAACACGGTGTCCTGGGTAATTTCTGTGCTATCTCGTATTTCACTTTTGTTTTCACCGACTGTATAGCATGGAGATGCGCATGGCGAGACGCGCGCCAAAGAAACCGTGAAGAGCCTTGGCGGCGATCCTGACATCTTGCATATATTCCGCTGGAGCGAAGAAATGTAAAAGGAATAAGAAAGGAGAGAAAAAAAGATAAGGAGGAAGAAACGTCGTAAAAATGTTCCAACGATTTTGTGCGAAAACCAGCTAACGAGGAAGAACGAAATCAGTTCAGGGATTATGAGATCCAGAAAAAGAGAAGATGCTGATAACGATGTTAAGAGAAATTGCAAGAGGAAGAGTAGGATAAAAAAAGGTGACATCTTCATTCGTATATTCGCTAATAAAAAAAGCCATAACTAATTACATACCGTTTTCAGTGGATCTGGATGGTTTTACTATTTTTCTGCTGTCCTGTCAACGTCCGTTAACTTCTGTAGCAAGAATAGACACTCTGCTATCATTAAAAAAAAAAAAAAAAGCGTATCGTCAAGCGTCTGATCAAAGAGATTGAATAAAAAAGAAAAGGAACTGTAAGAAATATTAACAAGAGCAAGCTAGCCGACGAGTTACCAATGGAAATTGGCCGAAGTGGAATCAAGCGAGGAACGTAAGAGAGATAGGAAAGAAAGGAAATGAAAAAGAAACCTGAAATCTACTGACTCACGTAGTCAGTGAATGGTATTCGAGATATCAGAAACACAGAAGTCGATTTTTCTGGAGGTTCCGATGCCCCAGCGTCTCGACGGCGGACGTCGGCTTCTCGATACCGCGGTTGCAGTGGAAGAAGCAGCCTGTTCGCCAAGAAGGCCTTCCTAGCTGAGAGACCGCGGCCAGAGAGTGGGGAGCTCATATAAGACCCAAGCCAAACGCCTCTCCCAGTGACCAGTCCCGACACGAAAACCCATCAGCCGAGCTTCTTCGTTCCTCACTGAGAACTTTTTGCTTTGGCACTTTAATGGTTCCATCGCCGGAGCTGGAAATTGCGTAGAGAAATAACGAGATCGTCCTACCAGCCAAGAACACGACGAACCGAGTATAGCCGAAGTTCATAGCAATAATGGGACCGTACCAGGTAGCCACGTCCTTCCTGGTCCTCGTTGCTGTCCAAGGTGAGTCATTTCAATACCTGAATAAGATCAATCGATTCTTTCAATGAACATTCGATCACATAACATTCGATAGCTCAAAGAACGTCCTTGCCACTAACCATGAGGTATACTATATTCGATATAACTCGTTGGTTACACCTTACTTACTTACTAAAGACATCTTAGGGGTATCACGGGGCCCACCGCTGTGAGCGCTGCCATAATATAATCGGTTGGATGCTGCGCACGCGATATTTAAGACTTGACACTGGGTGGGTGAGAATGTCAGAAGAAAATGAAATAAAAGATTAAAAAAGGGATATGTAATACAGTAAGCTGCAACGTGAAGGATATATTTTGTATAGTCAATTAAAACGTTGCTTTGAATGAACTCGCTCCACTTTCTATTTGAAAAATACATATAATTCATTGAAATAAAAAGTTTTTATTAAATTCATCGTTGATTTTTTTTTCATTGTACCACGTGCGCGCGTATATCCTGTGTCTATTAATATATAAGTATACTGAGTGCTGACCTAATTTTTCTATAAGTTCAATAGTCTAGAGTAGTACTCCTCTAAAAGTCGAGGACGGTCCCCCGTGTTTTTATTTGGGTTCGATCGTTCTACGAGCCAAGCGCGTAAGGCACAGCTGTCTCTCCGGCTAACTGCCCAATTACACGCATCCTCGCGAAAACAATGGCGGCCATTCGCCGGGCAGGTTTCACGCATCGCGTGTAGTACTTTCTCTCGTGTCTCACCGGGTGAAAATATGAAAGTAGCTCAACGAAACAGCTTGTACTCTCTCTGGAGAGTATATCTCTGTGTGTACGAACATTTAATTTCCAGCCTCCCGTATATCCCGGAACACTATGCTTATCGCATGAGGGGCCTTACGAGACACCGATCAGACCCCGACACTTCCTGATAATAGAGGCTTTTCCGTGCTTCTTGCATGATAAGTAAATGACAAAGAAACCGGATTAACCGTTCCGGGGATTGGACTCGTTATATCCGGATGGTGATAAAAAGAAAGAAAAAAAGATAAAATGAAAAACAAGGCGCCTCGTAACAAACGAAACGAAATGAAATGAGGGTTCGTAATATTGTTACGTGTATTGCGTTGCACGGAAGGAATCATGATATCCCAGTTAAACGTAAATGGCCCTGTGGTCTTATACCGAACCGTAACCGGGGCCTGGTCGCCGTCCAGCTGGTCATTTCCATGGAATAGGAACGTAAACATTAGACGAAGACTAACTAATGGTACTGTACAGGGTATTTACTCTTTACGGAGTCGTAAAGGAAGGGAAAGTAACCCAGTGCCTAGCGCTAACTAAGCAGGGCCTTACATAACCGGCTGGTACTCAGAGATGTCTCCGGACCCACAATGTAGATATACGCCTATCGTGTCGCATTAGCCCTACATAATCCATTTAAAAAGATTCCCTAGACAGAAATCCCTAGGATTACTGTCGTCTTTAAATCAGGATCAATTATCTCACTACGCTCATCCTGCACGTGTCGCTTGTACTTTGTGCGTGCAGGATATGATTTTGTGAAAGGAGACCCATTAACGTACCGATCAGACAAATTATAAAAGCATTAAATTACAAATAGTCACTAGTATTTGGTATTCTCTTCTATAGTTTGTTCTTCTCAGAATTCACTGGTACAAAAGATCGACCGGTTACCGGAAGTGGCGTCGCCGGGTTAAGGACGTGAGCCAAAAATAGAGGTGGATCCTAGATGATGATTCCTACTAACTAGACACGGAGATAAGATCTCATTTGGAAGGAGTTAAAAGAATAACCAGGGGTGCCCTGAAGGTTGCAAGTCAAGGCTAGGCACTTTCACTTGCGCTCTCTTGGGAGCGCAGTTCCACTAGACTTCCCACCTTCTTATTTCGATATTACTTACGATCAATAGATTCATCCATCCGTCTCTGTATATGCACTGTGCATGCTGGGTACAGACTCCAGATTAATATCGTGGTCGTGATCCTGGTTTTCTTGGCTTCCTGGACCTTCTATTGTTGAGCTAGCCAACACCCTGAATTGAATGTAATTGTTACTATAGACATGGTGCAATTAATCTGGTAACTTTTTCCGTTTCCCATCATCATTCTAAGAGACTGGAATACACTAGAAATATCACTAGATTATAAACGTTGATATTCAATTATCTGTATATTTATTGGATTATTACATATCCTGTTGCAGGAATCCTGGCACAAAAACAACAGCAAGAGGATCCTTGTCAGACAAAAGCAAGAGTCGTTGGGGATGTCGAGTATTGCGATCGCTATTGGGAGTGTGTCAATGGCCGCCCAGAATTGTTTGACTGTCCCAATGGGTTAGTCTTTGCTGGAAAGCATCGTGGCGTCACTGAGGGTTGTGATTATCCATGGAGGGCTAATTATTGTGAGGGAAAACGCCAAGCTAATCCGCCAATTGGTGCTGAGCATTGCGATTGGCTCTATGGTATATTTGGTCATGAGACTTCATGTACGAGATATTGGACTTGTTGGAATGGAACTGCTACAGAACAATTGTGCATTGGTGGACTGTTGTATAACGAACGTGCGCACTCTTGCGACTGGCCTGAGAACGTAGAGGGTTGCCAGAAGCACCGTGAGTCTCGTTAATTATTATAGATTATATACTTTCTTCGTTTAGCATTTCAAGGAACGAGAGGTTATGTGCGCCGGTAGAAAATATAATTTTCACATATAATTTTCACCTTTTAAAATGTCAGTGGCCGTCGTTTAATTCATTAATATTCATGTGCTATCGCCACACCTTCAACTCGAAGATTCTATATAGCGAGTTTCGCGGAAAGTGACGGTTTCTTTCGAAACATTAGAATGTATCGCGACGTGTGACACGTACCTGTATGTATATTTTAATGTTTACCTACCGCAGACGGAACGTGGCGGATGTCTAAAAAATTTGAATAACTTTTCTCCCAGACATTTTTGTCGGCTCTACGATCTTCTTGTTTTGCATATTTACAGTATGGGCGTGTAGTAACGAAATTTTATATCTATTTCAGCACTGTGCAATGACGATGCCAATGGGAATGTGCCCCTGGGTAAATCCTGCAATCGCTACTGGCAATGTCAGGGCGGATATCCTCGACTCCAGAGGTGTCCCGCCATGTTGGTCTTCGACAGAAGGTCATTGAGATGCGTTGTACCACCTACAGAGGATTGTGACGTACCAACGACGCCACCTAATCTCGAGGGTGACCTTCCCGATGGAAGGAACGAGCAGGAACCGGAAGAGGAGAATTTACCACCTGGTGTACCATCCCTACCATCGGGCGCAGTACCGATCTCGTTGAGAGGACGTACCAGAAATTAAATTGGAGTCTTCCGATTGGCTGATAAAAAATCTCACGTGGAATTTTCATTCTGAAAATTCGACGTTCTTTCACGGCACATAAGAGGATCGCTCGATTCTCCGTTAGCACGTAAACACTTCTTATCGTTTTTTTTAGAATTATTTCTGATATCGTTATTACTATACTATGCCTATTCGATTACAATATCCGCGCACCTCTGCCCTTTGAATTTTCTCATCCTCAATCAAAATGTAAATATTCCTTCTATTCATTTCTCCTTTTGCGCTTTATTCACATACATCCGTGTGAATATGCACGCATATATCGTAACGTTTACTCTTACGCATAAGTACGTAGGTGATTCGTGCAATAAAGTATCGTTGTATATTTTTTTTATACGTAACATCTAAATTGTGCATTTATTTTTATTCACTTTACATTCTGTATTATCTCATCGAGTTGCCACGGCCTGTAAATCATGGTGATACCATAAACATGTTGTACTGGATTCCTGTAGGATGTTGTACAGTTATACGTAGCAAAATTCAGGTGGCTTTCTTTAATGGTCAACAAATCACTCTAAAGACTCCTCTGCTTTTATCTATTACAAAATATGTTTCTTCTTTTTTTTTTAAATTCTTACAGACGTCTTTACGATAAACGATGTGAGAATCCTGATTGATAAAGACATCTATAAGACTGCTAGATCTTCCATTCTGACCAATATTTATTACAGATGATTGGCGCTGTGTAAAAAGAAATGCAAAAATAATCAGCTGCTCGTAAATGGTTATACAAAAAACCCAAATTATTATTATTACGTACCAGTGAGGAATTTCTTCAGGATCCAAACAAGTTAGGGAAACAGAATCGAAAAGTTTACCCTCACCGCAAGTGATAAGACGCGGATGACCGTCTACACAAGTGATGAGTCTGCCGCAATCGCCAGGTACAGGGAATCTGCCAAGAGATAATGAATATATTCCCATTCGTGAGTCCGTCATACCTTCTTATCAGCATAATCGATCAATTTACCTGGGGAATGGCCAGAACTTGGCTGCAGCTGTACGAGCAGGAACCTTCTGAGGACATTTGAAGCCAACAACAGCCTCAGGATTACAGTACGGAAGTAATTGATCAGGCCAGACGCAGGTATGACTCTTAGGATCATACGCAAGACCAGGGGTGCAATGTTCCTGAAGAGGAGTTCCGTAGGTGCATTTAATGTAGGTGGTGCTGCACGAATCACTGTCTGGATAAAGTCCAAATTGATGCTCGCATCCTGGACTGCTTATGGGCGTCACTGAGGAAATACAATAGCAAATAAGAGAGTTCTCAGTAGGTACCTTAAAAAAAGCTTCCCACAAGATCTTGTTTTGTAATATAAAAAAAAAATACCATTATTGAATGTCCCGTGTTTATCGGAGCGTCTAGATTAACAGGATCTCAGGAAGGAGAGCGTAACGTGATATACTCACAGTCAGCCTTGCGTTCTCCGCAATGCACTGCCCAGTGGTAGTTGCAATGATTATGTATGGCACCATGTCCATCGAAAAGAAGACCGTTTTCGCAGTGTTCCAGAGTGAGCGTTCCGTTGGTGCAGAGGAAGAATTCAGCGCAATTCTCGGGATGAGCGTAAGCTTGGACGCCATGCTGTTCAGGACACGCAGGTGCATCGAGAAGGGCAGCGCCGAAGACTAAATATTAAAAAAAAATAAATTAAATTTAACCAAGAGAAAGCTTATGAAATAGGCGTATGCAGTTCGATATACAGTTAGTTGTTCTATGGCCACCGGCTGTTATCATGAATAATGCATGATCGGAATGCACAGTGGGAATATTCCGCCAACGCTGTTGCGAAATCTTGTGCGTCGCATAATCAAATAATTCGCGAGCCATGGTGGCGACTGTCGCGCACTTGGAGATGGTAATAGAAATATGATAAATCATGGGGGACTGGACGATGCGTCCATATGGCGAGTATAAGTAATGCAGTGAAAGCGGTTGTAGCTAAAGAATTCCTAAAGGTGTCGCAAGTCGCGCGTTATAAGTCCCGTAGTCGCGGGGTCCTATGCTAGAGAAGTTGCGGTACAAATGTGTGTATGTATGCAGGTACGGTGAGATTTCTGAGTGCCATGAGAAGGGGAGTCAGCGTATAGGGTCTCACCATAAAATCATATGTGAGAGAGTGCGATAGGAAGAGTACCCAGGGCCGTATACACCATCGGGATTCACTTAAGCTAAGGTCGCACCAATGTAATTATCCGTATTACGTACCTGTAGATATGAGGCCCAACAGGCCCAATAGACTCGCGCTCATACCGTAGCTCATGTCTGGTCTCGGTACGGACTGACTACTGAACTTAGAATCCCACTCATTGGCGTGTAGCGTTGGCCTCGGCTTGTACCAAGCCCCCTTCACTCATAAGAGGGGCCCCGAAATGGGCCCCTTCCCTGTTCACTCTCTTTTTCTCTGCGTTGATACTAATTACCCGCGATTTGTACGAGATCTCTCGACATGAACGGATGGGTTTCGATTGTTCTCTGCAGTTACGTGGCTTTACTTTTTGGCACTTTGCTCTGGGGCCTCGTGCTCTCTAGACACACCCTTTACTATCTTTACTTACCTGCATATCCATCCCAAAGAAATTGGTAGTGTTTAAACTTGCAATATTGGTTTTAAATTTTTCAAAACCTTTTTTGTTACCCAAAGGCAATTGGGTCCTCCGGGCTGGGTGATACGTAGGCTATCCTGATCCGAGTCTATTGCAGTAGATACGGATAAGGCCTCAGGGGCCTGACGTGACGACTTACGCAATTGGTAAGCAAGAGGGGTCTCCGCCCCGAGGGAACCAGATCGCCTGACACGATACCGATAGTGAAAGCCGTCAATCTGATATTACACACATTCTGTAGGTTATACAATGGCCTCCTGTATGCCTCTTATTCAGCCTCTATAAGTGGGAACGTTCACCAAACTACTTTTAGGGAGCGAGGCTAAGGTCGTTTGATTTTCGTTTTGCCTTTGGGCCAGCCGGAGCTCGTGTCGAGGTCGAACCTTTATCGGGTAAAATTGACGACGGCCGGCTTTAATTATGCAAAGAGAAAGGTCCCCGCTGAACCTGAATACGGAGAATGTGAGATTTTACATAGGTCGAAGAGTCATCCGCAATTTTCCCTACAAGAAAATAACCGCAATGGAAAGTGCTTCGGCAGACCAAAAGATTTACACACAGATTTACATATATTTACAGATTTTAGTAGAAGTTTAAACTATATTTAGACTCTGTACTAGGATTGGGTATACACGAGTAAAAAAAAAAGGTAAGGATATTAACAAATAATTTGAGTATTATTGGAAATAGCTATTTGACGCAATTACATAAAGAGAAAGGTACTCCGTCAAATATAGCCACTCGGTGAACAATAACTTCGTTGCAGCTTGTAATAGCACATTTAATACGAAATTGCATAAGATTAAAATATTTATTGTTCTTAAGGAGTAAAAGTCGTTGGTTACATTGCTAACGTTGGCACGTGGCTCAGTTCTTTTTCTTGTAATAGTCCTCGCTGCAAAATAACATAACATCAATAGAATTTCTCGTTCTCGTGCGTCGAGCATAATACGGCAAAAAAGGTTATGTACGCAGGGAGGTTAGAATGATAACAATGTGGATGAACTATGAAAAATAACTGGACATAACTTCGAAGGATTTCGAGGTGAGCTAGTATATCGTAGAATTACTCACCATCCTGGCACATTGTCCGGATCAGTACACCTGAAGCTATCTTCATTATAGACGGTGCCATACTCGCACTGGCCCTTTTGTGGCCTTACGCCATTCCTGCATATGTAAAACTTGGCACAATCCTCAGGATGAGGATAAGTAGGATGTGGCAAGATTCTCCCTTGCGGTCCAGCGACGTCTCCCTCGGGACAAACGAATCCATCATCCAGAGCATCGCGTTTCACATCTTCGCAGAGTCTCGTGGCGTCCGCAGGCCACACGCAGGTGGCCATCTTGTCCTCGTAAACAAGTCCCGGCGGGCAGGGCATTAATTGGGCGACTCCGTCGATACAGTTAACAAAATGATCGCAAGAGGTTGGATCGTCAAGTTTGAAATAGCCGTTAGCGCGTGGACATTGTTTGCTGACCTGTGGTTCCTCTGTAAAGAAATAAAATTTAAAAAAATGTCCGCGAATAAAATTTTCAAGAATGTTGAAAACAATCAATTCATCGAGGTACTGGAAACTCACGTAGCAGGGTGCGGTCGCCGCAGGGTACATTCGCAGGTATGTCACAGAAATCTTTCTTAGGATTGTCGTCCCTGAAGACGAGGCCGTCCTTGCATAGACGTTCTTCCGGTTGCCCGTCTACGCATGCGTAGTAAAGATCGCACTGTTCAGGGTCCGGAAAAAAACCCTTAATCTCCGGACAGCGAAATTGAGCCTGACTTTTGGTTATAATGGCCGCAGCCACCATAAGCGGTAAAATAAACCGACACCCTGTAGATGCCATACTTGAGAATCTTTGCTGATCGTGGATCTTCTTTCTCTGGCAAGGAGCTGCGCGACGTGACTGACTTCTCGGTCCCGATTTGCTCGACTGCATTCTACCACTGTCTCATTTCACGACCCCTCCCCTTTCTTCGAAAGCCCTCTCTTTATCTTTCTTCTACCCAGTTCAGGTAGGAGAGGGTCAGACAGCTGTTCTTATTGCTATCCTTTATACCTAAAGGCCTGCCTACTCTCATTTGCATTCAGTTTGGTCTATTTTTCATTGGCCGCTGCGTTCTCGGTAGACACGTATACATATATATCGATTAAGAGGGGAGCAGAGACATATACATATGCAAAAAGAGAGGTCGTGACTCTAGAAAGCTTTGACATTTGTCTGAATGTCAAACTGGGTCCTGCGATCTTTATAATGTGATCTTCAAACGAATCCCTGGTAGCATGCATCAATTTTCACTATACATATGTATATACTATCGTACCTGAGTGCATTATTGTGTACCATATATACATATATAATAAGCAGATATATCTGAATTCGCGAGAAAGCACGCGTCACGGATTCCTGAACACATGCTTATGTTTTATATAATTCGCTATTGGTATTACCGGAATTCGATCTATGAGAAAAATGTAAAAAAAAATATGGTCACGTCTTCATTCATCTTTAGTTTCATCTACTAACAGGTTGTACGTACACGTGCTTAGATACTTGGTACTCGCAGGTACTGAGTCCTGCCTCCCGTAACGTAAGAAAGCAGAACCGATCGGTTCGCAGTGGCTTTTACTCAAGATCAATAGCTGCAAGAAACTCTGCAAGTTCCAGGTTCGACAGTCCTCATTGCATCGCGATATCGTCTCCTTTGGAAAAACGAGGAAAGGCTTGTCGCTCTCGTGTAAATAAGGTGAAAGTCAGTACAGACGGCGACGATCTGCCTGGGTGAACATTCAATGATCGACGCCCCTTTTACCAGCGCGTAACCACATACAATTTATATATTTTTTTTATTCGCTTGTTTATATGTTATATGATTGTTACTGTGTTGCTGGATACCTTCTTTAGTACGGATATAGTGTACTGGTAGTTTCAAAATTTATGAGAAATCTGTACGTACCCAAAAAAAAAAGAATGAGTTCACAGTGTTACGTGATTTTTCATAGTACGCAATTTTCGAGGGTTACTTTTATATATGGAACCAGCGTTTCCAGGGAAAAATGGCCATTTATTGTAAAACATTTACAAGGCTAATGTCTTTCGTATTTATACAAAATATACGGTAGAATTAAAAAGGTGGCTTTGGGATCCCGATGCGGGACAGGAGTACTTCGTATGTCAGCTTAGGCCTTCTTGTCGTCATCCTTGTACCAGTCCTCGCTGTATATGAAGTGTATTGCTAGATTTCTGTCTCTTAGTCAAATTTCACTAATACTCTAGTTACGTACCATCCAGGAACATTCTCAGGAGCGTCGCACCTCTGCTGCTCATCGTTGTAAACCGTACCGTCGCTGCAACCCTGTTCACGTGGTGTAACGCCGTTCAAGCATACATAAAATTTCTGACAGTCTTCAGGGTGAGCATATTTGGGATGATCGACGGCCATTCCTCTGCTGTCAACTTGACCCTCCTTGGGACACTCGAAACCATCCTTAAGCTTGTTTCCAACCTTGCCACAGTTCTGTGAGATTGATAAAGTATTTTATTAATTTTTATTAGGCTAACCAGAAAATTGTATCAATTAAAAATTTTAATTAATGACTCTTGTTATTCTTCATTTCTCGTTACATACCTCACGACCAGCGCTGTCAGGCCACACGCATGTTCCGCTGTACTCATCAAAGTGCAATCCAGTGGTGCATGTGATCTCAATGGCTTCGCCGTCGATGCAGTTGTAGAAGATGTTGCATACGGTTGGATCGGGATGGGCAAAGAAACCATTACGTCTCGGACATTTTTTCGTAGGCTGTGGTGGTTCTGTATATGAAAATAAATAATGTTTGTATTGTAAAAATTTAATATCTTCAAAATTTTTATCAAATCCACAGATTCACTTACGCAATTCGAGACGGTCGCCGCAGTCCACGTTGAAAACGTGGTCGCACTTGTTCACCTTGCGGTTCAAGGGGTCGAAGACAAGACCATCCGGGCACAATTTCTCCTTCGCGACGCCGTCTACGCAGTTGTAAAATTTGTCGCACTGTACTGCGTCCTCAAATTGGCCATTGCTTTTTGGACAGTTGTAGGCGCCATCTGTTAGAAGAATCATTTTCAGTGAAAGTTATTAGCTAGAATCATATTTGGTACAGAGGCTAAGCTATGTTGAGATCGTGCGAGAACAAGGACGTTGAACCTTGTATGTTTCATCTTATGCAGATCATTATTACTGTTTTGCATTATGTAATTCGCGATGACTACTGTTCCTAAGGGGATATCACTTATGCAACAGGGAGACAGCTATCTGACATTTACATTTTAGAAAGTAACGTCGGTCTCACCCAAACACGCGGTCTGCGGAATTTAAATATCATCTTGGAAATTTAATAAGGCACAGCATCCCAAGAGAAAGAAGTGGTGAGCATTTATCATTGATCCTTATAGTACTTTCTTGTGAATAACGATTCACTGTATTTCTTTAATAAGCTCCACTTTCCATTCATGCTAGTGAAATCGTGGAGTCGTATAATGGAAACAAATAAAAAGTCCATGAGTCCCATAAATCTGATACCATATGTTACCTTATTGGCTTTTCCATGGAAAGTGGGCTCATCGTAATCTTACTATGGTAGATTATAAAATTATTCATTTCTCTAGGCTATTATGAATTGTGTATTTTTTTTAACTATTAATTGTCATCGCTATACTCACTTGCTACTGTGGCCAAAGCCAGCATCAGCACCAGGCACACTTTAGCCATTTTGTCGATGGTCGTGTGAACTGTCGTAGAGATTAGGTACCGGTTACTAAATATACAAGTGACTTTGACAACTAGAGGTTAATTTTTGGGCCCGCTCTTTGGAATAGCGTCTCGTCGCGAGAGACTGCAGTCAGAGAACGGCTCTCCTGAGGGTATACCTTACCGATCCCCACTATGGGACGTTTCCCCACTTTCGCTGCGTGTACACACCAGGAGGCCACACCACGGAACGTCACACACCATCGCTGGGGATAACCGTTGAGAATTAAGATTACCTGTGATCCGACCATTACGAACTTTTACCGTGGATTTTACCTTCTGGTTATTCTATATGCTTCCCTCTCACGTTTAGTACTATACGACATTTCTCTGGGATCCGTTTGATTTTCTGGTAATTTTTTCGCTTTTTTTCGCCCTATATGTCTGATTTTATTTATTTTTCTGACTCCGAGGGACTCGTGCATTCAAATGTGAAAGAAAAACGGTTACTGGCACTTTGATTTTATGGAGTATCAGCTTTATTTATTGTTTTATTATTTACTTATTTTTGTCTTTCAGGAGAAAGTGTGGTGTATATTTGTCAATTTTTCATTTTCTTGTGACAGATTTTGGAAAATTTGGAAATTTTGACTTTTCAACCATACGGTGGTTTCTTAACATTGCCTGTCAGGATTCTATAGCCGGTCAATGTAACGGTTATATGGTCGTCTATAGGAATGGAAGAAATGGACGCTAAACATTCGATGGCGAAAGGCTGGTACCGTGTGGTGACGTCACCAGACACTTAAGAATGTATTTTCGCTGACTGCGTCGCATTACGATTCCTTTTTGTTGTTGCTTCATTGAGAATTCACCAGGCTACTCGAAGGATGTATTTTTAAACCAGGCCCTTGGGGGTTGAATATAATTTCACAAGAATTTCACTACTTTTAACAGCTAATCCATAGGGTAGAATAACGATAACAATGGCGACGAATTCATGTGAAAATGTTTATTGTACAAATTAATAAAAATGTATCTTAACGTTAAATATCGAGTCTTGTTTCTACGTGGGTCTTGAACTCTTTCGCCTGCTTGGTCCCCCAGTAGGTTTTGGTTTTGGAGGTGGATTTTCCAAAGCATCCAATTCCTGATCAGTGAGTTGACCCTTGTACCAATCCTTGCTGTAATAGAAAAAAAATATATAACATTGACAATGCGTAAAAATGCCAATAACAAAATTGCTATTGAGTTATGTCTAAAAAAAAACTGAAATTACGTAAAATTGAAAATCCATCAAAATAAAATGTCGAACCGCATCAGATTAATCAATAAAAATGCTTTTTGCTGTCAATACCATGGAAAGTATAGCATAACGGATCGGCTGGATAATGGCGGCGATTCGCCTCACGTAACGCTCAGTCCTTGAGACTGAAAGCTTTCTTTTTCCAGAGTTTATTTTATCTTATTTTTTGATCCGATCCTAAGGAACATACATACATGCATAAATCATCACATAGTGACTTACCATTCTGGAATCTTTCGCGCCCAATCGCACTTGCCAGTCCTTTCGTCAAAAGCCTGTCCAAGTTTGCATCCACTTCTTCGTGGAATTTCGCCATTGACACAGACATAAAAGTATTGACAGTCTTCGGCGTCGGCGTAACGAGGATGCGTCGCTGCGATCGAGTCGTCGACCTTGGGACAAGTGAAGTTGAAAAGTTCCCTGGAGCCGCAGCCCTTTTTCTGGGCCTCATCGGGCCAGTTGCATATGCCAGTCTTCTCAGAGAATACCAAACCGTCAGGGCAGGTGATCATGTTGAATTTACCTTCCACGCAATAATAAAATGTATCACATATCTTTGCGTCTTCGTGTGCGAAGTAACCGTGCATACGTGGACAATGTTGACTCGGTTGAGGCTTTTCTACAATTCCAATTAATAAATATCATCACCTTCCTATTGCTCATAAATCAATCCTCGTTCGACGAGTACTAGAAATTTGGGACTTACGGAGTTTCAGCCTCTTGGAGCAATCAATACCAAAAGGTAAGTCACACTTTTCATGCTGGGGACTGAAGTCATTGAATACTAGCCCATCGGGGCATAATTTCTCAGTAGCCTTGCCGTCGCGACAATCATAATATTTGTCGCACTGTTCAGCATCCGGAAAGTATCCATTAGGTTCAGGACACTCATCCGCTAGTTCCTCATCCTCGTACTCGTCTTCCTGAACAGGCTCTTTTTTCTGAGACGGTGAGGCCGTCTTACGTCGACTTTGTTCAGCAGCCTCTTGCTTTCTCGTCAGAGCGTTCACAGCTCCTGAAAAATATCAAAATTCTCATTAAATCTGTAACAACGACTCTCAATGATATAGTAAAGGAAAAGATTAATAAAGAAAAAATATTCCAAAGATCTTATTAGAATGCGGAAGTCGTATCGATAGCAATAACAAAATAACGGTACGCACAAGAATCCAACGTGATTGGCTCTTGACATTTTCAAGGTAGTTTATCCGGCCCTGAACGAAGTGACTTATATGGGACTCATAACCATCTTGTAAGTGTGTATAGATCAAAGGATAAAAGGCGCAGTAGAGATAGAAGAGAAGGAGAAGGCGGAGTAGGAGATAGACGCCGGTCGACCTCGCGTATGAAAGAAAGCGAGAAAGTGCTTGGGGCCTCATGGCGCAGACAGAATCTTTATTATTGTGGGCCCGTACGTGGATACCGCTTTCAAGTTTTTAGCGAAATTTCGATAGGGACTGTTAAATGAGGGATCAGTCAATTTCTTTTCTCTCTCTCTCTCTCTCTCTCTCTCTCTTTCTTTATCTTTTTCATTCGGCCATTCAAGAGATTTAAGACAGTTCATTTCGTAATGACACTTTCTTGCCCCGTATAGTACAGATTCTCATGCAGATATAATAATTTAATGTTACTGTGGCTCTGTCATGTCTTTCTGTAACTTTTATTCTCTTCCATTTTCATTTTTCTAATAGCCGCCGACTTACCCAGGCACACGAGGAGACAAATCAGCTTTGTCTTCATGTCTGCCACAGATGATGAACACCAATTGTAATTTATTGTAGTCTTGCAGAACGACCGGTATCCGTCGCGGGGTTTTCCCTAATGCTTCGGTAACCCTCGGTGCTTTACGTGATGATGACTAGAGACTACTGGGGCCCGAACTGGGCCTCAAAGCCTTATATGCGGCCCCCACTTTTATTCTACAACGGCAACGGGTTACAACACTCCTGCTTGACAGAGGAGTGTAGTCTAAGGAGAGCTACTCTTCTGCATACTTGCATCGGCACGATATAGTTACACGTATGGTGCATACGACGTTATCAAGAGTTATCTTCGTAGTTATTGTCGGTGGGCTGGTTGGTGGGGTGGTTGGTGAAGAAGTGGGGGAGCGAAACAACAAAGAACCGATTCCGTACCGGTTGGTGTATTTATAGACGTCCAATAATATAGTAGTTATTAGACAGTTCAGTTATTAAAAGTTCTGGAATTCGAATCGGAGTGAGGTTCAATGTTGTTCAAGAAAATCCTATGGCAGATATTTCGAGGTCTCTTTAAAAAGAGGTATATAATTTTGAAAATCTTAATACGCCGTCTCACGATCCCACCATCCGCCAGGATTTCTTCTGATCCACAGTTTTCGCAATTCGTCGTATATCAGGATCATCAAGGCGAATGGAACTCCTGGCAACCACCATTCCGCTTTCAAGGGATACGTCTTCAAAATGGTATCCATGTAAGGAGCATAACACACCACACAAGCCATTCCAGTTTCAAAGAGCAATCCGAAATTTAGGAACCAATTGTTCATTCCTTGTTGGAATATCGAATTTCTACGTGTTTTGCATATCATTACATCTGCCCATTGTACTATTACTATGCTGACGAAAAAAGCTGTGTGGCATGTGTATTCCAAGACTTTTCTTTGTTTGTATGTCCACTCTTGACCGTAACTGTCCATTAGATCGTTTATGGCGATGCTGTCCCAGTATGAACGAAGATCGAACAGCCTACTCGGTAAAAATCCATGTTCCGCCATTATTACTAAATAAGTAAAGAATCCGGCTGCTGCTTCTATAATTCCAATCTGTCCATAAGCCATGAAGACCAACTTCCGACTTACTAAATGGTCCACTTGGGGATTTCTGGGTCTCCTGAAAGTAAGATGATAAAATGATGAAATAAAATGTCCTTGAGATAAATATGAGTGACAATTACCTGGTCATGATGTCGCTTTCAGATTTTTCATAAGCCAATGAAATTGCTGGCCACATATCAGTACCGAGATCGATACATAGTATACATATGACACCGACAGGAAGTGGTATGCCAAGTGCAATGAACGCAAGAAATGGCGTCACCTCAGGAACATTACTAGCTAACGTATAAGCTATGCTTGATTTGAGATTATCAAAGATTCTACGTCCTTCCTCAATTCCAGTTACAATGGAGGCGAAATTGTCGTCAAGTAATATTAAATCAGCCACTTGTCTACTGACGTCGGATCCTTAGCAGTTACCATGAAAAAATAAAGAGATCTCATTAGAATCGAAGAAAGAGGAAGAACTGTGGTAGATCTTGATACTTTGTATTTTATTGACTATGTTCGTTCGCTTGCAGATTCAATATATAAGCATGTATTTCTGTGCCCGTGCATTCTACCAGCCCCACCAAATCAATGAACAGCATCTTCCTCTGGACTTTTCATTTGCATGTATAGTCAAATACATGCTTAAATGTGGGATCTGTGTACGTACGCGCGTAACGAATAGGTCACCTGCAATTCCCATGGCAATTCCAATATCTGCTTGTTTAAGAGCCGGCGAGTCATTAACCCCATCTCCAGTGACAGCGGTAATCAAGTGTAGCCTCTGACAGCTTTCAACGATCTGAAGTTTCTGAACCGGTGACGTTCTGGCGAAGACAATTTCCGGATAACGTCGTATAATATTGTCCAATTCAGTGGGTTCTAGGTCCCGCAATTTCGGGCCAGTCAATACTATGGAATGTCCTTCCGACTCGGTTTGGTCCTCGGTGATGATGCCTACGTACTTGGCTATGGCCCTGGCCGTGTCAGGGTGGTCACCCGTAACCATGATCACCTTGATACCGGCGTACCGACATTTGTAGACGGCGTCGGGGACCGGCGGCCTCGGTGGGTCCATCATTGAGATCAGGCCAACCTGTATATATAATCGCATATAATTTGTCACCTTTCTTTTTCAATCGCACACCCGTTACATCTATAATTCACCCGAGCGGATGACCTTTACTGTACTGAATCTGCCTGTTCATACCAGGTATAACGGGTTTCTTCCCATTGCAAGTAGCTCGAGACGATATACGGTATGGACAATCTATGAATAGAATTAATTCCTACCAATCTTAAATCGTGAACTGGAAAGTTCGGTGGGTCTGCATTAAATTGAAAACCCTGAGGAAATTGAACTGGAGATAACTCCAGGTCAGCAAGGCCTAATACGCGTTCGCCATTCTTCGCCAGGATCTTGCAGGCTTCTGTGTACGCCATTTTTGTTTCTTCGTCGAGATCGCGAGTCTCCTTGCCGCATGAATATCTTGTACAGCGTTCGAGAACACTTTCAGGCGCACCCTTAAGTGATATTAGGTGAACACCCTGGTTCAAATGAACATTTGCTTGAAACTTGTCGGTAGAGTTGAATGGAATTTCGAAGACCTGAATAGTTTCAATGGATCGTAAATAAATTGTGAAATCCCTGAATATCGTGGAATTATATATATGTATATCTTGTATCAGTATAAATAATGTGCAATATCTAGTTTCTACTTTCACTCGCAAGATTTCCATTATAATTAATACAATAGTTAATACCTTTTTATATTCCTTTCTGTATGATTCAGCACCACCTTTCAGAAGAACTTCCATACATTTAAGTAAAGCACCATCAGAAGCATCGCCTAGAATTTTTCTTTTATTCAATGGCAATGGGGGCCCAATGGTATTATCTTGTTGAACCCATTCAGCTCTATTACAGAGACTAGCTATCCTAGCTATATCCTGAAAGCATGGGCTATTCACATATTTTCTCCAGGTATCGGAAGCCATGATTTCTTTCAATGAACCGTCGTACCACATATGGCGAACCTATAAATTATATGTGCCGGTAGATACTAAAGGTCGATGTACGATAATTAATAAGTAATATATCAACGTTCAATTAGATCCTCACGGTCATTTTATTTTGCGTGAGCGTCCCAGTTTTATCAGAACAAATAACAGCAGTGCATCCTAGAGTCTCAATGGCCTCGAGATTTTTCACTAGACAACTTTTACTCGCCATTCTTTTGGCAGTCAAAGTCAAACTCACTGTCACGGTAGCAATAAGACCTTCTGGCACATTAGCTACTATAATGCCAATAAGAAATACTACTGAATCTACCCAATCATAACCAAGTGCTAATGACATTCCAAAAAATGAGACTCCCAAGAAAATGGCCCAGGATGATATAAATCTCATAAACAAATGTATCTCGCGAGACAATGGCGTCGGTCTCGAAGAAAGTCTTGAAGTTAATTTAGCAACTCTACCCATTATAGTCTGATCACCACAAGCGACTACTATTCCTTTTCCAGTTCCTAAAATCATTTTAATACAAGTATAGAGATTTGGAAAATCCTATGAATTATATAAAAGTACCTTCTACGACGCTAGTAGAAAAGAATGCCATGTTTCTAGCTTCCAACAGAGGTCCGTCTGATGTTTTTGAGGATCTTAGTTGCGGTATGGACTCTCCAGTAAGAGAGGCGTTATCTACCTTTAGTCCTTGAAGAGGGGCAGAAATTGAGTCGAGGAACAAAAACAGGATTAAGGTGACTCTAAAAGAATAAAATCGTCCTGAACAGGTTAATCCACCTTGGCATTCCAGGATTCTAATGTCAGCAGGAACTCGGTCACCGGTTTCCAGTAGAACGATATCGCCGAGTACCAATTCAGATACATATATTTCCTTCAATTCGGAGTCGCGCAGTACTTTCGTTTTCTCCGGTAGCATTTGCTTGAATGATTCCATTATTCTGGAACTTTTGGACTCCTGATAGTAGCTAAACATTCCTGTTACCATAATCAGGATTATCAGAACAATGCCAAGCCACAGGTGATCCTGAGTCGCTTCCGCTAAGGTTTGTTGCTCGATGAAATAACTGACAAAGCAGAGCATAGCTCCAAACTGTTAAAAAAATATTTCCACGTAACGAATTTCGTATTAATCATAAACTTCTTCGATTATCAACAGACCCAAATTAATAGTGAGAATCCTTTGCAGCAGCAACGAATAGCTTTTACGATTTCTGGAGTTTGCTTTGGCGGCGTTAGAGAATTCATTCCATGTTGCCGTAAAAGTTCTCTAGCTACGTTAGCCGACAATCCACGTTGCGAATCAGTTTTAAGTCTATTCATCAGAATGGTTATGTCCGCCTTGTGGACGTCGGTATCGACATCGCGACGAAGAGCATCTGTGTTATGCGATGGCCCAGCCTTAGGTAGTCCTGGCATTTTCTTGATTCTCGAAAAATTTCTCTCTGGTAATAAATTCTCTAAAAAGGTTATCCCAATAAATCCTGCATTCATGTCATTAAAAAAGATTAGAAGTAACAAATGAATGATAACTAGTTAGCCCCGTAAAAGTGCTGCGCTTAGTACTTATTCAGCCATAATCTTTTTTCATGACATTTATCCTCTAGGTGGGGCTGGAATCAGGGTTCACAAGAGATCAAACCTGGTCGCTAGTGGTAGGATACGTCGAGAAAGTAACATAATATACAAGTGCTGCCAAGGCGGTAAACCTTGCTAATCGATAAAGAGGAATCCCAACCGATGCGGCAAAGTCCGACGCTACTGACAGAGCATCAAAGCGAAGCGAATATGTAGCGGATATAGCGGCGTCGTGGCGCTAGTGTGCAAAGACCGAATTCGGGATCGAGTCTCGTCTCTGGACTTGGTGAGACGACGCCACGCAGAGGAAACGAGTCCGGGCTGAGTTCCGCCATAGCGGTGGTATACTTTGTCTCGCTCGCTACTTGTGACGCGACGCTTACCGACGCTCGGCGTTGTCCCCACCGGATGCGCGATCGGGTAAAATTAACGCGAGTGTAAGTGCTTTGCTTCATTTTTATATTTGCGAATCGTACGAAATCCCCTACAATGGAGAGCAGGCCGGCGCCGCTCCGTTCCAGGCGGGTTTGTAGATTCTGCCTAACGGAGTCCGAGCCGCTGAATTTCATCTACGAGAGGGACCACAGCAAGCCCTTCCAGGTGCCGCTTACCCTGCAGATTATGTCGTGCGTCGCCATCGAGGTAATACAGAATATAAACTAGAGCTTCTAATTTACTTAGAACGTAATTGTCCTTATAGCTCCTCTAGTCATGGAATTTTCATATGTAACCATTAATTGATGTTGGTGCGATCGGTGAAATGTGGACGAGTCAATAGCTTTGACTGGCACGGATAACGTAGGAATCTTCTTTAACGGCTGAGGCGGCCATTGAACGCACAGCGTCGTATCTTTTTATTCATAGAGGAAAGGGCGTATGTGTGTTGTGTGTGGTGTTTGCTCCGCACGTATGTGGAGCTTGCTAGCTATCCTCACCAGGCGGTTTGATGCTCCAACATGGAATCTCAGACAATAGATATTTTGGCGGGAATAATATTTTTAGAGAATTTCAATACTTGTTATTAAAATAGAAAATATAGGGTGGCCACTGAAAGGCTCAAGGGTTTGTTTGCCGGGGTTTTTGTTTTGTATCATTCAGTCTTTCAGTGGCAATTCTGTAGTTTATTGCATTTGACTTTCGCACGATGGGATTAGGATATGTTTCTCTTGGAGTTACGTTAAGGAGGTTTTTCTGCGCTGCTCTGATTCCTCAAGGGAGGATGATCTTCCTGAATCGTAAATATACAATGCTTTGCTTCTTGTTTGTAGGTATACGCCGCGGATGGAATGCCACAGATGATATGCACCATGTGCCGCTGGAACTTGGACCGCTCCTACAAATTCAAGCTCCAGTGCAAGAAAGCAGACGAGGCTCTGAGAGCGTATCCACTGTCAGGAGTCTTACCGAGACCGTTTCCACCAATTTCAAATGACCCACCCGAGACAGGCACTAAGAGGTTGGCCGAGCAGAGGAGCCAGAACGAGCAGTCAAAGAAGCCAAAGGTCGAAAACAATGAACGCGAAAGAAGAGAGACCAGGGAGCGAGAACGAGAACGAGAAAGACAGTCTGAAAAGCAGAGGGAAAAAGTTGAGCGTCATGACCTGTATGACGAGGAGCAGGATGGCGGGAGTGAAGGCGATCATGAAGCCTCTAACGAGAAGGAAGACAGGAAATTAGAACCTGGTGAAATAAGGGTGCACGCCTGTGACCAATGCGATCGCACTTTCCCATTGAGACAAGCACTCCAACTTCACGTGCAGCGAGCACATCGTGATCGCAACTACAAGTGCACTGAATGCGACCGCATGTTCTTCTCTAAGTACGATCTAGCTAAGCATATGACCACGCATTCCGAGGAGAAGCCATTCACTTGTCCGATTTGCCATAAGCAATTCTCACGAGCTAACCTTCTCCAACGCCATGAGAAGGTTCACAGAGAGGAGTTGCGCTATGGTTGTCAGCACTGCGACCGAGAATTCTTTACTACCGATGAACTAGAAAAGCACGAGGAGTCCATGCATAAAGCCATCAAGCCCTATCAGTGTAACATTTGCAACAAACGCTTTACTTACAAGCAGGGTCTAGAGCGACATGAGATGCTTCATAATGAGGACAACACCTTTGTCTGTGAATACTGCAAGGAAGCCTTCCGTACCAGCACTAAGCTTGCTCGTCATCTTTCTACCCATTCTGGACATAGGCCGTATCTCTGCAAACTGTGTCCACGTACGTTTCTTCTCTCTCATCATCTTACTAGACACATGCGTTCGCACTCTGTTGAGAAACGACACGTCTGCGAGGACTGTGGCAAAGCTTTCAAACGCAAGGAAAGCCTTGAGGTACATCAGCTGACTCATAGCAAAAGGTCAGGCATGGGTCTTACTTGCGACGTCTGTCAAGAGTCTTGTAGAAACAGGGCTGATTATGTGACACATATTAAACAACATATTGAAGCTGGTGAGAAAATGGGGCCGGATGGATTACCCCCTGACACTACAAAGGATAAGCCAGAGACTGATTCTGAGGAGGAAGAGGAAGAGGAACAATACTCTGATGGAGATGATGATTATGAGCCACCGTCTTATATTGTGAAGAAGCTTCCAAAAACTACTGAATTGCCAGACAGTGAGGAAGAACGTGACAGAACAGAGAAGGAAGACAGAAAGGAGCAGATCGTCTTCGTACGTGGAAAGGATGGGAACGTTGTCAAGAAAACAATCAAAACCTTGATGCCCATTCAACGCAGAGAGATTCAGGAAACGAAGATGAAGCCAAGCCCAGCTGGTCAATCAAATTCAAAGGTTACTCCGATCAAATCTGATGACACACCGAAGAGTCGCGTCGATGAGACCGAAGCGCAGGTACAGAAAATCGTCGCGTCAGTCTTCAAAGAACATAAAATACCCCTGAAACATCAGAACATTCCACAGGAACAAGCCAAGGACACCGCGGTGAGCTCCTCCAGTCAAATCCACACCAGGTCTCAGGCCAGCCACACCACGCCGAATCAGTCCACGAAGGAAGAGAAGCCCGATCCTGGCAGCGCTACTCCAAAATCCGTTAACACGGTTAAGGTAATCAAAAGGATCGTTGTACGAAAATCTGCAGGAGGTACCGAGACGTCAGGATCAACAACAACCACCAAAGAGGCAGACAACACGTCGACAACTATTCAAGGTACTCCAGGAACAGCACACAAGGTCACCAAGCGAGTCATCGTTCGCAGAATCATCAGGCAGGGTGACACGACCCGAGAAGTCATCATGAATCCGGATGGGACAATCATTGATCCAGCAGAGCTTGCCAAACTGCCAGCTGGTAACGTTGTCAAAAGAGTAGTAGTAAAGAAGCCAGTGGACAAGAATCAAACTCTGTCACAGAGCGTATTGCAAACTAGTGACCAACGTCAGGGTACACCCATCAAAACTGAACCGATGGTTACTGATTCGCCAAAATTTGAAGTGAAAACATCGCAGGCATCAACCCCATCTTCGACATCTATGAAAACTATTACAGTGCAGAAGGTCGAGCAGACTCCGGGAACACCTTCCGGGCTGACTAAAGGAGATCAGGAGACCAAGGAGAAGCTGGAACAACTTGAGAAACGCGTAGAGCAGCAACGTTTGAAAATTGAAGAGTTGCAGGCCAGAAAGCAGCAGGAGTATGAACCCATGGACGAAATGTTACCAGAGAGACATGATGAATCTGAGGACGAGCAGCAGTTGCCGCTAAAGAGGGTTTTCGTTAAGAGGAAGCAAAGCATTTATGATGAAGAACAAGAATATAATGACAATGATAAACCGATTGTATCTAAGGAGGAAAATCAGAGTTCCTTGGAGGAGGAAAAGTTTAAGATTATCAAGGAAGACGTGAGGCAGCAGGAATTGACAACGACGGAAACGCCCAAGAAAGATTATAAGAAACCAATAGTGATGAGTACGTCCAAGGTATATGGTAATAAGAAGATCGTCCTGGTGAAAACTGAGGAGCCATCTGAAGTTGAAGAAATGAGTCGTGAATTGAGTAACATCCTAGATTCTGCAGAGAGCGTAGTGAAGATGCAAGAGAATGTTCTTAGCAGTCTCAGTCAGATCCCAGCTATTGGAGAAGGTGAGCATAAAGTAGAGATCGAGACCACAGAAGTTGAAAATACAACACCTAGTGAACCGATGGAAGTAGTCGAAGAACAAATTCCTGAAGAATCTTGTAAGATTGAAGATTCTGGCGTAGCCACTAATGAGGATAGTCAGGGTAACCAAGATGTAGTGGAGCAACTGGAAAATGAGGACAATACCACTGTTCTGGATGAGGGTCATGGTGAGTCCTTATCTTTAACAGGTCAAGATCTGTCCGAAGCCACAGATATATTTGGAGCATCAGAGTCTACGTTAGATGGGCAAAAATCTGAAGACAACAATCTTGAAGATTCAGTAATCACCTTATCTCAGTCAAACGACACGATCAATCTGACTGACCCCAACGACACACAGGATAGCCTCGAAGACAAACTCTCTCAAATGGAAGGCTGAGTATTAGTTCATATGTCTATGCAAACATAGGCCACGCCATGAGGGATCCACGAAGCCCTATATACAGACAAAAATAACTAGATAGAAATTACCTAGATTTTACACGATTTTAGAAATACCTTGATACGTGCACCTTCATTAGAAATGCGACATATTGAAGCCAACATTCTATTAAAAAAGATGGATTCCCTTCAGCGTTATATTCTACGGCAATGTATTACCCATTGCAACATTAAGATAGCCAATATACCGTATGTTCCATCCCAAGTAGGATACCTGAAGTTGCCGCGCTCGAGAACGAGTTAAAACTTCTTACCATACAGATGGATAATTCGTTCGGCAAATGCGATTATTATTACTCATTTTCGATCGCAACAACTTCAGGTATCCTACTTGGGTTGGGACGTACGGTATACTACGTATATTACTATCGCCATTTTTTCTTATAGATACGTTCCGAAATTCACTACAAATACTGCCAGTATAGTTATGTCTCAATCAATTGCATTGAAGTAAACAAGGACACAACGATACACACAGTGCTGGCAGTGAATTTCGGAACGTACGCTGTCTATCTTCACTCTTCTTTGTAACTTTTAAAATGTATAAGCTGATGCTAGTTAAATGGGAAATTGTGAAAGATATATGGAATAAGTATGGTACACTTATGTAATACCACGGATAACTAAAAACAGAGATTAATCAAGTATCCTGGAGATTTTCTTGCGTATACGGGCGTTTTATTTTCATTCTTTTTTTTTTTATAAGAATTTTACAAGACCTATAAAAGAATATGTAAAATTTTGTTTACAGTCGGAAGCCAAATCGTATCTCATAAAACGTATTGTCTGGTGAAAAATTAAACAATTTACAAATAATTTTATGAATTTGCAGTTTAAATTATTGACGCCAGATATCACTAAACACGTCCTTCTCAGTCCCGCACATTTTATTTCAAATACTTCTTAGTTGCGCCCGTACACGCTTGTATATACCATGCAAGGAATTGCAAATTTGTAATTATCTTTCTTAAAGTTCATAAAACACAAAGATAAACGACAACTGATTGTCTACAACGTCTGCATTCGCTGAGCTATTATTTTATTGGATGTGGATTAACTTTTGATCGACGTATACCTTCTTATCAATAATAATAATAATAATAATAATCACGTATAATGTACGACGTATTCAGTGCAGCATTAGAGAATACGTCGTGTAAGAGAGTAAGAAAATCACAGTATGGATTAGAACACGTCGCTATCTATAAGTGTTTGATTATGTAAGGACACAGTAAGTAGATTATATGGAAAGCAAAGAAAAAAAAATAGAATATAATGAATTAAGCATACAACTTATTTGTAAACTTCTGTATCAAATACAAAGTATGGTGTGTACGTGTCCAATGACTGGAGTGCTAATTCTTTATTTGCCATACTTCCTCCTGTATCTTTAATCCAGCAATAATAATAATAATTGAAAATCGTCACGTAATAACAACTCACAAGGTATATAAAACATGCGTACATTTTCTTTATTGCACATTACGTGGATAAGGTATACAGTCATAAGTTACTTACAAGACTATGATACTACAAAAATGCACCTGGCACGTGTTTAACATGCATATTCATAATATTGCATGTTCTGTCTATTGAGTGAACGACAAGAATAATAAGAAAACAAGAAAATAGGTATGACAATTATAAATTATAATTATCAGCCTATTTTTCCGTTGAGTAAATTGGGGCTCGATTCCGTCCATTGTTTTTCTTGTAACTTCTCCCCACAATCACGGGGCAGGATTCCCTTTTTTTCTCTTACATCGAAAAACTAGTATAATACTTATACGTACGCACCATCCACGTATCTCAATTATTAAATATATGCTGCACTATATTAATTAGATGAAAATGACGTTACGACGCAGCTCCGCGTGGCTGTGATAAATGAAATAATGATTGACTTTAGTTAAAAAAAAAAGAAAGTAATTACCACTGGACGATAGATGATTGCGGTAAAAATGTAATAAACGATAGATAATTTCGAGGTGACGAATGAGACGAATAACGTTAGCTCGCTAAATAATCAAAACAGGAATAGGATAAAACCGGTGATATCGTGAATGGTATGATAAGAATTTTGTACGTTTCTTAATTTAGCGCTTTAAACTACGCGTAGTTGTAGGTAAGCATAATATGCGTCATGCTGGTTATGGCGTCGCGCAAGGATCGCTGCTCGTTAGTCGGGCGATTAGAGTGTCAGGATGTCAAGCAGGATGGGCGCCTTTCTTTCCGGTAAGCCGCTGGAGCTGGAAAAGAAGGGGAGCATTTTTCGTAGATCTCTTACTTATCTTAATAGGTTTCCATTTAATGCTCGCTCTCCCCCATTGTCATTTTTATAACTTCACAGGCCACCCCTTCCGCTGTCTATGTACTCGAACCGCTGTGGGGCACATAATACTGTCTTAACCCGTGAATGCTCGCGCGATTTTATTCCGCATTTAAAAAGCATTGAGTTGGGGTGACGTGATCACCCCACGCGAGTTACACCGGATTAAAGAGGTTCGTGACATATGAAAAGGACGTAAAATGTTTTTGAAAAATTTCTATAACCTTTCGCAATCCCTAAGTCTATCTGTCAAGTTCCATAACATCTGAACGAAACTTAAAAAAAATTAAGTCAATTTAAGGTTCTTATATACGCAGCTTCATGGGAGAATCAACTTATATGACAGTTAAGTGAAATCAAGGTAAGATGTTATGAATCTCCTTAATACACAACCACAATAAAACGTCCTATCGTAAATTATATCCGGTGTATCAAAATTAACTGCAGCGATTATTGAAGTAGTAAGACGATCAACAAAGTTCCGGCATTACCGGGAACAGTGTATATATCTAAAAGGATAATTAGGATTTACATCTTGGTCGTGTAATGTACCTCTTTCTCTTCAGTAGCGACGGTCGAGTATGATTTGGGTAGTTCCGGTTCCTTAGCTGGTCCCAAAGCGTGAACGTAAATAAGAGCCCCAGCAATGCCTCCAAGAATAGGTCCTACCCAATATACCCAATGATCGTCAAAGGCATTTTCAATAACAGCGCTGCCCAACGATCTAGCGGGATTCATACCGGAACCTGTTCTCGGAACCTGAAAATCCGTTAGGTTAACGGATGTTGTTTTATGTGAACCAGGTTAAGTAAAAAAAGCAGATCACTTACGCCAACAATGTGACACAGTGTTACAGTAAGACCAATGATCAACGGTGCAATTCCTTTGCTCTCAGGTTTGGCCGCATCGCAGGCACCGCAAACCACAACAACAAGAATCAAAGCCAGGAAGAACTCTACCCCTAGACCCTGGGCAGAGTTGAAATCCCCTTTCACCAAGGCAACTGTTCCCCTCGGAGTATCTTTCAAGCTTAGGGCTCGCAATACTGCAGATCCTGCTATCGCGCCAACAGACTGTGCCAGCACATAGAGGATCGCCCTAATGATGGGTACCTGAGATATAGGTTAGAATGGATTAGACACCTTCTCTAATATTGTCATTCCGTTGCAGGTCTATTCGATAGTTAATATGCACTGCCGAGTACGTAAACGGAGGAATTTTACCTTGCCAATGGCTGCCAGGCCGAAGGTGACTGCAGGATTGATGTGACCACCGGACACGTGACCGATGCTCTGTATAATAGCGGCGACAGCCAATCCGAAAGCAAAGCTTATCGCCAGTATATTGCTCGCGGCAATCGAACCGCAACCAAAGAAATTTAGAAGCATAGTCCCTAGAAATTCTGCGAAAAGAGCTCGGTACAGTCCGGCTTTCCTATCCATCAGTTCGTGGACGCCCAGGGCCGTTCTTAGGTTCACCATCTGTTGATAACAATAAAAGATAACACGTGTGACTGATTAGCTGAAGATCGTTATTTGATGCATCACATGTTATGTTTATAAAGGTGTAACATAATCGCGCCAAACAACATTAGATGTCTCAGGATGCCTGCTATGAAATACGTCAGTCACATTTGTCGCCTACTTGCGCGCCTGCCCATGCAGACTGCCAGAGCCGTTTAGCAGTTCCGTTGATTTGCGTCATGAATTTAGATCGAGGACGTTACTTACACTCGCATTTCTCTAACTATACAAACTGCATTACACATGTAGATCGGCGCATCCTTTTCAACGAACTTACATCCAACATACAAGATATCCAATCCGAGTCCATCTTGAAAGACGAATTTCAATACTCGAATCAATTGATTATCATGTGTGCCATACATGCCTTTGTGCGTAGCTATATTTTTCTATGAACTCGGCATAATTCGTGCTCTTAAAAACGTTAAGAAATACAATGCGTCATCTATGTTAACTCAAAGGTTATAGCCATTCAAAGTTGTATTTATAAAAGACAATCAAGTGGAGAAATAGGCGTTGAATTTGTGTCGCCGATAAACGTCTCTCTCTCTCTTTCTCTCTCTTGCACGCGAATCCCCATAAGCCCCTCTTTCTCGCACTCGCAGCGAGTATAGAAACCGTCAAAAATCCTAACCTCTATTTCTCTAATATGCCAAATTGGCAAATTGCCCATGAATACTGGACAACGACGTGAGACATTTGCAATAGAATAAATTGTCCAATGTTGCTTGACAAAAGCAATTACATGACAGCTGCCAAGCTAACTGATGCACTCGTACTGAACATTCAAATATATTGAAAGATCAGTGTCGTTATCATCAACTATAATCATAATCAAAGGAATTGGTTAATTGCAACTTCTTGTTGATCTATCATTTTTTTATACAAGGGACACCTACGTTCCAGAGTTCCCTACAAGTTATACATCCGTACGAGCATACCCACACCCGTGTATATCATATGGACCATGTGGGAGTGCAGGAGGGAGTATCTCTATTTTTGAAAGCTCATTAGAACGTGAAAGAGTTTAGTACGAGGATGACGCGTTTCTTAAGAATGACGTAATTCTACTTCAGAAGAGGAAATTGTGCGGGGTTGTTTTAATCCCGATGATCTCATCTAGAGCCTCAATGTTTTACTTCTGCGCTTATACCAAGAGATTAGTGTATCTCGCTTAACTGTGGACCAACCAATTCGCGCCATTGGCTTGTTTATGTTTGTCCAAATAATTTACGTTCTGACAAGAATTACCGTTTACACATAGACAAACCTGACGACGTCCACTTTTCTCACTCATCCGGAAGAGGGATGGTTACCGTTTACCCTAGGCATTATGACGTGAATGAATTTAATGAGAATTTCACACTTTTATTATTACCCATGTCTCTTCTTCTCGATGACGCTATCAAATAACTCAACAGTCTCGAGAAACGTTCGCCATTATATTGCAGCCTGCTAAAGCAGCCCGGTAAGTTTTCATAGAAACGCCCCATTATTTCTCCTAGCAATTTATTAGCGAAGAACGCCAACCGGCATAGCCATATCATCCAAGAGCGTTAACCCTATATGGGCGTCCCTGACTCTTTCTAAATATCGCCAGTATGGCTCGAGCGACGCGATCCCAGGTCGACCGGTAATACGTTCGTTCTACTTTTTTACCAGATCTGTAGACGATGTTCAATCTGGTACAGAATACAGGTATTATTATACCACTACAACGATGCAGCATCCTGGTTTGCTTTCAAAGTAAGAAGTTACTTTAGGAAGATTTGAAACGCGAAGAGAAATTCACAAGCCAATTATTTCTTCGATACACATATCCACATAGCTGTTGTCAGTATACGTATAGAATATTGTTTTGTTAAAAGAGTGAATTGCAGGTTTTTATCGGTTTTACTGTACGACCTCAAGGCTGCCAGTAATTTTTTATTTTTAACCTCAAAGGCGATCGTGACTGGTTTGTGTCTATGCTTATTATTAGGTCTGTATAAGTATGCTAATTCGCATATGGCTTAGGTCGTGGGGATTCTCATGGGAGATAATATAAAGTGATATTGACTTCATTCTTATCTGAGTTTCTATATTTTTTATGTCCCTTTTGTTCTTTACTCTTTCGTGGAGCTATTTATCAGTCAGTTACAGTATGCGTAAGCTATACGCACCGTATGACAAATATTGACCGGATCACAGGAGCGAGGTGAAAACATACAAATCGAATATGTTTTCCAGTTGAGACGTTATGAAATGATATTGTGCCGGGTAAGATGTGCCTCAGGGTTGGTAACTATTATTTGCACTCCAAATACGAGGAAAATAAATGAAACTATTTTAACATACGAATTGTTACTTTGTCCGAATGACTATTTGTCAATGTTACAGTGGAGCGTCTGACGGTTATAATAATTGATATTATCATCCTCATTAAAAACAGAGAATTACTCGATATGATATCTTAAACTAATCAATCAGCTATTATCCCTCATCAAATATTAAATCCGTTACCAGTAGACTGTACATATTTATTTTTGTCGCAGACTAAAATGAATCACGATCGAAATCTTTATGGGCTGTTTCGTTATCCTTTGTTAAATATTTTCAATGGACATACCTTGAAGCTTCTTTTTTAATTGTATATAATTCACAAAGGATCGACGAATCTTTCTCCTTTGAGTTCACCGGCTTCCTTCCGAGTCGTTGGATACCTTAAATCGTGGACAAAGGACTGCAACAATGTTCACAAGAGGCGACAGAAGAACTGCGGCAGCCTCACCGTGAGAGTTCTTGGACGACAACTGAGCTATGCTATAGAGACTGCCATTCTCATATAGGTATAGTCCACCCGGTCTGTCTGGTAGCAAGACTGGGACTCTGAGTGTCAGGGTAGGGATATCACGATTCAAGCTTGAAACGCCTTATAGCTGAGAAAATAAATAATCATCTAATATTCGACAGAAGGTTGGTGCTGGTATACGTACAGGATGAAATAAAAAGAATTGGTTAAGGAACGATAAAAAATAATTGTACGTTACAGTTAATCCATATCTATGGCGGATGTACTATTTATTGCATTCCCATAAATAATGGCTCGTTCTATGAAATGTTTGATAACAGAACCACAATATCCTGGAAATGCTAATCTAAGAAAATCGCAAGCACATAACAAGGAATTGAAAAGGTTCATAGTGTGTTGGCGAGACTGAACTAAAAATTTAATAATTAAAAATCAATCATGGCAAGTATCAAAAGTATCAGGACTAGGTATAACCATTATTTTATCAATGACAAATTTTTAGTGTATCAGACTAAAAATTTATCAATTATAAGTTAGAAGTAACACATTGTAGTGTAGCTATGTTTTGTCAATTTCGACAATGGACCAAGGAATGCTGCGCTCTGTTGTTGATTCCAGCGAATTCAGTGAGTCATGCATCGATATAATCCTTCTCGAATATCGTCCTTACTCACCTATGTCATATATTATTATTATTATTATTATTGTATATTGATCTTGATTTCAAGAATGACGTGTTTAGTCAATAATATCGTGATCCAAGTTATAAAGTTACGTCACGTTGGTACGGAACGACACGCATACAAAAGCAGGGAATAAGGTATAAATGATTTTTCCCCAGGACAATGAAAAATCCATAGGGGGTCTTCCTGTGCTGTAAGATTAGTATGTATTCGGCTTTGGAATCGTTTTGACGAACGTTCGTCTCTCGTCAGGTAGTAGATTCGTTGGGAAAAAAATTCCGGTGACTAGTAGTCCATGATAATTCATCTTATCTCTATTTCGCGGTACAGATAATTTTTACACATCGCATTATTTCACAGGGAAAAAAGGCAGGAAATACAAACAAAGGAATGTTCAGATAATTAAAATTACTGCCAACTACCTTAGTCATACAGTATCGTTCAAAATAAATAAACTAATTAGTCTATTCTTATACCTCAAAAAGCAATATCAGTGGCTTCCCTTCTCCTGAGTAGCCCTGTATAATATATTTTCTTCTTTCTCTTATCATCACTCATAAATGTCTCTCAACAAAACCAAGTAATGTTCGCATTATTTATCTTAATCATTTCTCCGTTCGTTCACTAGTATCTTAATACGAGATCGACATGTTTCAGTTAACGAAAAGCAGTCTGCCTAAAATTGCACAATTATTATCTATATACGCAATATAATATATATATATATATTGCTTAATTTAATATATCACCGTAATCATCAGTCTGAATCTTGCATGCTTATGCGACTAGGGGTTGTCTCAGTAGCTCTATAAAGATAGTAAAAATCATCATATTTTCTGTGATGAATTCCTAGTTGAACAAAATATATCCGTTTACGGCAACCTTGGCAATGTCGAACCACACTAGCGTGTTTCCTGTTGTGTAACAATCACGTGAATATTAATAAAAAGTACTTGCAGCAGTGGTTCACTCAGGAGTGAAAAAAAGGTAACAGATAAATCTAGTATACCAGCTCTGTAACGGACTGTGGTTTCTAACGTTTTTACCAGCAGCTACCAGAATTATAATCATCATCACGATCACCATAGTAGCCGTCATCATTGTATAGTATACTACAGCGCCCATTATAATTCTATTTGAAATTTCATTATGAATTGGCCTATACATTTGGGAGCTTAATGATAAGTGATATATAACAGGAAGGAAGATACCGAAAATATTTTTCTCTATAATTTGATAATTAATTAATCCATTGCTGAATTACCATGAGTCAATTTATTTCCAGATTGCTTGCACGACTATCTGCTTGATAGCCAAGTGACCAAAAATAATTCAGCCTTATCTTACTGAAAGAGATATGATACCATGAACATATAGTTATACCTGCTCGTTTACTTAGTTAAAGATATGTACGTTAAAAATTACACGTATTACGTGTATGTTTTTAAGAACGTACATTCCACTTATAGTTTTAGTATTTCATTAGGTTATCTATCTTATCCAAAAACTTGCGTTGGATGATGTTAATCTCTGAATATAACAATGACGAAAATAATGATCGACGCTCCTAAGGTATTTCTCAAGACATCACGACGACTGTGGGACGCCCACGTGATGACCGTATTTCCGTACTGTATTCTCTTCCTGTAGCATTTCTGTAAAACTCCATGGTGACTGATTTTGCGATTTGCATTCAGTAGCGGGAACGCTATTCCTCGTGATGATTTACTGCCAGTTATTTAAAGTACATTAAACTGCCGTTAATAATTTATGTAGTTGAATTGAGGATTAGTCAGTTATGTAGTATCGAGGATTAACCTGAAACACGAGCTCTTATTATTTTATCCGTTGGAAGCTTTTAGCAGCTTCGTTATACAACGACTAGGATCTCTTGTAAACTATGGTGTAATTGTTTAACAGAATAACAGAGGGAAATCCGACGATCGTTAAAGTATGTTTGAGCTATAAAGCACAAGGCCATTATCCAAACGGACTATTAAATGGGTTAATTTTAAATATCAAATGGCACCCCATGTTTATGGAATACAAATTAAATCTATACATACGTACGCGTTAGTATTAAAATATATGGATTTTTGTTTGAATTCCTGAAATATTATTATCTTCTTTATTGCGATTATTATTTTATTATAAATTGAGCACGATTACGTAAGATCCTCAGTCAGTTGTATAGTATAATGTGTATTAGTGTTAGACTCTGTTTATACTTGCAATTACCAGTTGATCCTGAATCGTCATCGTTACTGCGTCGTGACTGTGACTATTATCATCGATTACGTCTTCGAGTTTAGTATACATCGTACATCATCGTGGCTGATTTACATTGGCATTTTTATTCACAGTGTTTTTCCTTCGCTGCGAATTATTGGATTCAGAAACGAGGGGGCAAGTGGTTGGTAGATGCTGCTTTAGATCACCTCTCAAAGTGCTGCCGATTAACGATTCTGACAGAGTGCCGCCACTCGAGAACGCCAGACGCGTTTCATGAAAGCCGCCCTAATCTTTTGGTTTAATGAGAGAATATTATCAAAGAACATTGTGCATCGTAAGCCGATCTGTTTTTCTTATTCGCCCAATGCCTCGCACCATATGCATTTCGTAGACAGCATTCTTGTCGAGTCAATTTAAAATTTATTATTAAATCAATAGTATATATTACGGATTACTATGGATCAAGGAAATACTGTCAAAAATTGACTATGCAATTCTAAAAAAAAGAATTGAGAATTACAGTGTTCCATAGAATGTACCTTGGAACTTTACGATATCGGAGTGGATATCACAAAAGCATTGGCCGACCTCACGTATGCTAATTGCTCTCACGTTATCTGCACGCGAATTCGCCATTGCTCTAATAGTGAAGCGCCCCTGGGAATGGAGAAAAGTGTTTTAAGGATAGGCAGTAGTCTCTAGGTAATGGAGTAGAAAAAAAAATTGCAGAAAAAATATTGTAAGAAAATACCTTTGTCATCGGCTACCAATCGATATAAGTAGAAGAATTTTGAATGCTGGATTAATAAGCCATGTACTGACTGTCCTTGTTGATATTATTTTTGTGTTCCTTTAGGGTTTACTTTGGACTTGGTATTAAATGTGCATCTTCATGTCCGCGCGCATTTAGTTAGTGTTCGCTAACCAGACTGGCGTTGCTGTAGATGAGAAATCTGACCCAAATCCGTGATTCAATCAAGACCTAAAATCTTTCGGTGCTTTCAATTTTTTTATTGTTTTACTTGAACGAAGTTAAGCGGGCTATTATAAGCGTTGAAAAAGTATTTATAGGCTTGATAATTTATACAAATAATTATTCCGTTATTTAATGACTATTAGTATGCGGAATTTTAAAATAGGTATGGATCGATTTTTCTTCTGGTATAATATAATAAAATATCCATTCCGTTGCAGTCAGGACAGGCACGCACCTATCACAACATAGGAAGAATGTCATGCTACAGTGTCAAGGTTCCGGTACATCGAGAAGGTCGATTTCCCGGTCACGCTAGATTTAGGAACGATCCAGCCAATCCTCCTCCCAGAGGACGTTCTATGGACACGAATCCTGACCAGTCTACTTTATTTTCATATCCAGGGACCACACCTAGAAACTCACTACCTGTGCCACCCTTAGACTTGCTTATCACGAATCGCTATACCGCAACGTCATATAGATATCGCGAGTGGGGTGAACCAGGGTCGACAAGGGCTGTAACCACCCTCTGGTCGTCTTGGATAATAGGCAGACTGGACAGGGTGATGCGACGTCCAGTCGAGAATCGCTACTCGTATCTACACCTTTGGCGGGAGTTTGTTGTCTTTCACGGACGCCCGAACACGGCTAAGAGACTGACATTTGAATTGGTAAGTTTTATTGAAATTCACAGATCTTATTAATTACGACGAAGAATTTAGCGAAGTCTATTGGAAGAATTTTTGCTATTGTTTGGCATTCTTTGTAATTTATTCTCGACGATCTTATAACTTTTCAGTTGACACTTTCGTTCTTTTGTTTTATTTTGACGGATTCTGTTTTTCAGCGACATCCAACCCTGAACGAGAATATGTACGATTCCGCTGTCTATCCGGAGAATTCCACACGCGGAGAGAGTGGCAGGAAGACTGACGAAGATGCAGAAAAAGAAGCCCAAGTTCGACAACGTATCGCGCGTGAGTTTGAATGAACTATTTTTGCGCGCCAGAAACTTTTTTCTTAAATAGCCTGTGATCTTTTCCGATTATAATTGCACCCAGTGACCTTGCATTGCATCACGGAATAGGATGATTCTCAGATTTTCTTTGGAAAATCTGAATCACGCCGAATGATAATTACTTATTCGCGTAACTCAATCGGCAAGGATCGACAACAGTCATGCAATTACCGTGAATTTTCCTGAGACGCCAATTAACTATGGTGAACTTCCAAAGAGCCTTGTCAATCTCGTGGTACAATGGAATTTTTTTCTATTCTTGGACAGACAGTAAACAAAATTTGCACAATCTCAAAAAAAACTTGTATCGCTCATCCAGTCAATGACTTGAAGTACTAACAATAATTTCGTGTCCAGCAAAAAATTTGGTTCCACGACTATTATCCGAAAGTATAGTTATCATTAAAACTATTTTAATCTAAATTAAAGTTACCGACCACTGATTTTGACCAGGAACGTTAATAGTTTCGTGTAATGGCCGGTAGGCGTCTAGTACTTTTGAGCAGTGATGAGTGGGGAGATGCACAACGCTCCGGTTTTCGACAATACCAAAAGCATGGCGCTAAATTACCGTCGGGAAGTTAGCGCAGAAAAATCAAAATTTATATGTTAATGTTAATTTATATGTTTTGTTATTGAAATATATCTTAATGATTTTTTTTAGCTCAGGTATACCTAAACTTTCCAGTCCCGTGCGATTATATCTTCGCGATGACAACTATTAGGCTCTGAATTAGAGTAGCAGGCATTATCCATTTTTACAATGGAATATACAACGCACGAGAAAATAAAAATCACCAGGAATCGCAGTACGGAGAAATCTCGTTGCTGCAAAATAAGTCACTCTAATGGTTAGGCTGAATCAATGCCTTAGCGTGTTTAAACATGTTATTTCATTCATGTATTCCGTGATTTCAACATTATTTTTTAAACATTTTATCTACGAAAGAATCGACTAATTTTTTAATCGCCCGCTCGTGCCGCGTGACCGGCGAGCTGAGAAGCTGCGAGTCCTCTGTCGCTGAGGGGTCTGCTGTGCTGTTACTGCTGCCGCTGATTCTCAGAGCAACCCTTCGAACGAAGCCGTTCATCAGATATTGCCTAAATATTTTTTTCTTTGCAATCTTCAGTTCGAGCGTCCAGCATAAACTCGATAAGATTTACTATGAGAAAATAATTAGTTCAGTTCATTACCTAGAATCAATAATCTTAAGGGTGGCGCGAAAGTTCTTAACTGGTGTGCATCTTCATATTATTCTGCTTATATGTAAGGTAAGCGAAACGATAATAGTAAGCAGTTGAATAAAAGATCAAATTCTATAAATACAACTTCCGAAAAAAATAAAAAACCCAAGTATTCTAGTGCACCCGGTTACGAATCGAGAGGTCTGTGGTTCGAGACCCGCCCCTGTGTGGAGAGCATTTCCTTTTTTCGCCATTCATTTTTTTAATGTTTATTTTCGACATGATAAGAGGCAGAGAGTGAAAACCAATATTTCTATGCATTTTTTGAAATGCACTAATTATGAATGAACTAATTTGAAATTTATTTGAATATACACATTTGCTTGCGCATTACGTTCATACAAATGTTCAGGGTTCGATTGAACGTAAGACCTTGCTGCCCCGCCTGCTTGTCGAGAAGGATTTATGAGGGATGGCAACTTTTTCCCCACCATTCGTGTTCACGCTGACTGAAATATCGGCTGGAACGATGAACATGACCCGCGCGGCTACACGGAATCTGTAACATCGACAGAGGCGATCATCACGAAATTCTACTCCCGGACTCGCCGCTACGATTTAGCGCAATGCTTTTGGTACCGCCAAAAACCGGAGCGTTATGCATCTCCCCACTCATCTCTGCTTTTGAGACCCTGTGAATTCACCTAACCTGTTTTCTGGCACATCTCCTCATTGGAGGAGTCAGCCACAAAGAAAAGAAGGAAGGAAGGAAGGAAGGAAGGATCTAAACTATTTTGTCTAGTAACAAAGTATGGCGCAAACAAGCGGCACGTTACCCGTACATAAAAGAATGGGAAAAAATGGATAGCATAATTCTATACAAGTGATCGTAGCAGGAATTCGCAATCGAATAACAGCATGAACAAGGAGAATAATAAAAGTGAACACGATACACGTTTTAATGTGGTAATGTATCACGTAGAGCATAGACTATGGGAATCGTGAATGACTCTAAGAGAATCCTAAGAATTTTCACGAGTCACCTTGACTTTGATTCCTTCCACAGTGGAGACGTGTCTCACGGACACTGTTATAGCGTGCATCATGTATAGATTGATGGTATTCACGTAAACGCGACAGCGTCCATCTTGGATGATTTGTTTCTCTTTCTCTTTTCTCATGCAAGGGAGACGACGGCTGTAACGCAATGCATCCAGAACGTGATGGGGGGCTGTAATAGATGCCGACAATAAGTGATTCTTTGATGATGCCGATAATCAAGATTCTTTTTTCGTTTCTCATAATCGGAATACATCACGGACTCGTACATACTTATGTTATACGCAGTTAATGATTTGTGTATCTAAGGGTTTCATGAAGACAAAATATCCACTGTATAAATACCACCACTATTAACCTTGCTAGCCAAAAACCCGTCAATTTACAGCTTAGCTTCGCTCGAACGATTAACGGTTACTCGCTAATAACGAGTCGATTTGCGATTCGATACGAGCCAATTCGCCGAATTCGCCGTGGCTCGATGGCAGACTTACTTTTTCGTCAATTTATACGGAATTACCTTCACGACTCTCTTTTATTCGCCACACCGTACAGTTGTGGCTTACATCGATTTTTCAAAGTCAAAATTACGACCGTACATGTAGTCTACATAAAATTCGAAATTTTTTCCAAATGAAAAAATCCAAATTCGATACTCCCGTTAATAGAACACACACAAACCATTATTGATGAATTTTATTGGAAAATAGTGTTTCACCAACTAAATCACAAAACATTTGTTAAATCTGACTAGCTCCATTTAACTGATTAATGTCGTATAGATAGTACGATTAGTTCAATGGCCCTTGAAATTCTGATATAAGTTATTACAATGCTCCGGCAATTACAAAGTTAATAAAGATCATGACAGCCATGACGATTCATTATTATAATCCGTACACTCTTGAGACTTATTAACCTAATGCGTTCTGGTTACGTGATGCGCACTCGTTACGGAATGTTACGTGCGGCATTAACGTATTCCTTACTCTGGCGTCGACACCAGAAATTGCCCCTTGTGTTTCTTTTGCAACACTCAATAAAACCTAATTAATTCATAGAATCCATCAGGTCGTTTTACAATCACAACTTAGACAGCGATATGTATAGCACTGAGATCTTACTTCGCGTTGCTCAATGCATCGTCGTCGTTATCCAGCTCATTTCTCTGCCGTGGGAATAGAACAAAATTAAGATCAAGAACTTCACCTTGCGATGGCTAAAGCCGCTAACATTATCAGCAGTAAGAGCGGCGAATTCAAAATTGCATTTGATAAATACAAATTGATTGATATGATCACTTGTAAAAATACCAATAAGGTATACGGTAGGAACCTAATTATCTAATAAGCTAATCTCAAGGCTACCAAGATAATGCTACCAGTGTTTGGGGGGAGTACTCACTGCTGGTTATTTTGTTCTTCTATCTCGTGCAAGCAAATTATTCTCCGTTGATAATCCAGAGCATACTTCTGGGTAGTTGTAGATGAGAATAGTGCTTTTCGAAGCAACGTTTACTACTGGAAATATTACATAGTAACGTTACGTCAATGGCAAGAGACACTGTTACTCTACATTAACGAGATTGATTGAGTTAGCAAGCAATCGTGCCATCTTGTTTGTATACTATCGTCGATAATATTTATGTAAATATGTATGTATATGGTTACTGATTATCAGGATTCACGAGACGCCTTCTGGCGTTTGCCAATTTTAAGAAGACCTCGAATTCTTGACCAAATTTTTTTTTTCTTGTCACTTAAGATAGCTACACGTGCTGGCTTTAATTTTATCGTCTTATGCTTAATTCTTCGATAAGGCTTTGAGCATATTTAAGTATCGGTGCAGCGAAATGTAACGTCACTGCGTTGTTCGTCGATTTACGTAATTAATAGCACTTACAACGTTCTAACCTTAACCTTACTCAGGAGGATAGACTGGGCTGTCTTGTATGCAGACTGTGAAGCCAGTTTGTGGAGCTGCAAATGGATTGTTCACACTGTAAACGTTTCTTGCTCTATTTTTTTTATCTGTTTCGCTCTTATTCTTCTTGCCAAGAACCCAAGTAAGCTTGCTGACGCACAAGAGAAAATTATCTCGCACTTTATTTATCGAAGACTTTTTACTTTCAAGCGGGTCATTATTCTGAATATCATGGTTGCATATGAACTTATAACACACCATGTACTAAAAGTGGTAAAATAAGAATCAGAAGTATTCTGACTTACGTTTCAGTAGGGATGAACACGGGTAGTTCTCTGAGGCAGCGAAACCGGTAAAATGAGTGACGCCGATAAGTTTTCCATGCAGCCGCGCATGCGTCGTCTTGGAAATCTTATGAAGCCCGGGCCCTAGGGGAATTTTCGTAAATATAATATAATATAAATAAATGTTTTCGTAAAAAAAAAAAAAAAATAACGAATAACGATATTTCGAATGCTTCTCTATAGGCGAAATAATAGGTTATGTTTTTTTTTAATTCTGAAACACATTCAACATCATGGTATACAATCTAATCGCTTAGAGCGTAACTTCTGCAAGGCTGTATGTTGACTTCAATGCGCAACGTGGATATATCTTGTCACGCTTGTATTTATCCCACGTCACTTTCGCGCACGTGTGAGTCTTGTACGTACGCATCTTTCCTCTAGTCAGGTAAGCTAGGCTGTTTGCAGAAGCAGCACCAACCTACTGTCCCAATTTAGCCACTTAATTACACATCCATGAGAGACTATAATATCTAATGAGTTATTATCAGTCAGTGGAACAATTCAGTAAATACCCCCCCAACACATTTCTAAATATTTAACTAAGTAAAAAAAAGATAAAGAAAACTGCTATTACTACAAATCGTTAAAGCAACAGGTACAACAGCTACATATACGGCTACAGCTAGAAGTACGTATTCGTGAAAAATTACGAAAATGCTGTTGGAAAATCATTTTTTTGTTTTATCATAATTTTGTTTAACCTTTTCGTATAAAGAAACAGTTTTTCAATTTTTTTCCTCTAATCAATTTTGATAACAGATTTTCTTTAAGCTTTCGGCACCAATGCGACGTTAACGCTGTGTCCGAGGCAATGTAGATTAAATCCAAATGCTAGGCAAATAGTCATTTGTCGATGGGTTTAAGCATCGAGCGGGAGACGGCTTTGTGGTGGGGCTGTCGCAAGTATCGAGGAGGGGTGTGGAGCGGCAATATATGAACGCGAAACCTGCGGCTCGCGCACTCAATAGCCCATACCAACAGACAAAGTCAAAAGGCACGCTCTCCGGGCCTTAACTTCTTTTTCCTCTGGCTTCCTCGCAACACGATCGCGTGTTCACATCTTATTCCATAAAGCGTACGCCATCTTTGCATTACGAATTTTGTACACGATTTCTTATCGTAATCACAAATCAGTCAGTGAAACAAGCGTGCGATACCGTTGCGCACGGCTACGTCAACAATCATAAACAGGAGTTTCAGAACGCGAAACCAAATCGGAATAAATAACGAATAATGAGTAAATCAATGCAAGGTGAGTCTCTTTTTTTTTATTTTTTGCATATTCTTAATCGTACCTTAACCTCTAACGTGGTCGTATGTACGTGTCAATGTTGAATATTTGAAAGTTTACTGTGAATCTTCGGAAGATTAAGATTTTTTAGCGGATACGCAAATAATGATGACTTAATCACGGATATCAAATTTGACTTTGGCTCGATGAATTTAAGAAAAAATTGATTTTATCATATTTGATTTTGCCGCCGGTGAATAGCTTAGAATCGAATGCGAAAGACATGGCTCCGGGGTAAACGGTCGATGCCTCTTGCTTGCGTTAAAACACCACTTAGTCGCATAATACGAAAATTAGAAAGGACTTATTGACGGTGCGTCGTTAAACTCGTGTTTTTCCGGTAGCCAGTGAGAAATTGTCAAGCGTAATATTTCGAGTGGTTGCCATTTCCACGGGCTAACCTACAATGTCCTGTAAAACCAAGTGAGCGAAAAAGTTTATATCGAGAACTAACGACAACGATCGAATATCAGAACGTGGTTATCTGACGTTTCACTAGACGTCCGTACACATAAATTTTTTTTTATCTAGAATCACTGACATTAGACATATTTGATATCCGTGGGCTTAGCCGTAAATTTTCATTCATCTGACATCCGTAATGTAAGGTAAATAAAGATTTTATAATAAATTAATATATTCCTTCCTCCTCGGATCAGTCATTGAATAATAATAAAGCAGCCACCGCGTAGAGTTTGAAGAACTTTGAGATTATCGTTAAGTTTAATATAAATAAAAAAAAAAACCTTATCACTAAAACCAATAAAATGCGACGTTGTCCAATTAAGACAGTGAGAAATAAAAGTATTCGATTCGGTGTCACTCTGTCGCCGTAAGAATTCTTTTACAAAGAAATAGGGCTTATCGATGGTAAGAGAGAAAGGAAATTGGGAGCGGTCCCAGTGAAAAATAAGCATATATAACAGAACGATGAAAACATGTTTTCACGCATAGCCTATCGGATCGTATATTTTTTGTAATTTTCCTAAAACTCTTGTTACTCCACTGCACGCCATCGATTATACTTTGTTATTACTTACCAGGCATATTAGTTTGACAATAGTTTCCAGTCGAGTCCTCTAATTGTCTAATAGTAGAGAATTATTAAGACCATACTAACGACTGGCGTTACCTCTCTATGTATCTACCATGGTACATACGATTCGATTTACATACCTGGAGATACCTAGAAGATTTCTGAAACATATAAGTGCATTAACAAAGCAAACATACAAAAGGGTAATTATCCCACGACTGTCAATGTAATTAAGTCTCCCAGACCTGACGTATTATTTGTTAATCGACTGCACCAGTCCGTCAACGATAATACGTTCCGTAAGCCCGCATATCAGTTACTGGTAAATGAGAATCTGTCATGAAATATCGATTATGTTCAACGAAGTGATCTGCTTATCGCGTCAAGTCATTCCGATCCATCTTAGATATATGGTCATCCTCTATAACGATAAAGTGGCATTCATTGTAGTTTACGGCTACTAACTAACGACCGTTTAATCGTTACGACAGGGAGTTATTATTACGTGATGAATTTAGACGCCTCTATAAAGATATCTATTTTCAAGGCGTCAACGATTTCTGTTTACATTGTTTTACTAATCATTCTTTTTTTTTCAGGTGCCAAAGCGTTCGTGGGCGTTGATGAGGTGACGAAGATCGAATTTATGATTCCTCTCTTCGCCGAAGTACTGGGAACTTGCTTGCTCGTCTTCATAGGCTGTGCATCCTGTACCAATTGGGATGTCGCGCCGACAGTCCCCCAAATTGCTCTCACTTTCGGTCTCACCATTGCCAGCTTGGCGTATGTAAGTTATTCATGATTATCTTTACATAAAATTTCGAGGTTACGATGCACGCATGCATTATGGTTTAGGAAATTATTTTTAAGTCTTTAAAACGATCCTACCTATGCTTGGTATTCTTTTGTAGTTTCTGGTAGAATCAGTTTCTGGTTTTTTTATCCTCTTTCCTTCCTCTCTCTCTCTCTCTCTCTCTCTCTCTCTCTCTCTCTCTCTATCTCTGCCAGTTAGCTCTCCTCCTATAAGGTGGAACGATCAATTTTGCATCTCGTATAATTATACGTGCCGCTCGGTCGTTACACGCAAGATTTTCTGTCTCCACGTGCACTTAATTTCCAGAAAGACGGCTACTCTGATGTAAATTGTTAATTAGTTTTTTTTCCCATATTTTTTTATAACCTGCACGCACGCGGTGAATCTCGCAGTCATAGTGGATGCCCATGGGATTCTATCTGTATCCAACCTGTCGGTGAATGGCGAGCGGAAAGAGGAGAGGATTTGAGTCCCAAAACACTGGAGAGCATACATGTGCCGCGTCCGTCGCGACGCGTGACGTTGTTAATGGAAGGCCTATGGTCAATACCAGTGGGTCGAGGCATAGAAAGACGCGGGGAATGGTCCAGAGAACCAGAGAGAGAGAGAATGAGAGAGAGACCGAGAGAGAGAGAGAGAGAGAGAGAGAGAGAGAGAGAGAGAGAGAGAGAGACGAAGAATAATAAGGTTGAGAGGGTACGAGGAGAGGGAGGTTCCATTCACCAGAGATCCAAGCTTCACCGATTCTCTGAGATCTCGTATGTTTGAGAAATTTCTCTGCGGTGAACTCCAAACCGGCGGAGATCGATCAATCGATCGTTTATACGTGATCGGATCTCGTGTCTTTGCTCTCTTACGGCCAATCAGATCAATTGAACCTGACTATAACATGGTTAGATAATAGTCAGCGCACCTGTCATCTCTCTCGTGTTATTAGAGACCGCGCGCGAAATTCGATAGGCGTCTCACCGAAATCTGGCCAATCGTATAATCAATTCCGGGAGTGCTGAGAGAAAAACCAATAACCGAAGCTAACGACCAGACCAATGGTACCCAGAACACTATCGCTTACTACATCTCGGTCAAATAGTTATTGCGACATAAGCCGCCTGTCGGTCTCTCACAATCGGCAATGTGCGGAGGGGACTGAGGAATACGAGAGGAGCGTGAGAGAGAGAGAGAGAGAAACAATACGAGAGAGTACACATGGACCAAAAGAAGGAAAGAGACGAAAAATAGATTACGAGTACCGAGAGGGCTGTGGGTGGTGAGAGTGGCGATGGGGTGGGGGGGGACTACTGGTCAAGTCTATATGTATATCGACTGAAGATAGGATCATCCTCACGAAATTCATCCTTTCGAATCGGTATCTGACCTCGACTTACTAATATTTATTATTATCACGTGTAGGACTCAACTCCGAACTCGATTTACTCGACTACGATTTAAAAATGGGTTACATAGTCAATATCGTGAGTGAGCTAATAGATGAACTGCGAGAGGATGAGATTAGTCGTAGGATGATCAATGACATGTATTTAAACGTCACCAAAGGTTCTCTATTCTTAGTATTATATTATTTTAATTTACCACTGTTTATCTTGGCTCCTAAGACTATGCTACTTACTCTTCTGGACCATGTCCGTGAGCGGATGAGTAATGCTCGGAGATGTCGAGTCCCGACGGTGCGACCTATACGCGGTTAGTTAGTCGGTTAGTTAAGGTAGCCAGTGTAGCTGGCAGCAAGCTGGTAGGGTAAATAAGGCCGCGGATTCGCCCAAGGGGGTCTAACTGTCGGGATGGTGCAATTCTGCCCTGAAGGCTCTGACAACCTACTCGTTCTCTCGCCTTCTCTCCTTCCCTACCCAGAACTCCGTGCGATCGTACTCTTTAACTCTGACTCTGACTCTGATTCTGACTTGGGACCCCTGCACTTCCCCTGTCTCACCCTGGCCTGGTACATGTCATCCACGTACACGTGCCACGTATTGATATGTATACCCTTTAAATCGTATGGGCCTTATCCTAACCTCTCGTCATTGTACATGTTGTCGTATGTGGTTTACATGTTTATTGACTGTTTACCTGCAATTAGTATTGATACTGTAGCTTTAGGTACGTTTTATTAGTAGTCGGGCCCAGACTCGTAAGTCCCATTGTCGATTCCAGAACGGACTGGGTCACGCTCGACTTTCGGGGACCGGATCCTTTGCTGATTCAGCATTGTGACAACAGGCAGGACTTCTTTGCCTTGTCGCGCCTCGTATTTCTTACCTGGGATAATGTTGCGGCATAATGTCCTGGCATGTCCTCGTCTACTTTGGGACCGTTAATCTTGGGTCTATAGAGGAGAACGATATGTTATGTTACATGACGTTTATAATATATAGGGTATTACGGGGGCTGATAGTCGTTCCGAGGGTATTCAATAGGATATGAATAGGATTGTGCAACGAGAACGCACGTTGCTTAAAGGACTTCTTTACCCGCGGGCTGAGAATGCTCTGACCTCGCTAATTTGGCTAATGTTTGTTTTCTCTCGCTCTCCGGTAAATTAATGTACTGTTCCATCCAAATTGGGTGACATTTGAATATTTAATAATTTCTTGAAATTAACATTTTTTTATGCAGTTCATTTCCTGTGGTGATTTAAGTGATTTAGGTGATTTAGGGTATGTGGTACGTGTGTTGAGGTACGTTCTATTTACCATAAATGGCGTAGGGGACCTGATTTTTTCTAGCTATGCATATGAAGCATGGGAGAATCTCAGAGGGAGTCAACTTTGGCGAGGACACCTTGAAGAATATTAGAGTCATCCCGTGCGGGGCCCGGAGGCCCCGTGAGACCGCTCCCTCGACCGATGTTGTGCAATTCGAGCAACGCGAAAGATCATTGTCCTGCCCTATACGCCGTGCAACTCGTACCTCGTATGCCATATAGGAGGCCCCTTGTGAGCCTCATGCCCCACGCCCCATTACCGCATTAACCATTCATACACACGAGCGAATGAGCGAGTGAGCCAGTGAGCGAATACTTTGAGAGGATAGACGTGTGAGGACTGATGACTGGGGGCTGTGGGTCGTAGGGCCCCGCGGGCACAGAACTGCGATAATGCCGAGGTATTAGTACAGTGCCCCCAGAATGTTCGTATAGATAAAGACGACGAAAATTGATATGGGCCTTATTTTTCGAGTGATTTATATAGCTGTGCGCTGATGTTTTCTTTTTAGGCTCAGGAAGTGATCGCACTATTAGAATTGGCAACATCCGTCTTTTTTTCTTTAAATGCAATAAACGGGTCCAGACCCATTGAGCTTTCAGGCCCCGGCGGAACCTCCATAGAGCACGCGCGTTTGCTGACGACGTCTATAGAGAAAAGAGAAAAAAATTACGCAATAGCCGCCAACTCGACGCATGCGTGCTGATCGCCCGGGGCCCGAGGGGACCTTGCCAGTTGGCGGTGCTCATGAGAACTGGGCCGCCGGGCCCCGCAAACCCTCGCTCTGGGGGCCCAGCCGAACACTGTACTTGCAAGTAGACGAGACGCACCCGAAAATACGAGCAGTGTACGGTCTGTCGGGCTCAAAGTTTTTTGTACCACAGAATTTTACGCCTCTAATCGTCGGGCCCATTAATAGACACCGTCTCGTTCGTGTCTGTCGACTGACGGGGGCCTCAATGAAAGATAATACCCTTTTTTTATAACACATTCTCTCTCTTTCTCTCTCTCTTCTATCTCGAGCATTACTATACGAGTATAAACTCCAGCGATAGTAAAACACAAGAAAACAAAATATTATGCATTATTATTTCACGTGTCTGCACTCTTTTCCTTGCAGCTGTTGGGGCCCATTTCCGGATGCCACATAAATCCTGCGGTAACGCTGGGCCTACTCGTTACCGGTAACTGCACTCTTCTCAAGGGAATCTTTTACATCATCTGCCAGTGCTGCGGGGCCGTGTGCGGCGCTGCGCTATTGAAGGTACGTAAATTATAGAAATGGGCCCCATCGAACATCGACACATGTTTATTAATCATGCACAGGTAGAAGTATCAAAAGTACAGTTAATTAAAGTCTCCTCGAGCAAGGTCAAGGTGGTCTGTTCTTCGCACGTTCCGACCAGTATCCGATATCCATTACATCAGAACTGGTCAACTGGCCCAGGCAGCACATACGCGCACGCGATTCACATGTGTAATTTACACACGTGTTGGATACGTAGGTGCGCGGTGTCATCCTCCAATAAAAGCAATATGTCGATACGTCGCCTCTGGCGGTATTACCAGCAATCCATTATCTTTCTGACTCTCCTTCACATTCCACCCCCCTCCCTTTTCTCTTTTATTATCATTTCCCATCAATTCCACTCTTACTGCTGAACCGCTCCATGCGGTGAACTCGTCCTATCATCGTGGCATCTTCCAATTAAAGAAACCGTCCATCAATTCGCCCAAGCGATATTGGCTACAATGGCATCTCGTCTTCTATCTCTCGCGTCCTTTCATCGATAAGAGAGAAAGAAAAAAAATTCAGCTTGATGGTAAAGCAGTTGCATTCTTATTTGTCAAGGTGATCCTGCCATCGACTCACACAGTCAGCACCAGCGTTGGTAACACTGCACTTGGCACGGATATAACAGTGGGACAAGGAATCCTGGTAGAAGCCATCATCACTTTCCTCCTGGTCCTCGTTGTGCACTCGGTGACGGATTCGAGACGACCCGAAATGAAGAACATGGCTGCTCTGGCTATTGGACTTACTATTACCGCCGCTCATCTTGCCTGTGTACCAGTTACCGGGAGCAGTATGAATCCGGCACGATCATTGGGACCTGCTGTTATCTTTGGCGTCTGGGAGGACCACTGGGTTTACTGGATCGGACCCATCCTTGGGGGTCTTGTCGCTGGTGCTATCTACAGGATAGTTTTCTGGTCGAAGATGAAAGACGACGATGAGGCTTCGTACGATTTCTAAAATTATTTAGGACCCCATTGCTCTCCTGGTTTTATTGTACATTATATTATACGGGCAAGATACCGACGGACGGGCCATGTTTCTTTTTTTTTCGAGTTCTCTATAACGAGACGCGAGGCTCGACACGAATCCGTTTTTGTTTTATTTTTATCCGCTATTTCTTTTTTTTTCCTTTTTCGTCTCTTTTTTATCTTTAATTTACGAAATTTATTGCTTTGTAGCAGAGAGGATGAAGCCTTTATGATATTTTTTTTTTACGGTCGCTTAGCGCTGATTCGGTACGGCATAATGATATTAATAATAATAACAGTTTTCGCGCGGACGCCATAATTTTTTCGTATTATTTCGGCTTTAGAATTTAGATACCCAAAGTGGAGAGAACCAAAGATTCATTAGAGTGTATTTAAGGTGTTGCGGGATACATCGATAAGCGCTATCGATCTCACTCGATATATCGAATTGCAAGAAGATGAAAAAAATGAAAATAATTATACATGAAATCTGATTCGAAGCAGACAGATTATTTTCTTTTTCCAAATGACAAAATTCTTTCGTGTCGGGCCTCGTTTAGTCAATAATGGATTTCAATAATGTATTTTCAAAAGACAAAAACGCATTAAGTTAATTCACGTGTTACGAATCGTTTTAGGTTTTAATGGGAATCAGAGACGTTATTGCATCTCTACGATGACCACGACGCGTTGCCACGAAAAATCATTCAGAACGAAAAAGAAAAGCACGGCGGGACATGTGACCTACATTCATTACGTCTCATCCAACATGCCTCGTATTAATCTCATCAAATGGTCATGAGGATGATCCTCTCGACACTAATAATAAATCATATACATTGTTACCTTCTTTACCTGTCCTTATTCTGCCTCTTCTTCTGACACACGAAGTCTCCGCTTCTCCATTCCCTGAATTCCTAGAGGCTATTTTCTTACTCTATCGTCTTATCCAATCTCATTCGTGAACTATTTCGGCGTGAAATTTTTATTATTTACAATACACCGAACTCTGTGCGACGTTGTTGAGATGTTCTTTAGGGACGAGATAGTGAACAATGTAAATTAAAAAAAGAAATATTGAAGAAGCAACTCACCAGCAGATATTACTTTGAAAGATATAAGAAATAAATTGTATCGCTTCTCGTCTGAGAATTGTCTCAATGTATACTTGTATACTTGTATCTATGTATCATATAAGAAGTTGTATATATTGTACTTAAATTAGTGGTAAACCGTGTCTCATATTGGGCCCTAGGGGCCCCGCGTAACAGATGACATTCAACATTACACTACGTGCCTGTGTGTTAATAAAATATTAATTGAAAACTATTTCTTCGGGCATTATCATTGAACCCACATGAGGAGTTTATATATTGACAGGGCGTCGCAACGTCGCGACGTCGTCATCCACTGGTACAGTTCTTGGGATTTTCTCTCCAACGGCGCCATTGTGTACTGCGAGACGCTTGAAATAGATGCTCAGAAATAGGTTTGGCAGCGCAGTTGGTAATTTGGAGGATGCCATTGGCGTCCCGGCGCGGACGCCATGTCAAAAGTGTCTTAATACGCCGACGTCGAAAAGAGATCAGTGACTTGAGGGATTCGCCGGTTCGAGAAACGCGATTAAGGCCAAGTGATTGCTGCTCTTTCGATTTTGATTCTCTCCTTTCGGCGCCGCGACGTCTTTATGTAACGGGACGTTGCTACTAGTGCTCGAAGCTCGTGACCGGTTCTCGAGTTTTTTTTTCCTGAAAGCGAAGCCAGGCGAAAAACGAGGGAAGCAACGAACAATAAGATATCGGCGATCTTTCCGAGTCTACGCTCACTAACGATGCTCGATAACGACGCCGACGTCGAGGACGGCGAGTTCTTTCGCGCTAACTTACTGGAAGTACGTCGTGCCGTTAGTCTTCAAGACTTCAAGAAATTTTCTGCTCTGACTGACAATGGCGAACGAGTTGCTTTTCTTCTTGGATACCCAGAGGCGCACGCTCTGCCTATTGAGGTGGAGAAGTTTGGCAGTAAAGATACCGAAAAGACACTCAAGCTCAAAGATGTTGGAAACAAGCTGTTTGGACGTGGCGAATTCCCGAAGGCACTGGAGATTTATTCCAATGCGGTTTTACTGGCTACTCGAAATGGTAGATTTATGCTAAATCATTTATAGAAGAACATTTAGCGTATCTGTATGGAGTCTGATAATGTTTATCAATTTTCCAGAACTTGGTGTTATCCTGGCTAATCGATCGGCAGCTCTTTATCATCTGCAACGTTACGAACTGGCCCTGTCCGACGTTGACGAAGCTGTCAAGATAGGCTACCCAGTGGAATTGGTCTACAAATTGGAAGAACGTAGAGCTAGATGTCTTCTGGCGTTGAAGAGACATTCCGACGCTGTTAAGGCTTTTAGAAGTGCTTTGAAGTCTCTGGACAATGCTAAGATCCCATTGGAGAAGAAGCAAAAGGTGGAGTCTGATATAAGGATGATGCTTGCTGTTATGGATAAGGGTAGACAATTAAATACAGGTCTGGAGAACCTGTCGATCAACGAGATGAATAAAGATAAAAAGCTGCCAAAAATTCCTGATCGGAATCCTCTGTATCCAGCGTGCAGCAATTCTGTAGAGATAAGGGATGCCGGGGGTGCCGTTGGTCGGCACGCTGTAGCCTCTAAGGATATCTTACCTGGTGACATTCTCGTGATAGAAAAACCTCACAGTGCAGTACTACTGTCTGAATATAGGTAAATAAAATGTGTGTTTAAAGATATTTTAGTATTTTAAAATTCTTATATAAATTCAATTTCACTTAAATTATTTTCCAGACTCAGTAATTGTCAGCTATGCTTCTCAAGGATCGTGGCCCCTATTCCAGCCGCATGTTACGCCTGCAGCTGCATCGCTTATTGCAGTCCACGTTGTCGCGATGCAGACGCGGAGGCGCATAAAATTGAATGCAACATTCTGACCACCCTGTGGCAATCGAATGCTTCAGTCACTTGTCTATTGGCCCTGAAAGCAGTGACTCAGAGGCCTTTCGCTGATCTTCTTAAGCTCCAGGAACATCTAAAAGTTAATGCGGGAAAGAGTAACGAGATCACCAAGAGCCATCCTTATAGGGGAGATCATTACGAAGCCTTTCACGGTTTAGGTAATCTTCACTAAATTAGGAAATTGCGTGGGTACCTCCTGATCATTATGAGTAAAGCACTATGAAATCTTTCAGTGACGCACGAGGATGAGAGGACGGCCGACGACCTCTTCCACAGGGCACACATGGCTGCTTGGTTACTCAGGGTTCTCAAGCGCACTTCCTACCTGCCGAAAGACGTTATCACCCCTGACGATGCTCAGTATAAATTATCTGAAATTGAAATTTTCATTGGCGGTCTTCTACTGCATAATATTCAACTTCTACAGTTTAACGCGCACGAGGTTCGATTTTAATTATTCTTACCCAAGTAACAAAGCTGAAGATACTTTTTTTTTTTTAAATAGATTTCGGAATTAAGGAAGCCAAAGTTCGAGAAGACTTTAGCCAATGCTAAAAGTATCTTTATAGGCGGAGGTGTTTATCCCACAGTAGCACTTTTCAATCACTCCTGCAATCCTGGTGTCGTTCGGTAATTAATCATTATCATTTTTCTTGGTGAAGTCAATCGTGTCGCCTTCTTGTGGATAATCCATAAACTATGACTGTCAGGTATTTCGTGGGTACAACCATGATCATCCGTGCTGTGAGGACGATAATGTCGGGTGAGGAAATATGCGAGAATTACGGCCCGATTTTTACGACCACTCCGGAAAAGGAAAGAAAGAGAAAACTGCGATTGCAATACTGGTTCGATTGCGCCTGTGAAGCATGTACCGAACAATGGCCTCTTCTTAATGAAATAGATCCGAGAATTCTCAGGTATCTCTCACTAAAGGGGCAACAGACGTTATACAAGTTGGAATATCGAATAACGTGGAATACTTTTTATTTTTAGGTTTAAGTGTGATACCGGTCGAGTTTGCGGTAACATCTTACCAGTAAGGACCGATTCAAATGAGTTCATGATCAACTGCTCTAAATGTACAAAAAGTACTAATATATTGAAGGGTCTAAAGGCCTTGCAAGATACTGACGCCCTCTTTAAAGTAGCTTCTAGAAATCTCGAAGAGGGTAAACACGAGCAGGCGCTTAAGGCGTATCTTGAAATTTTGAAACTTCTCGATGAAAATCTGGCACTTCCTATTCGTGACTATCACCTGTGTCAACAAGGCGTTAGACTGTGCTTGCTGACTATGGGCAATACTGCTGCGATTTAAGACATTAAGATAATGACGAATAAATAAAAATAAATGTGAGTTTACGATACGTTACAGGTTTATTTTTTAAATCTTAAATTCGTAAGAGTACAAAATAATTAATACAACGTAAAACAACTGCGTTTGCTTCTTTTGCTTTTTGTATTGTTGCCTTCTTCAAACATTAATCACGCATCTAATTGTCCAATCGACCGGCCCTCTTCTTCGAGACCGATCGAACTGTCTTATACCGATGTGCCTAAATAAATTTTATATAATATAATGTGCATCCGTCAATGCAATTGATAAGTTTTCTCATACGCTTAGAACAGTTTTCACTGCTTTCTCTGTGTCTACAATAATAGATTTTTCTGTATCCGTATACGTGGAACGTGTTTATATATAGTTATTATGTCGTGAGATGTGTTTTTTTCTGTGTCATGCGTGTAAAGATGTTTAACTCAATGCTACAGCGTCAGTTTTCATCCACATATGAATTGATTCGTTTTCTTTTTATTTCTGTCCTTCGTTTTTTTTTGAATCGTGTACGTGATATTCAGTTTATATACAAATAAAACAGCTTTTCTTTCTTTTTTTTTTCTTCCATCCGGCACTTTAAGTCCGTCCATTTTCTCGAACACTCTTAGCACCTAACTGTAATTAAATAGAGAACAAACACGCTTTGAAATTATAGAAATTCGTCCCACTAAGTACTGACTCTACTTTATAACGTTATAGTCAATTTTGAGCAATGGATAGAAAAGAACTCCAAAAGAATCATCGTGCTTTAAGGATATATTTCATTAGTGTTACTTGATGCAATTAATTAACAAAGTCGCGTAGTTATCCTACTAACAAAAAAAAATAAAAGGGAATGACCGATTGTCAAAGGATATCTGTTATGTACAAGTAAAAGTTAAAATGCAAAATCACGAGATTCGAATTATTTTCAACTTTTTAGCTTCTCAATTTTTTTGTTTAATTTACTCTCGGTCGTGCTTGTGTCAAGGGAAAGTTGAGTGCAATTCAGTACCGTCTGTCGCGCGAGTCCGAACGGGAACGACGGTTTCGGCTGCGGCTACGAGACGGGGACCTTCTGCGAGGACTGCGAGAGCGTGATCTAAAAATTGCAGAGAAAGACACATATTATTTCGATTTCTGAGTGAAACACGGATCTCGTAAAGCATCGCTCTATTGCGTTTCGTACTCAATCGTCGCTATAGATCATGAAACACTTGAACAGAGAGAAATTGACTTCAAGTATAATCTACAAACCAGGCGAATCTGCCGTAATTAGCAGAAATAGTATACAAGTATAATGAGCGATTGATAAAATGAAAAACGCAACAGGGCAAAGCGTAAAGAACACATATAGGTATGAAAATCATCGCAAGACAATTGAATCGAATTAGGACATGACTAATTCCTATTTGCCTAAGGGGATGATAAAAACTAGTTAGACACGTTAATCGATAATTAAGACAAAATGACATCTCACCAAAAAATGGTAAACCAAGGAAAAAAAAAAAATAAAAATAAAAAAAAATATATAGGATTAATTTAGTAGTTAAAACAAATTTATATAAAATAATTGTTATAATTCGTCAGTGATACGGCCCAATGAATACTTCAAATCTCAATAATAACATTGTAATAATAAGTATTCTGTAAACTCTGAAAAAAATGAAGTTAACGATTACACAAAAGATGCGTTCTAAATGAAAAATTAATTTCATTGGCCCGATGTACACTGACGGCTGTTGGAAAAAGATAATAAAAAATCTTTGAAAATCGGTGAAATACCAGACAACTGTGAACATGTGGTGGTTGGTGGTGGTGGTTGTGATGGTAGTTGGTTGGGTTGTGGTGGGATGGTGTGTAGGTCGTGATCATTTTGCTTTGCTCGATCGAAGAGAAGTGGCGGTCGCATTGTCAGCTAAGTTAAACGTGATGGTGGACGAGTAGTAGTAGGTGGTAGTAGTAGAAGTAGCAGTAGTAGTAGTAGCAGTAGTAGTAGAAGTTGGGACGGGCGCACGGACTGACGGACGGACGAACGCGCCGATTTGTTTTTGACAGAAGTATTCGTTCGTATCGCGTTGACTCTGTTCGGTGGGTTCACGATGCTCCTAGTAGCTAGAGGTGAAGAAGGTAGCCTGAAGAAGTCATTTTGTAGGGGAACAGACGGACTGACGGACAGCTACGGACTGTCAACTGACGGACGACTTGGCTCCTACCGGTGACTGGTGGTGACTGATGGTGACTGGTTGGGAGGTTAGTGGGCAGGCAGGCAATTTTTTTTGTTCGGTTTTGATTGCTAGACTTTTTTTTCACGGTGGCTGTAGTAGTAGTAGTAGCAGTAGTAGTAGTAGTAGTAGTGGCGGGGAGATGAGCAGAGCTAGGAGCTGACGCTGGTAGAATCTGCAAACGTCAGTTTTACCAATATAACCATTATCGTTACCATACTCCTTGCCACTATTCGTTAATATAAAAATTTTCTTTTTTGCAATTTTCAATTATTTCTATTTTTCAATTCAAATTATTTTCACTTATTTTTAATATCTCTACATTCCTTATTATTACAGTTTTACATACAATTTGGATTGCCATTTGTACTGCTCCACTCTAAGATTACTGTTCAACAATTTTTGATTTAGTTTACAAATATCACTGCCTTTCACCAAAGAATCATATAACGTGCCTGTATAATCGTGCCACTGCCATTACCAATTTTACAGTTGATAGTATATAACGTTTCTCATCTCTCTGACAAACAGGTAAACATCTTGATGCATACATCATGTTGAGAATACAAGAAACAGATAAAGAGAGAGAGAAAGAGAGAGAGAGAGAGAGAGGAGTCTCATGTAAGAGTCACAATTAGAATTTTAACGAGACTTGTATAACCTCGCTAATAACATAATGCTAATTCTACTACGTAAGACATTCTCTCTATGTAAATCACAAAGACGTTCACCAGACACCATTATTTATTCACTTTTTCACTGTTATTATCGTGACCGTTGCATCTCCCGCAAATAAATCGTGTGCGAATATTCGTAAATTATCGATATTCACGAAATAACACGTGAAAATAAGACTTATGCAGTTACTGATAAAAAAAAAAATAATTAAGATATAATTCCCACGTTAACCAATACTAAACCACTCTTCCGCGTATCGTCAATCACCATCTTCGCCTTTATCATTCAATGAAAAAAAAATCTGCGTTCCGCGATTACAACGATTACACTTTATGATCATTCGTGAGACGCTTTCGTGATACTTCGTGCAAAGTTTGCAATGATCACAATACAAGCGGTACGTAGGTATACCTACTTGGATTAAAGTGAATTCCGCGATGCAATGGCCCTGAAAAATGTACGAAACTACGGGGGGGGGGGGGGGGGGAGAAGATAATAAAATGAAGAATGACATGGAGTATCGGTTAATCGGCGACCTTCGCGGACTCCTTGATCCGGACCTACAAAAAATTAAGAAAAATGTTGTATGTCTCTCCCGTTGATAGTTTAACCAAGCGTCCCGGTATCTCCGAGTATATATGCGATTTGCTTTTGTTCTCTAGTGTGACCTGAAAACTTTGTTAAAGGGACCTGACAGAGGATACCTTACCTGGGGTAGCGACCCAGAGGTCTCCTACGCGGACTGCGCGATCTGGACCTACAAATTTTTCAGAAGACATTGTACGTGAGTTTCTCTTGAACTCTCGAGATTTTTTAAAATTCCATTATCAGATCTAGAGAAATCAAAGAAAATGGGAAAAGAGCGGGCACTAATTCATGTTACTCTCTCTCTCATTCTCGAGAGTGCTATTTCAACGGCAAGCAATCATTCGATCAGGATTCTGCAGTATGCCTAATAAGTTCATGCAATTCTAACGGTGAATTGTTCTTATTGACTAATAACCTGTTTTAATTGAGATATCACTATGTATCGGAATCTTTGGCTCTCTCATAATACTCTTACTATGCACTATATCTTGAGTTTCCAGGTATAACCTGGTCACTAAGTATTAGTGTATATAACAGAAAAGTACTGTCCAGAAGAGCAATGAGTTCCTCCAAAGACAGTGGAACAAAAGCACATATTATAGATCTATCTGTATTACTACAAAGATACAGTGAGTGAATATTTCATGAACCCTGTGCACCCTTCCTTGACACTCTTAGTCATAGCTTCACTGTATACCTACTTGGCAGTGTATATAGCACCCAGCTCCAGCTCTAATGTTGCTGTAAATTATGGAATATAATAAATGATAATATCTCACCTAGAGTATCTTGGGCCTGGTCTGCGACCACCACCCCCACGGCGACTTCTTCCAGAGGACATCTCAACCCTGACTCTGGTTCCACAGCAACGTCTGTAAGTCAAAAAATAATTCCTTCTCTTGTACTATTAGTCTTTTTTTTTTGTAACAGTCATTAATTTATCTCTAGAGTTGTACTTACGTTCCATCAAGTTCTCTTACTGCATCTTCAGCGTCCCTCGAGTCTTCAAACTCCACAAAAGCAAATCCAGGTGGGTTTCTGGCAACCCATACATTTCTCAAGGGACCATATTTGCTGAATGCACTCTCAATTTCATGCTTACTGGCACTACTGCCCAGATTACCGACGTATACTTTGCACGAAAGATCCCACTCACGGTAGCGTGACATTTTGTTCGTTGCTGCGCATAAAACATCAAAAGATTTATTTAATTTATCGTATTTGGTTCGATGCACCACTTATAAAATGGCTGCAGGAATTTCACAGTAAGTATCCATCCGTTGTAAATTCAATACTGTAGACTCACAATTCGATATAAAGGAAGCCATACCACCCCCTTTGGCGCTATGGGTAAAATGGCGGCGGTGCGTGATGCTTGCACTGAAGGGTTGGAAAGAAAGAAAGAAGGAAAAAATGAAATAACTGTACAATTAATGGGTATTTATCCAACCAAAACTAAGTTCATAAAATCGATCGATATAACTCATTATGACGATTTAACCGTAGAAATACTCGTCAGCCGGTGAAAAATCAACAATTCCCTTCCCCCCGCCCCCCCCCCAAATAAAGCAATATTGATGCGTCATATTAAGGAAAATTCTAGAAATGCGGACCTTCCCTTTAATTCTGAAAACATCGTGGCGCTGATTAACGAAACGAACGCAATGGAAATGTCCCATGGTGGTCGGTCAAAGAGTAAATGAAAAATGTTTTCGGCTAGAAGCCTACTTCGAGAGCAAAAGGAAGGGTTCCGCCATTTTGCGGTGGTGATGCGATGCCGTTGTGTGCGGCGAGGCAGGTCCCACGTCGTAAAAACAAATCACGAGGTGATCTAAAAAGGATGCACGGCAGATCCTCGTAGGTTGCGTGGACGTTACAATAGAATTCAGTCGGGTGTGATTCGATGTGTCTCGATGATGCGATGTCTCGATGTGGTTCCGTAAACATGCAGATAATAAAGGGCGTTGCTAAGAATCCCGCCGATCGAACCGACGCCATGGAAACTTCCACGAATTTTCTTGAATTCCCGCAGCGGCTTTTCGCGTATGGATGATTTCTCGGTGCGATGCATCGAGCGTGGAACTTAGCGAGGATTGGGAGTCTGCTTACGTTGAGTGGATATCGTGTTACCCCTGATGAAAACCTCTTTTCTTCTAGCTGGTTAAACGCACGTCCGTCTTAGTACACTGCACACGTAGAAATGCCACAAAATGGTGGTGGCCGGTGATGGCGCGCACTGCGATCCTCGAGTCTTTTGCGGCCTCCTTTCGGTGCAAACGCGAAACACTAAACTGCTACTATTTTCTTCCCTTCCCGACTCCTAATAATTTATGATTCAGGAACGTATATTTTTATATTTGCAATTTGTACTACGACAAGAGTTATAGAATAATTTTGCAAAATAATTAACTTGATAAATTACTATTTATCAAACATCAATGAGAAATTGGTTTTTTGTACATTAATACGTTTAAATTGATTTATTGTAAATGCACAAAGCATTACAGCTTATGAGATTTTACTTTCGAAAATTATCACAGAAAATTTGTATGTTGGCAAATTGTTTCTGGATCTGGAGTTCTTTTTTAATAAAAGATTTATTTTCTTGTTTAAGAGTGGAGTCCCTTTTGTATAGTATATTTGAAAATCGATAATTTTAATTTCGGTCACGTGATCCCGATATGTACATATGCAGGTACTGTATATTATGTGACGTCATAATACCGGCAATGGCGACGTCTCTAATTCGATCAACACAAGTCTCATATTATAAATTAATATAGAAATATGGGTCATTTGGTATTAGAGCAGAAGCCAGACTAAGTCATTTCTGCATCTAAATTTATTATATATATTCCATACAAGTTAAAATAGCATGTACAGTCGCTGATGAAGATGGAAGTAACATTTAATGTACCAGTCTTTTATAATCAATTTTTTCAAGTTGCACTAATGGTCTTAGCTGTTCTGCAAATATTCTCATATCTTCAGCAATTGCATCTTGCCCACTAGGTGCAAGAACACTTAGTTCTACTAAATAACTCTGAGAAATAGGTTCAACACTCTCTGGTAGTTTTCCTTGGCCCATTTTAAATATTTTGGAGACGGTAACTTTCATTCTACCTTTACGAAACATGTAACCTCGCACAATATATTCAAAGTCCAATCGACAACCTAGTTCTGTTAGAAATTCTACTACAGAATTGCTTGTTGCAATGTCTATACTGCTTCTAACAATTGTAGGTCGTGACTTGTCACCAAGTTCCGGTTGTCCAATATATCTTAGTTGCCAGGGCATATCCTGATAGTCTAGAGCACGTCTTACTCTTAAAAGAAGTGGTTGCTCTGGTGGAGGCCCTCTGTAAATATACATATACATTATGTTATTTTGGATAAAGTGTACACTTTTTGTATTCTTACCTTCTGATGCTGAAACACATTTCATGGTCATGAAATGTTTCAGGACCACTGTCTACGTTATCGCAAAGACCACGAAGACGGTGAAGAAGAACTTCTACTGCACTGTCCAACACAGATCCTTGAAGAAGATACTCCTGATTTGGAATGATGTTGGATTTCAGAGCAGCACTTAAACTGTCCATTGCTGTGCTGATCGGAGCTGCCATAATCCTGTGTTTAATGCCTACAAAAATGTAAAATATATTTTTATAAGAGCTGCCATAAATTATTTATTATTGTATCTCATACAGAAATTCGAGTTTTTTCGAGAGAAAATCCAATTTTCAACCTTTCCAAATGCTCGGCTATATCTCCACTTGACAGCAATTGCCAATGTATATTTCAATCAGGGCTGCATTATGTTCACCTCTTTCTCTTATTTTGCAATTGGTCACCTCCTCTGATTATGTTTAACTAATTATTATACATATACATTAAATATTCATGTTCACGAAGTTTCCTAAAAGTGAACAGCACATTAATACGTTATATAGGAGAACCTCCGCCGGCCAGGCTACACGTTCGTGATCACGTTCAGCTCGACTACAACGAGATATGCATTATCGACGGAGGCGACGATCACGAAATTCTACTCCCGGATTCGCCGCTACGATTTAGCGCCATGTTTTTGTGCATCTGCCTACTCATCTCTGTGGGTAGCGAGATTGCAACTATTCACCGTTTCATCGTAATTGTATATCATAAATAATATTGTACATCAATGGAAGATGTACGAATGATATGCTCCCATTGAAAACATTCTGTTAAAAGCAACCATTTATGTTGTGTCAATATATACTTTTTGACTTGAATCATCAAATGAGATCAATTTCCAAGGTTGATCAGGTTGGAGATTCATTACTAGCTATATGGATGCATTTTCATGGATTATTTTTAAATTATTGAACCACTATAAAAAGGAAAAAATTAAATATATTATTCTGAGAAATCTTCATATTTTGCATTTGTTTATATGAATATTATTATTGACGACATAGCGTTATGCATCGATTCGGAGGAGTCCCGCAGTTCCGGAAGGAGCTGCAAGCGATATATCGGTGGCAAGAAACCGGAAGTTCGCACTGAGCAACGCTTGCGCACAATGAATCTGTTTTTCTATTACGTTGACATCAGTTATCCATGATGCAGTGCCTGAAGAAACGTTAAGATATAAGCTTTGCCTGTTCTTAAAGCAAGCGATCTGAATGCTTCACTATTTCGGAAGAACTTTACTACTGTGGTCGTTTTGATTTCTTCAACATTGTGTTGAAGTAATTTGGGAACTGGATACTTGGTTAAACTGTTACTGGCGACTCCTCTTTGAGGCAAGACAACATGCAAGCTCAAGATGTAGATGGTAACGATGGTAGGTAACGGCAAAAATAATGTTAACTACACTTGTTAGTGGCATGTTGATGCTTGACTATTAGGGAATTACAAAATTAATGTAATGGTGTAATTAGTTCAGTATAATAAGTACTGTTCGATGCTTCGGTTTATTGATAACCTAAACGCAGGAAAATGAAGGAAGTATTGAGTGTTGTTTTTCGGTTATGTCAATTACATCGTTTCTTTCTTAGGCTCGCCCTGGAACAACTCGAGTGGCTGCGAGGAGGAACGTAGGCCAAATCAGAAGGAGGGCAAGAAATCAAATGTGTTGCCATTATGGGGTAACGAAAGGACTATGAACTTAAATCCACTCATTCTTACAAATATACAGTCCTCTCACTACTTTAAAGTGAATTTGTATGAATTGAAGACGTATCATGAGGTTATTGATGAAATTTACTATAAGGTGTCACATTTGGAACCTTGGGAGAAAGGCAGCCGGAAAACTGCGGGTCAAACTGGCATGTGTGGAGGCGTGAGTATGTTTTTTAACACATTCTTAATGATACGAACACAATTTATTCTTAAGATAAGAACTCGTTATTATGTTGAGTAGACTTATTTTCAAGAGACTTATTTATAAAGAGCACGGTTAAGGTTAATATCTTGAATATAGGTCTGCAATTTACAAGAGATTTCTGAAGAATGAAATAAAAATGAATAGATATAATAATGGGGGTATAAACATTCTTACACATCATGCATTTCTTTATGATTACAAGCATGTTATTTCTTTCGATTTCTCTTAGTATCACAGTGACATTCATATAACATTACAGTTAATTATTGCAGAGTAGCATGTTGTTGGTCAATATCTTATACTGTAATGCGAATGTGCTTAACTGACTTAAGGGGGTGTAAATTTAGCGGTTCATGCAGGTACGTGGTGTCGGTGCAGGAGGAATAGTATCAACAGCATACTGTCTCCTCTACAAATTATTCACTTTAAGACTAACCAGAAAGCAATTAAATGGTCTTATCAATCATCCGGATTCTCCATATATAAGAGCTCTGGGCTTCATGTATATCAGGTAATGTAAACTTACACACAATCAATCTACTCGTGTCAGTGCTCTCTGAATGCTTGACTAAAACTTTCTAAATACATTTTTCACAAATAGATACACGCAACCACCAGCTGATTTATTTAGCTGGTACGACGAGTATCTAGAAGATGAGGAAGAGTTAGATGTAAAAGCAGGAGGTGGACAGACAATGAAAATGGGTGATATATTAAAACAGTTCCTTACCAAACTTGAATGGTTTTCCACGCTATTTCCCCGGATACCAGTGCCAATTCAAAAGGACCTAGAACATCGATTAGGCGAAAGGTTCCCACAGCAAACAGCAAACGCACGGAATGCAAAGCCTCAAATTACGTTAAATAATCATGGAAAGTACAGTAACACCAACGCGAACAGCGCTAGAAAAGACAATGGCAATGTGGCTGTACGCAATCAACAACCGCGACACATCCCGGATAGTGAGGCTCAATGGGGTGAGGCTGAGAGAGCGAGCCATTGGCGAGCCAGGTGCGTCCACGTGGTATGAATACAATCACGTTACTAATAAATATCGTCAACTAATTAATCTGTCAAATCATTAGGGATAGGCGCCAAGAGTATACCCCCACTACAATACCCAAAGTGATTCTCGGTTTGTTTTTATAAGGGGTCCATACTTCTCGTTAGGGTGATCTTACTAGTAATCAATTGCGTAGTACATAGATCACTCTCACGTAGTGGTCAAATAGATACCACTTTTATTTGTTTAATATCATTTGATATTCACGCCTTATCGATCACTGATATTTATCACTCAATACTTCCTTGCTGGACGTGACATTTCAGGTCTGATGAGGATCGCAAAGACAAATATAGAGAACGTGACCGGGAACGAGACAGAAACAGGGATCGTGAGAGGGATAGACCTCGTGATCGGGAACGAGAGCGTGATCGGGATAGACACGCACGCAGATCAACTAGTAGAGACAGAAGCCGTAGACAAAGAGAATATAGAAGTAGGAGTAAAGAACGATCACACAGAGACCGGAGTAAAGATCACCATCGCGATCGAGAAAGGCATCGGGACAGGTATTTATTTATGGATAATTAATATTTACTAATTGCAATCGTTGTTATTGGAATAACTTCCTAATAGAGGACTGTGTATTTCTCTTCTCTTCAGAAGAGGTTCACCGTACGATTATGCTAGTGAGTTGGCACGGGAGAAGGAAAGGCAACGAAGAGATTGACATCCCGTGCAATTATGAACTTTAATATAAATTTGTTTGTACAAGTATAACGATTGCATCATTGAAACAAAGAGAAAAACAACAATTTAGAACCGAGCCATTCTACACGACTGCATTCTAAGAGAGATACTTTCACTGGGGTGTAAAGTATTAGCCTAAAGTTAAATTTACGATATCCACAATGTAGTTTACATGTTTTTATAAAATAAAATCGCAATGGAAGCATTGACTCTTTTATTATTTACGTGATGGAAAATTCTGTAACTGGTTAATCAGAGTTTTGGTATTATGTATTGAGAATTGAGATTTAACTAATTGTCAATTAGATGTACCAAAAGAGAAGTATTGTGTACCGAATAAAATTACAGGATATATCATTGATTAAAGTTACCGATAACCTGGTTAACTAGTTGCAGATATTCTTTTCTAATTTTTGTGAATTAGTGAATGTAATGAATTAATACAACAGATTAGATAAGCGTAACTTTATACACTTACAGAGATGAGTAGTAATGTATAGTTCAAACTTCTTTCACATATGCAGATATATGTTATATACATATTACCAATTTGAAAGACCTCGTGTAATAAGACGCATAAATTTAAGATCGCCCCAAATGAACAGGAATAGGTACAGAGCAGCCACTGCGCAAGATGTAAAAATGGCGGCGATCAGCAGCCGCTAGAGAGGACAAGTAGTCGAATGAATTTTGATTTTGTGCAAAATGAAGTCACCGTGGACCTCCAGATGACAATGAATCCCTGGCCAATTAAAAAGAGGTGAATCGATTAAATTCACATTCGAAAATTATCAGTTTCTAAACAATTAATTTCTATTAATTGAAACTACAGTCGTCCAGCGACACCCTCTTACATTTGTATATCGGTAACCCATACAAGACAAGACTTTTTCGGGTCAAACTTAGGATATTTATCTGTTAAAAAAGGGATACTGATACCAGACGAAGAGCATAGATAACATAGTTATTGTCTGCCGCGGTTCCTTAAGATTTTGCATTCAGTTTGCGAATTTAAAAAATAACCTATGCGACATATTTACAAGTTAGAATGTATGTATAAATCCGCGTCAATAACGAAGAGACAATAGGGCTGCTTCTAATAAAAAAATATCGGCTATCCTAATATGGGCCATGCCTCTACTGCACACTAAACGCAGTTGAACATATCTCCACTACAGTATTCGCTGTGCATGGAATGAAAATACATTTCAGATTAGGTGTATATAACCAACTAACTTTAAATAGATTTATGTGAACTAGCAATTTCGGTATAATAATTTCAAAAAATGATTCACTTACAGATGATTGGCCGACGTTGCGCATTTATCGCCCTAGGTGGGATTTTGATTCTTGTTCTAACAGTGAACATCTATTTCATTCGGATGATCGTTGAAGATTCACCGCAAAAGGCATATCCAAAGAACCCGCCGATATCCGAAACAAAACTGACCAAGAATCGCGAGCCTCGTCCTGATTATAAACAAAACATAAAAGCAGTAGTGGAAACAGTGACTCGTTTTATGGAAGAAAAAATCAAAACAGAAATGCATACATTACCCTCTAAATATTTTAAACAAAATTCAAGCTATGCAATTCTAGTAGATGGACTTTTACAAGAATTAAAAATGGTACCTAACCAGAATAAGGACATATGGAGCATCCCAAATAATAATGTTAGATTAATTCATTTGTATGTCACTTGTTTATTTACGTGGAATAAGTACAGTGATTTTAATTAAGTACTTTGATTATTACAGTGGCCTAATGCTCATCAATTAATACCCGCAGTTGCACCTGAGTTAGGAACTATACTGAATGGCTTGAGGAATGCCAATATTGTTAAAGCTGATAACGAACCACTTGGTACTCAATTAAAACTCACGCTCACTTTAGAACATGGAATTAGGGCATTATTCAAACCACAGTGGTATTCAAGGGATACTGTGATTCGTGGACCAGTTTATTATGGGAAAGACAGACACAATGCTGAAATCGTTGCTTTCCATTTATCATCTTTACTTGGATTTAGAAGAGTACCACTAGCAGTTGCAAGGAAAGGTATATCTATTTCGAGTCAAAATTTGAGTAAGATTTACTAATATTCTAACTAATGATACTTTTATTTTAGTTAATCTCAGGACTGAGATACATTCGAATGCTACACCTCAATTATATTCTACAATGTATCAAGAAGGAAACAATAGTTGTCTTTATGGTATGTGCAGTTATTGTTCCCCTGCAGATCCTGTATGTGGAACAGGAGAAATATTAGAGGGTGCTTTAATTTTATGGTTGCCATCATACTTCAAGTTATCGAAACATCGTCATCCTTGGCAAAGAACATATAAGCGTGACAAGCTCGCTATGTGGGAGACAGACTGGAATTATTGCAAAAAGGTTTATTATCAACAAATGAAATTTGTTAATTGTTCAAGTTCTCAGAAAAATTATAGTGATCAATTTTGTGCCATTTAGGTAAAGGAAACAAAGACTTACGCACCTCACTTATCGAGTCGCTTACTGGGTCTGGTGGATACAGCGATATTTGATTTTCTTATGGACAATGGTGATCGTCATCATTATGAAATAATACAGAATGACTTACATAATCCTGCTGTTCTTCTCATTGATAATGGGAAGAGTCTTGGGAATCCTGACGTTGATCACTTTGATATTCTAGCACCACTTTATCAGTGCTGCATGTCAGTATTACTTTCTGTTGTATGATGCTAATGATAAGTTTAATAATTTTGGAAAATTTCTATTTACATAGGATACATAAGACTACCTGGAATCGACTGAAGCTATTAAGCGGTGGTTCTCTGAGCAGTTCATTAAGAAAACTTTCAGAATATGAATCCAACATGGCAAATGTTCCGCCATTAATTACAGAGGGACACCTAAACGCGATGGACAGAAGATTACTGACTATTTACGCAGTGGTCGAGTATTGTCTCAAGGAAAATAAATACGCCTCTAATGTGATCCTTGACCATAGATAAGAAAACCTTCCAATAGATGACACGCTACAAATGATCCACCTTATACAACTTATTAAACGTACGTTTCTAGTGAATTTTCTATGGTTTAAACACTGCCTTAAAAATATCTATCGTGTGCAATTCAAGTATGGCTGTAATAAAAGATTAAGTTTAACGTTCTACGTAAAAACAGTCTTCAAGTATCTTTCTGCAGTATTCCCATAACATTGGCTGGTTGGAGTTAGAGAAATATAAAGAGGTAATAGCAATTTGCATTTGCAGAATTTAATATTTTTATTTTATGGACACAATAATTATCTTTATTTGAGTAGAGTTCCGGTGCAGCGCCGTACAGCGTATAAATACGGTACAAACGTAAAAAACCTTTAAATGTGACTGTATAATCGTTAAATTTCACACACGTTAAGATTATTACTTCACGTGCGTCCATCCATGCGCCAGACGTATTACTGCCAGTCAATTGCATACGTACAAATAATATAAAGTCCCTGTAAAAGTCATAAGTCAGGATGACATTAATGCAATTGGGCAGAATCCTTATAAAGCTGCACCAACAAATGACATCACAGTTACCTTACATTCTCGTTTACACCATTTTCTCCCAAAATCCGACTGTAAGACTCTCACCTTCCTAATTCCATCGAGCAATATATTTACAATATTATATGACCAGAATTACTCATGTGTCTTAGGCTAGTCTTGCAACTCTTACTCGTCCTCGTTACAATATATATAAAATTCAGCGTCATTATCATCTTTTTTTTCTTCTTCTCCCGATATATATTATTATATTAACATTCTTTTAATTAAATAGAAGTTTTATAGCAAGTTGTATGTATAAATAGACTATTTTTGCACACGTTCATCAGTGTCCGCCTCGAACTGCGCTGTACACACTCGAGCGAGTCCAATAATAAATTGTCAATTAGAAATTTGATAGTCTCTCTTCGGACGTAATAATCAAAAGAGAAAAAAAAAGAAGAAAAAAAATGACTTAAACATTTATATGCACAAGTTCGACGCATCTATTGAATTGACATATGCAGCTAGCAGTTCGAAGCCGCCATTTTTCGTCTTGTTACGTCCTATAATACTGTATACATTGTTATTAATTTAATATCGATCGTCTTTCGATTTTCAAAGAGCGGCTTATGAAATCCCACTGAAAATACGTAATTGCAATCGTAATTGTTATTTTAATATACGAACGCTGACAAATGCTTCTTGTAAAATAGAATCGCACCTCCGTTGTTACGGCAGCGTAGCTTTATTGCATTGCATGGACGATTATTTCGTAGACTTGTCGAGAGACACGTATCTATGGCTTATTTGTCGTTCGCTAGTCGCTTAATTGTTTAATCAAGTAATTACATATCACACCGACGTGTCCAGGCGCTTATGTATCGTAAAAGTATAGTTCATAGGCCTTCATTAGGCATACTCCACAGGGAAATCAATGGAAGCTTACCTGGACATAATTTTGTTGGCGAGTGGCTCAATAACGTTTTTTTTTTATTTTTAATTCTCTTATTATTCCTCGCGATTTTCGAAGACGACGAAATATGAATACATAAAAATATAAATAAAGACACGTTGTCGTTAAAAAAAAACACTGTTACGTGCAAGTCGAAAGTTACTTTGTGGTTTTTTGCATTTCTTTTTTTTCCTTCGTCTTTAATTCGCTGAAAAACTAGGCCTAGCCGGCTGATCATACCTCGAACGATGCAGCCACTATCGACGCTGTCTATTATCTTATTATGCTCTATCCACACGAATCGTAAGAAATTCGGCGTTCCGATCGTCAATCTGTTTAAAGATGATGACGCTTTATAAAATGCATACGGTCTTTAACGTGTTTTAGGCATTTGCGGATTGTATCGTTGAATTATGTACAAAAAAAATCGATATTGGATATTTCACTTAGAGGGCAGATTCGACGCCTCTCGAAGAGGAAGTTGATGAGCTCAGATCTTCAGAGTGTCTGGTGTGCGACGAGTCCAATGAAGTGACCGAGTCGCTGTCATTGCTATGAGGACTGGAATAGTTGGCAGCTTCCTGCAGTCTCATGAGCATATTCAGCTGCAAATAAAAGAAAAGACTCGTTGAACTATATTATATGAAATGTTTAGAATATATTTTGATTTTAAGTAATTAAACTCACCAGAGGATCTCCTTCTGTGTCGCTGTGTGCGCTGCCAAGTGACTTCACGCTTGACGCCCCGACGCCTGAACTATGACCGGATGTGACTACGTCGTATCCAACGTCTTCGGGTCTTAGACGAAGCAGGGCGTCGCTACCGCCATGGACGGCATGAGTGGATATCCAAGGATAGCTGGACGTTATGAACTGAGCTGGATCTTCCCAGGATGACTCGCTGTTTCCATTACCACTAACTCGTCTTCCATAGAGTGTCAGACCCTCTCTGACAGCTTCCACGAGGTATGGGATCACCGAGTAATTCCAAAGATCCGTAAACCATACCTGTGACCCCGCTACCTCCATCGGACAGGAGAGGAATAACCTGGGACCTGGTAGAATATTCATTATTGACATTATCATTGATATGACTGTACTTATTGAGCTCCTCTCAGGTTTGAGAGCACTTGACCAACCTATCGTCACGTCGCTGCTGCTGTGAGTCTCTAGGAACTTGTTGAGATGCAGCCAGACTCGCGGAATCCATTCGACCACTGCAGCCATTTCCGCGTTCCTGGCGCCTCCAGATTCACGCAGTTCATGCTCCAGGAGCTTACGCCGTAGATATCTACCCAGGAATCCTTTGACAGGTTCCATATGATTTGCGCATAGGACCCACCTATTAAGAAAATAACTTAGATTAATGCGGCATAAATATAACAATAATAATATTTACAAATAATTAGTTAAATATACCTAAAGTTGTGATGTAACTGTAGATTCGTCGTGCTGCAGGTAGCTTGACTCATGGTGCCAATGATTGCAGGACAGGAGCTGTGTCGCGTACCGAGTAGACCGCTGAAGAGTTCACCAAGGGATGCCGCATGCTGAAGATTCTCCAGTATAATAACGCGTGGAAGTTCATCAGCAGCATTCGAATCGCATCGTTCGGCAATATGTGCCAAATACTGTCTCAGCTCTTTGCTGGATTTATGATCGACGTTAAAGGTAGCAACAGCAGCTGCATCCTTGGTATCCGTATCAGCGTCCACAAGTGCGTGTGCTAATTTACCAGCAAGATAACTCTTGCCAGTTCCACTAGGCCCACATAGTATCACTCGCCTATGTTCTGTCAGCAGGGACACCAGTCTCTGGACAATTGACCTAGGTATGAGGGTGTCCACCGCCAGCCAGGAATATCCGGATAGCACCAGGTAAATGGTCTTCACGTGACCCACCAAATATCCACAGGGAAGTAATTCAGGATGCTGTGAGTCTGTCGTGCATCGTGACGCTTCTCCAAGATGATAAGCGGCAACGCATTCGACGCCAAGTCCAAGATTGGTAACAGGATCCACCCTGGAGACGTATTCCTTGAAGCATCTTCGAACAGTCGAATCCAAGGCATCCCAACTGGTCTTGTTAGATATGCAAACACTGGCAATGACGCAGTGAGCTGGGTCACTAGCTCCATCTGGATTTCCTGACATGTTAAAGTTGAAGGTCTTCTCGCTACCAAGATACACGGCTACGCCTATACGTTTTCCATCAGTATCCTGCTCCATGTGAGGTTCGTTAGTAGTGGCAGCTGTTGACGGCACCACAGGATGTTCCGGGACATTTAAATCCTCCAGTTGATCGGCTGTCGAGGTATTATCCCCGTTAGACAGTGCAGCCACGCTCGAGGCAACTTCGGTCATGCTAAATCGACGTTCTGGATCGCTTGGCAATGACGACTGTGAGGAAGTTAAGGATTTTGATGTTACCAGGCGCTGCAGTCGCTCGTTATTTTGTTTCAGATTCAGCATCTCGTTCTGTTGAGAATATAAAAATATATATAAATTTAAAGATAGCACCTGAGACATTGTCTCGTTGCATAATAATACTTTACTTACTCTCATTTTGATAACAGTATCTTTTAGTGACTCTAACTGATGTGCTGACGACAGGGCTTCCAATCTTATATCAGTGAGGACCATGTCCTTTTCTCTTAGTTGTTTCTTCAATTCATCAACGTCCTCGTCTTCCTTTTTGTACAGAGCTGAGCTGCTCTTACTTCCGGTGAGCCCGTTTTCGTGTTCCGGTGATTTCTGCCCGTTACTCCTGGTACCGTGACCTGGACCGTGACCCTGAGACAACTCGTGCTTAGCAGCAGTTGGTAGACGTGGACTGTTTGGTGCGCTCAGTTCACCAGGACCGTCCTTGCAGTCTTCAGCGTCGGATACAGAACCATGCCTGTTCTTCCTGGACCTGGAGAAGGCTTTGGAGAAGGAACTTCTGAGCCAACCCTTCTTTTTGTGATGGCTACTGGCAGAGCAGGCACTGCTCAAGGAATTTAAGGAAGTCACACTGTCGGCTGAGAGTTGTCTGGCTATTGATGATCCTTGATGATTGTTACTTCCTGTGCAACCGGTAGTACCCTCCGAATCGCCCAGGGTGTGTCTTCTACCGTTAGATGATGATGCGCTATTCAAACCTGCCTCTGCACTTTGCTTCCTGAGCCTTTCTATCGTATCCCGTAGCTCCTGCAGCTCGGAATCCTGACGGAGGAAAAATTTAATGGTTCTCGTAGTAATTTTAAAGAAATTTAATTATCTGAATAATCATATACCACGAGAGACATTCAACACATTAAACTTAATGCTTCTTATTTTATAGAAGCAATAAAAATTATGAGTTTGGTAAGAGCTCTCTGTCACTATGAATAAATTACCTTATGTTCGCTAGACTTATCTAAGATAAAATGGCGATCATTTGAGACTGGTTACTTTTTATTGGGTGTTAACATGGTCGAATGAACGGTAGATAATTTTATTTCTTATTGATACTCTTCCCGTGTATCGGACAAGCTTCTTTCCCGTGACAGCAAGTACAACTATCCGAGTGACTTGTTACGGAATCGCTGCTCCAAGAGTCGGCCATACTGTACAGTTGCCTCATGGATTTTGAGCCGGGATCACTAGGTTTGTCGGAACTGTCCTCCAGTTCGTTTGATTTTTTAATACTTCGAGCAGCGTTACCAATTCCGAGATTTCCTCCAGCATTAGTCAAAAAAGATGGCAGAAGGTTTCTGTGTGGCTCGAGATTCGATTTTCTATCTGTATTTCTACTGGTAAGACTCCTTAACCCACGTTCCAGTTTAGCCTGAAAACTTTTGGAACTTTCCGGCGGGAGTTTTGAATTTTTCGAATTCATCCTGCCTGTATCCCTCGTAACACTGTCTCGATCAGGAATCCTTAGTCCTAGAACCCTGGCATCTTGCGGTGGGATTGGTATGATTATTGGAAATTTGGAATTTGGCAAAATTTCCTCTCGATGCTCTGACATCAATAAGCGATCGTTATCATTGACCTGACCTGGACGATCTAACCTACGACCTTTGTTATTTCCTGGACGAGTAGATTGATCGAAATTTCTTGGAGTCTCGATAGATCGATCTTTCCCAGTGGACAACGATCCACGAATACCGATATTCTCCTGATAATTCGGATCTGTCATATTGGTAGTGCCTAGAACTCGTTTCAGTTCGATCTTCGACCGCGAGTTCGATTCTTCGAGGGATGATGATTGGCCATTTTCCAATCGCTTAATTTTATCAATCGGTCAACGCTGAACACGAAAGAGAATCGAAAACCGTTATCGCAAATGGAATAGATTTAACGTAGCAAAAATTTGACAAATCTTTCCCAACGAAAGATCCTCCATTGTTTTCAACTATAGCAACCAGCGCCATCTGTATCATTTCGAACCGACAGCCAATATCCAGTTAATCGGCATTCCTCAAAGGTACGATACTGCTCCAAATGGAGTTTTAAAAATAGCTACAACAACTTTTGAGAATCGTCTAACGATTTCGCAGTCGCCAGTCAAAGATTTTTAAATTCGAAGGATCCCCGGAGGCACGGACGGTTATTTTCATCGGAGCTACAGATATCTAATCGCAGAGTCCGATGAGGCTCGTGAAAGCCCGAAGACATTACACCCATAAAATCAGAGTCGGGTGATTAGCTAAATTCGTCGCGTCACTGAGAGATTAGGCTCGCTAGCATGCCATCTCACTTGCTCTCGCGCTCAAGCTCATAATATACCGTAATCTCGACCCAGGAAAATGCAACGTATATATATACTACAATACAGCCACTACACTAATGTGAATAAATAAGTACGTGTAGTAGTTACCTTCTTCTCGGCAGTGGCCGTGAGCTGCTGCAGCCTCTGCGTCATATTCGACAGGGACTGTTCAAAGGCAGACACAACGTGGGCCTGAAACACATCAAATAAAATCGACAATGAATGTCAGTGATTATAGATTCCCACGCAGTGCAAAGAAAAGTGAACGAAAAAGAATCTTTATTTCTTTTAGAAAAAAAAAATTGCCCCAAGGAACCAGAGATATCAAAGTTGAATTTTTTCATAAGAGCTTCTTACACCATCGTAACCAGCGCTGGAAAGATAGTAGAAGCCCTTCTGGCTTCGAGGCACGAAATATGTAATTACGCTGATATTTCCCAACACTCTATGGCTGACAGCTAAGAGATAATCAGCCTTCTGTCAGGTGTATGCTGTTCTATTAGAACAACCTAGAGAACCAGTCCACGGGATGAATTCGTTTAAACTAGACTGACAGAAATTGCCCCCCAGTAGGACTCTCGAAGAAATTTTGTTTGAGAATATTTTTCCTTGGTACCTTTACACGTGGACAAGCGTTGCGAGTTTTATCGAAAAAAGATACAGGATATTTCGATCATCCGGATCCGGTACCAGGCTATCCGGATAATCCTTATACCCTTTGGACCCTGAAGGTATCAATACGTGAGTCACGCCACGTGCGCAGTTCGACTGATATACGCAATATATTATTTATATCTGGCGATTGCAAGAGTCGTCGGTAAAAATAAGTAGTGGGTTGGCAAACGCAAATGATAGAGATGAAGAAATCATCGGGAGAGGAATAATTTTCAAGAGGTGCCCAAATCCGTCGAGAGTAACAACGATTAAAATAGATGCACTACTAGTGCACCGACCTCAAGAGTCACTAGATACGTAGTACGTATGTATTTATATATAGATATGGTGTATATGCATCTAGGGAGTTTCATTCGTCAGATTATAACAGTCGGTGCCTTCGTGTCTCAAAGATGATTTAGGAGTGTACCCTATTATTTCACGGGACATCCCTAATACGCATGATTATATTATAGAGCCGTACGATATGCGGAGTACCAGTCCTGAGAGAACGTAGGCGACTGACCCACAATGCGTCCCACACGGCCGTTATAGTTTCTTCTCTTCTTTTTTATTTTTCTTCTTTTTATTCTTCATCCTCGTCCTCTACTTTATTTCCCATACGCATGTGACCGCGTGCGTGTGCCATACCATCCTGTACGTACGATTCCGTAAATGGCTCGGGCGTCCCTTGTATCCGTAAACGTGCCCGTAAAAAATCGGAGAGGATGAGGTAAGAGCGAATAAAGGAGGCGAGGAGGAAGAAAAAAGAGAAGGCATCGTAAAAATGAAGGCAAAAGAGCACGAATGTGGAAATCCTGTACGTGGTGTCGGGATTGGTAAAGAAATTTTTTTTTTAAATAATAAGTACGTAAAGTATTTGCATAAGAACGTGAGTTTCTTCTTTGTCGTATCAAGAGTCGAGTTCACGTCAAAATTGTTGAAAATGGCCGATATGCGGACTTAACGTAAGATGCACCTTCTTACCTTCTTACCGACACTGTGTAATCGCTATGTGTACGTCTCTATCGTCTCTTTGAAAACTGCCTGGGGTTTCGATTTTACGATGGCAATTCACGAGCTGTACTTTCAGTGCGTATTCATGGAGATTCGTAGGTACCGGGTGTTGCATATGTTTAGAGAGAAACTTTATTATGGGAATCAAAGATACGGGAGAATCTATTTCTAATAAAATGGGAACACCCACAAGGTTGGAATCGCCCTGGTTGTGGGTATCGTAAATTTTTATCCAAATTCGTAGGCCATCATCCCACACGATTGTATACATAAATATGTATATGACAGACAATGGATAATTCAAGAATCAATTCTCAATTCACTACGAGAAACGTGAGATCACATTCCCTTCTTAGAATTTTATCGTGGAATATAAAACATAAATTCTCATAACTCATCGCGTCACTCTCGATAATTGGTACTTCCGCAAGAAAATGAATCAAACGACTAAAGAAAATGGCTCGCCGTAATTTCATTGGAATTTACTAGTTTACAGTTGTCATCCCACGTGAGATCTTATCAATGAGGGAAAGCAAATGATGAGCGTGAGAGATTTCCAAGTGCATAATAACATATAGATGCATCAAAAATTTAATTTTTCCAAGTATACGAAGCTAATGCTTACGGACTGTAGGTAAAGCAGGTAGTAGAAGGCCGACGCTGTCCTCTCCTCTAGATTTGTTACACAAACGTCCCCTCGAGGGCTTGCCGGAAAGTCAAGCGTTTCAAGAAATAAATTATACCTCATCCACACGCGCGCCTTTATGGGCGTATACGTATACTCGTGCATTTGTGCGAGTTGCGCAAAATTACTACAGTGCGTTAGACTTTTGAGACAGAGAATAGTAAGCATCGGTGGAGGAACGTCCTTGCTCGCGTAGTGCAACGCGGAGAATAATGCTGAGCCAGTATAAACCTCACGAATTCCACTCTACGGCGTTTCTTGGTTATATTATGACCCCTCTGGTTATGGTGTTTCGCCAGGCTTTACAGCCACGAGAGAACAAGGAAGGTCACTGTGGCCCCAATGGGTTTCGCGTTACGCGGGTTGGACGCTGACTTTTTTTCGGTAAGACTTTCCGGTCCAGTTTTTATCATTTCAAGAGCGGACCCTTACCCGTGCTGTCTGTCTGTCAGTCATTTTGTCAGCGAGTCCGTGCGTTTCTGAAAGCAACTAACCTACAACTGGACGTAGGAGTGCACAGCCCATAAACGTTGTACACAGTGACATTTTGTAAAGACATAAAAATCCCATAAATATTGTAGTCACGGGGAGAGAAATATTCTCGGTATAAAATCTAAATAACAACTAGTCTTTGCAGTGAGAATATTATGGCGGAAGTCGAGGAGTCATCGATTATGCATTTCCTAGATGGTAAGACCAGTCTAAACGTAACGCGTGCGGTTTAACATCCATAGGATTTATTTCCACCGAGTGAGATGACTGTTTTACTTTTGATCTTTTTATTTGCATCATTCCATGCGTGTCCCTTTCCAAGTTTCCCGACGCGTACCGCATAGAGACTTCAAGACGTAGAATTGATATTATATGGTTTAATCCAGTATTCTCGTTGTGAATGCACCATAACCTCACAGTCTCTACCATCCAGCCAACTGGGGTAACAGTTCCCAAGCCGCAGAAGGCTCCGTTGAAATACTATCCCAACGTCTTCTCTAACGTAGCTTCAACGTATATTACACATGTGCATGACTATGACTACATGCGTGATCACGCATGGTCTCCCATGTATGCAGGTATATGTGTTTGTACGTATTTCTACTGACTTGACTCCAGACACCCTCTTTCGATAGTGTACTTATCATGCATATGTAACGTAGAGAAACCATGTGCGGAGATGGTACACGGCTATATATATATATATAAATATATTACAGGGCATACGTCATATAGACTGCAAAGGGATCCCGCAAACTGCGTATCGCACCAGAGGAGCGAAACACGTGATGCCCATCTTGTCGCGGTTCATAATAAGATTAATGAAACGACTGGGAATTATGAATCTGACGTCACTCGCGGGGTCCGTTGTATATTAGTTAAACAGTCTAATATGAGAAACGTATATCCTAAGCTCTTGACCAAGAAAACCCGTCCACCATTACGAATGATGACTTTGACTATCCGAATGGAAGAGATGAAAGTTTTCCTTGAGAGTAAGAAAAAAAAAAAGGTAAATAAAATACATAAATCATGGGAAGGGAACGTCTTTTTTTTCTATTTCTATGGTGCAGCTAAGGTGTTGGACGTAGGTACTCACTGTGTCCCACGCGTTTCAGATATCTATTGGGACTGTGGGACAGAGTTTTACCAGAGTGACTTTGGGACTCGAGGGATCCAGGTAACCGGACTATTTTTTTTTTCTCTTGATTTCTCGAGAAAAACAGTCTACCTGGCTTACTGCCCTCTTTTTTTATTCTTCGGGGACGAGCTGCCTGGGAATCACAGTGGGTTGAAACTCGCGATTCTTTCTGTGTAGTAATAAATGAACGTAAAGAGGTCTCAAGTAGGTATGTCTAATTATTCAATCAGAATCGCCTGCATGCTGTGCAATGCCCACGCCTTATTACAATACGCGGTACGTACGCCCGTCGCGACGGCTGACTACGCTACTTAGACGTAATGTAACGTATGTATATTGAACGTTATTTTCATTTTATCACGACTCCGACAAGGCGGCGCGGTGTCCTATGTTCTCTATTGAATTTCATTGGCAAGTTTCATGGCGCGTGACGGCCTTATTGAATTTATCGCTCCTGGGTTACGGGGTGAGATATCTTCTTGAATAGCTTAGTAATATATAGTCTATTTGAGTTATGTATATATGACGAGTAGTACCATTGATCGATTTGGTTCGATTAGAACCTCGTGATACGATTGTCATTGTGACATATGTGGACGGCACAGATGTTGGATAATTCATATACGTATCGCTGACGCTTATTGATATTGTATTATTTGGTGATGTTATAGCATTTTTAAAATTTACCTGCAGCGAAGGACAACTTCTGTGACGGTACTTTCTAGTGGCCAATTCCCACCAAGGTATGACGTTTTCGGTGCTCCGTGGTTTTACCGGATCACTCACTGCATGTTCGTAAAGCGGTTCCAGGGTGCTTACTGTTCCCGATAGTCTCTTAGGTGTATCGGTTAAATTTGGATCTCTTGACGCATTTCCTCTTCTTGGCAGAGTTGCGAAATTTTGTGACAGCTGCGGGACAGCCTTTTCGTCGATTTCAGACTCCAGGGAATTGTGTCGGGTCCTGGTGCAGAATCGTCCCGAAGATTGCTCCTTGACAGTTTCAAAACTTTCGCCACGGAATTGCGCCTGTAGTGCGGCGTAGTGGTCAACCACCTTACTACCATCTTCAGGAGTTCCTCCAGGAGTAATGTCATCCTTGCTGTACCTTGCTAATTGCCCATTTAAAATTACGTCAGTCGCATCCATCAGGCACAATGGCAGGAAGTTCAGTCGTCCATTGCTAAAATTTGCGAGAGCAGCTGTTCTATCCTCTACGTGATTTCGTACATCCAGGGTGCTCATGCACGACCTCTGGAGACCCTGCACTTGCAGATCAGCACTTCTGTCCCCGTCAAGAACGTCCTCGCTGGACTTGTGAAGTGGCCTTGGGATGATCTTCGATTTCCTGTAAGGAAGGGTACCGTAGCGTCTCTCCTGGTGGGTACGAGTGAACGTATCCTGAGGATGACGCACGGACCTGGTTTCGCTTCTCCTGGAGTTGTCTTGCATCGTCATCCTTGTATTGCCTTGGAAATCCAATGTCTCTTCTCTGGAGCGATTTCCGAGAACCGTACCGTTAGCTCCTGAAGGATCTAAGAATTCATCTTTATCTGGATCCAGATCACAGGAATTTGGACTCCCAGTCCTGTTAGTTTTGAACTGCGTCCTTTTTGGAATTGGAGGACGATAATCGTGAGCGCTGATTGCTCCATTCGTTGACACCTTATGAAAAGTAACACGATTTTTTGGAAGCTCTATCAGAGCCTCGCTGATTGCGTATAACGATTCTGTTGATTTTGTAGAGGACGCTGAACTTGTAGAGTGTCTAGACGTGTTCTCAATAGACGACGATCTGGGCAGAATCTTAGGCGGTAACTTCCCATAGGAGTTGGGCCTGGATTTACATTTTTTCGGTGTACCATTGGGTACCTTGAAATCGAATTCCAAATTCCTTTCCTCTACGGTCTCACCGAAATTCGGTGATATGGGTGGCATCGGGGCCATGTCTCTCTTTCTGTGAAAACCTCCGAAAACATTGCCAGAACTCAATTCAGCCTTATCGCCCTTCGCTATTTTATTAATAACCCCATAGGTAGAATTACGATTGTTCGCCGATCGTAACTCTTCGTAATTCTTATCGATCTCTGCTATGTTTCTATTAATGTCTTCGATGTACCGTGCCGTGCTACGATAGAGATCACCGCTAGGCACGTAATTACCGTCAATGGCAATTTGTCGCTCTAGTCGAGGTTTATTATTCAATCTAGGGACATTTGGAATCGCGTAAATCGGCTGCCTCTCCTTACCGCCATTGACCCTTTTATTGTTTTCGATAATTACATTATTTTTCATAGGATCTTCAACATTATCCTTACTCTCGTCAGCATCGCGTGTCGTTTGTTTCCCAAAAGCAGAATCGACAGCAGGACTTTTCGTGTCACTTTTCACCTCGCTACTTTTCTCGCTAGAACTGACAGAACTCTGAGAATTTTTATCGAACTTCTTACTGCTTCTCGTCTTTGCGCAAAACGTATTGAGAACCGGTACCGATCTTTCCTCCAAGACGCCACCACGCTTAGGCTTCCTCAAGGTACCATAATTTTCAAAAATCTGTTCTCTACCCAAATCCGACCATCTTGGTACCTGGGAAGAGTGCGAGACCTGTGCCAATGCATATGGACCTTTGGCTTCCTTAAGCAGCTCCTCAGAATCTGATCTGTAAACTGCTCTAGGTCTGCTGCGTCCTCTGGATCTGATAGTAGCGTATCCATCGTGAACTCGTCTAGAGCACACATTGGTATCCATCTTGTGTATCAAATTCCCCCCCCCCCTCCCCCCCAAAAAAATCGTATCCGTCACGTTCTCACAGTTTCCATAGTTTTTCCATATTATCCCCTTATCATCCGGAACAATCGAACTCTCGTATAAACTGAAAATCACACGCGTTCAAATACACTCGAGAAAAAAGACACGTGGTATTTTTCTCAAACTTTTTTATTTATAAAACACTAAGACGACTGTCTTATCGCAAGGCGGCTTCTTGTACAAAAAAAAGCCCGGTCCCTTGGAATAATTAAGTCGAACATTGCGAAACAGCCTTAAGAGACCATATCACACACACACGTTTCTCCGCACTTCAGTCCACTGCTACAAGAACGCACGATGGACAAACTGGCAATGTAAAACGGTACTGTATACAATCCCAGTGACGTAATCAATGTAATCAGAAACTATATATATATATATATATACATATATACCCACTCTAACGCAAACTAGTCGATTACAAATTGTCCAGAAGCTAGAGCGTCGTCTATATAACTCATTCGCCTTGAGATATATGTATATTACGTAAAAAAAAAAAAATTCCTTCGATCCGCCACGAATTTCATCAAGAATTCTCCCAACTGTGTTTGACTATGCTCTGTGCGTCTTAACTTCGGATATCAATGGCCTAGATACTTTTGCCGGTGGCTCGTTATTATCGCAGACTCAACAGTGCCTCTCTGTACTGATAACGTACAGTAGATGATAGATAACCCTATTGCAACAGAGAGTAGAGATATACGAATATCGATAAAAAATCATTTTATTCGCTTTTCACGAGACTCTAGAAAGTCCCCTTTCAGTGATAGCAATGGTCGTTACTGTAGCCAGTAGGATATCGTAAAATTTCGACAGCCAAGTCACTCAGTTCAAAACGTTAATATACATCATTTTCTTTTTCTCCCTTCTCGTCTACCACACGGACGCCAGTTTGCTCAGGTTGTCCGATTACTACTATGCAAACTAGTAGACGTTTGCGCTATTGTACAACCACACGTAAGTATACACACGGCACGTTTACACACACAACCCACCCCAGGAAGCTCGGCAGACCGTCCCGACGTCTTGAGCGTCTCGCGGCGTCTATATAGGTAACTTACATAATTTCCATGCTGCCAGGCAAATACACTGTCGTTTAGCAGCACGAATTCATCGTGTCGACAAGAGTATAGAGTTTTACGGTTGCCGCTAGCATACCAATTAACACGACGCCCGACGTCTTCGAAGACGTCCCCCCCCCCCCCCAAATTATCCATTCATCAACCCAACATTCACCTAAAAAAAAAGTCAGCAACAAATTTCTCAGATACATAACGCGTCGTTAATTAAAAAAAACATTCACTCAATAAAAATTTTTGTCACCGATCAAAATATCTATTTACGTGAGGAATGTGTTCATTGCTATAGTCTAGGAACGTGTTATGCTGTTTTTACATATTGATTATTGCGCTTCGAGAAAACGATCCCTGCATCCTACATGTATTATGCATGTTGTCGTTGACGTGGTCATAAGGACGCTACGGCACGCGGCTATATTTAACGATTAGCTAATACAGCAGAAGCCCTCCTAGTAATTCTTCGTCAGGCAATTCTACGCTCGAACGATCATTCCGATCGATCCGTATGTTATTGAAGTTCCCGTAACGACGGATCTTGAGGGTATTTTAGCAAAAGATTGGAATTCATTCCCGACTTTAGATTCTTCGTTATATTCGATTCACGATCCCGACTGCGCTTCCCGCTGACACGGTTTGATTTCTTTGATTCGTATTCCTATAGCTGCGTACGCTCTATTCCCCTTTCTATACCTACGGGGCCTAGTCTATAGATATACACTCCTGCTGTATACACCGCTGAGAATTCTAAAGTCTAGAAGAAGAATCGATCAGCATTAACGGAGGTAACAAGAAGATTTTCTCGCAAAACGTTCGTAAGACTTTCGTTTCTGTATACCGAGCCGCACGCAGCACGTACTGCAACGCAAACAAACCTAACCTAAAAACCTTTGGTCCTAGCGCTAATTAACCTATTATCGTATGTCTCGTTTCAATGCATTAATTTTAATTGTCAATGCCACGTTATCTACGGTGCATTACAATTACATTGCAATAACGTTCCACGCTCGTCAAATGCATTATGCACTAAAGACGGAAGTAGGTCCTACACATTTTACTGCACGATCTTCCGCTTCCGTTAATACTCGACGACTACTTCCTGTATCGAAATTCTCGCTCTGCGATTCAACCTGAGATTCTAGTCCGTACCCGGTACAGTCATTGCATACGAGTGCATACGAGTGCACTTCTGTTATTATTCCATGTAGCCAGTACGTAAAGTCCATCCAGTATTCAGGTACACGGCAATGGCTCGTTTCGAATTCCCGAAGGTTGGCAGCCTTGAGGAGACATAAATGTGCATATATACAAAAGACGGTAGTCCACACATATGTTTCTCGCCTGAAGTGCGAAGCTTCCACATACGTTCCTTCGGGGTGGGGGCTTTTACGATAAGCAACGCGCCAATCTTATCAGAGTTAAGTAAACGCAGTAAATTGAGCAGTCAATCCAAATACCTATATGTACCAAGAGGTAGTTAAGCACATACGTGTAACACATATGACGTATAGACCTCATACGATTTCTAATATAGAGAGTATCAGACTCCTTCGTGCTTCCTGAACTTGGATCCATACAGTCAGGTAAAGTACCAGTAGGGATCCTATACGTCACACACGTACAAGAAAGATACACAGCGAGCGTATGGCACATATGTGCAAGGCACATAGGTGATCGTACCCGGTGGAATCTTATGAAATAAAATCGCTTCCGAGAAAAGTAACGATGGCGATGCTCCTCGTTCCCGGTGTCTTCCACTTTTTTCCAGAGCTCCCTTCGGCCATACAGTACAACCCAGTATATAGCGAGTCTCTACATATGTGAAACCTCGGTATGTATCAGACGCGTGCACACAGCACAGGCTCGGGTCAGTTTCGTCAGGGTAACTGGAAAAATGAGCTGAGCCACCGGTCGACCGGTTGGCCCTTTGTCCTTCGAGCCATTAAAAATCCTGTACGTCGGATTACGCAGAGCGAGAGAGAGAGAGAGAGAGAGAGAGAGAGAGAGAGAGGGAGAAAGAGCGAAGTAACGACGTGGAATCACCAGGAGGAAGAATCGACGGCGATGACGACGAGGTCGAGCGACGTAGGGGTAACTTAATGTAGCATTAAAAGCGAAACAAAAGAGGCAAAACAACAGAGTTTTAATAAGCGAAGCGACAGGATTGGTTGGCTAGTTGGCTCCAATCAAGAACGGGGTCTTGGGGACTTGAGCAAGTGCTCATCTTCTGGTACTAACTTATATGTATATGTATGTATATATACCCTAGGTACCACTGGATGCCACAAGCGTACGTATATGATGGTAACTATATATACGAAAGTAATGAACGTCGTGATAAAAAAAAAAGCGAGGAATATACATTAAGATCGTGGGAGGGGTGTGTGATGCATGTAACTATTTCAAGAGTTCAAGATTGAATATGTTATACATATGTGTACGGGGGCCTAAATGATGTACGGTTACTCGTGTCACGGATCTCTATTTATTTCTTTATATACGTTAACGAGTCGAGATTTGGTATCTCGAAGATTTGATATCTCCATGAGATGCTCATACTTGGTTAACTTGAGGAATTCCTGGTAGAGCTTGACGTACGTCTTCTCCCTCAGTGTACCGACTAGAATGACAGTCGGAGAGGAAGTATCTTGGAAATCCTTGGTAAAGGGTACGGAACGATAGTGTTACTTTGGTACTGTAGTGGTATAGCGTACATACCGGGTGTACCCCTTTCCGAAGGAAAGTAGCCAGGGACCGCTAGGTCCCTTGGTAATTGGGCCCGAAGATTGCAGGCCCGTGCGGTTGGTTGTAATTTAGAAAAGGAAGCTTTGCCAAGGGTGATTGGCCAAGTGGCTATAGTACTACTATGAGTACTTGTACGGTTACTATATAGTACAGGTAATACTGCCATAGGCGGTACACTATGTTGCAGGGATAAGCTAGCAATAGTGATCTAGCCAGTGCCTCCAGTGTTATTACTGTCACTACGTGCTTTGGCTTAAGGGACGGCATAAGAGAATAAAGGGCAGGATCCGGGCATTGGGCCTTTTTTGCCAAAGGCGTAGGGGACCCTTAATCCTGTACCGTGTGGATAATTGTATTTTTCAACGGATGCCTATGTGTATACACGTATGCGCCTATGTATATGGATTACGTTGTGTGTTTTGTACCACGTAGGGATTAAAAGAGAAGTACACCCACGCGGGTGATACTTTCGCCAGTTTATAAATTCCAACGCGACGAAATCTCTAATAGTACCTGCCCACGTGGTTCGTTTTCATTCCTACCAGTGGCTACCTCAGTTGGCTTTAACTACCACCTTAATTGCGTTAACTACCTTGGATATCTCGAGTCAGACGCCATTGGCTGTCGCTCAAGGTCCCTTTTGACTACCAGGCCTGAATTAGTTGAAGCAGGGTACGTTTAAGGGCTTTCTATTTTATAGATACGATTTGAAATACTTTCAGTAACGGGGCCCTACTGTGTGGTGGAAGCTTCGTTTACGATATCTCGGGCCTTGAGGTATGGCTTTCGACACCCTGTGCCCTTTTTATATAAGCCCCTTCGTAGACACAGTGGGTCGCGCACATAAATCAGGAGTTTAGAATTTCCTTCTTTTACCCGACGAAGGAAAAACGCGTCTTAGAAATGTGTTTCTAAGCCAGGGGGAATATTATTCGGTGCGGATATTTGTGGCGAATGTCGAAGCTACGTGTTTAGGAATAGGAACGTATTTAATGCCCATATTTTCTCTCTCTCTCTCTCTCTCTCAATCGTACGTCTCTCTCTTTCCTTCCGTTTGTATTTTCGAAACGTTACTAACAATAGAAATTGGGATACCAGGAAATGCAAGGCGCCTCTGAGTCAGGCCCAGTGTAAGCTGGAGTTTTGCTTGGTCTTATTCTAATCTCTGTGTTTCGGGCCACAGAACTCGGCTGTTACGGTTTAATTCCGGCGCGAATAGAATGGACGTGACTTCAGTGAGACAAGGGCTTATAAGCCACTGGTGGCTTACAGAGAAGTTGGCTAGTTGAGTGCTTGGCTGTTCGAGACGTAAAGGAGAAAACAGAAGAGTACGCGTGCACGCATCGAGAATGCTTGATGATTCCAGTATGACTTCTAAGCCAGGTAGTGTAGCGAGTCGCGGGGTAAGGCCAAGCGGAGAAGCACAAGCTAAGAAGAATACTCTTGGCCATATAAGTACGGCACGGAGGCGATCTATCGGTACGCAAGATCGCGCGATACTCTTTTCAACCCTATCTTGAAAAATATTGGCTTGAAGGGAATAGCGGGTTTCCTGGATAGGATTCCCTTTGATGCTTCCTTCTATCGTGGAATTGCATGGGAAATTGATACGCTTGACGTTAAAAATAACCATTTGTTGATTGAACGATTAAATCCCAATTACAAATTGGATTCGTTTGTATGGATCAATACTAAAGGGAAAATCTTGCCTGTTATTTCAACAGCTATTGGGCACTGTGTCTGATCGAAACTTTTGAGATTAAAAATTACAAAAAAAACGCTCTAGTTATTGGGCTCGTAGTGAATATCTTGGCATAGTCTTGCTTTACGTTTTTTATAAAAAAAAAAAAAAAAAACGAGGAAAAACTTCAAGACTCTTATCGTAATTTTTTTTATCAGAACACATCATGCACGCATCGAAGACTGATAGGGAAGTGGAATCAGTAGATACTGATAATTGTTATCGGTAAGGCCGTCGGGTCATCGCTGTACGTGTGTCGAAGTGCGGGAAACGTTCACGTGTGATTATCCAAAATAGTTTCTTGTTCATTCTTTATTACACACTTTTTATTATATACTTTGAGTATATTTCACGATTGCCGTATGGAAATATACGGATAGAAACGGAGTAGACGATTTTACTCTCAACTCGGCACAGTCGTCATACTTTTTCGAGGCAGCGTGTACATCCACGCTCCGACACGAACCGCGTCTCGGCGCTTACTGATCCACCAATTCTTTCACTAGACCTACAAGTACGCATAGGACGCCTGCTGGAAGAGCGGCGGCCTCCTATTGGCCAGAGCTCGATGACCCCCATTGCATCCAGCGTAGAATCGACCAATAGGACGCGCCGTAGGACGCGCCATACTTAAAAATATATCTGGCGGGTATAAGGCGCAAATTTGAAAAGTTTTAAATCGTAAATTCTCAAAAAAATATTCCTAAATAAGCTTTCTCTCGCGATATGTAAATTCAATTATACATCGTTCATAAGTTTAGGCATAATTAATGACTGAAGAATGGAGAAAGTAGATCAGTTCGATATGACGGGATCACCGTTATCGCACACGAAACTAGTTTTCGTTCGGCGAATCCTCTGTTGAGAAATCCGGACAAAAAGCACAAAAACCGGGAGACATTCAATATACCGTTAAGTAAACCGTGCTAATGTGTTTGATGTGCCTTCCCTACAGTAGAATGTATACAGAGCCTTTCGATTAAGATGTATCGAGCAAATTTGACAGCTGCTACATTGAATTCCTTGGTTAAGCCCTGTTTGGCTATATCATTATACGTAAAATTATAAAATTTCTTTTTTTTTTACTCACGTTGGTAGACAGCTGACTGGTTAGCGAGTGCACCTTCTCCTGAGCGTCCACCAGCTCTCTTCGTAATTTTCTGAGCTCGTGAGCTTGTTTCTCCTCGGCGGAGCTGTAGAGACTGCTTGCTGTAGATACCAGCGAAATCGAAGAGCCGTGTACTGAAAAAAATATATATACAAAATTCAATGGTACCAACGACCAAATTTTGTCGTGCAATGCAAATATCATATACTCACTGTCGTCATCCTTATGAACGTGCTGATAAAGATTGGGTGGCTGTCGCGAAGTGTGAGTTGGAGTCGGTGAAGTTGGTTGTGACCAATGTTGTCCGGTACAACTTGCTGTGCCGACGGGAACGCTATAGTAAGGTTCGACGCCAACTCCAATTCCCATACCGACGCCAACTTCTTCACCGACCGAGGAAGAGGCGCCGCTTCCGCGCGCCAGCATTGATGGATACATTTTCTCACTTTTGGTAGACCTGCGAATTGGATATATTTCAATTTTTTAGTATTCCTTTCACCAATTAACGCAGATAGGTATGCCCAAAGAAAATTTACGCAATTTATTATTTGCAAATATACTCATCAAATATATCTTATGGAGCAATGTGTACTGGTAGTTTTTAATGATCGTTCACGAGATTAAAGATTATCAGCAGTTTTTGCTAATTAATGCTTATTTACCTATTTACAGTATCAATACTACTATAGTACCGGCAATATACTTGTATATTATTATTATTTGATAATATATTCTTTCGGCACACCCTCCATAGAGACTCTGGTCACGCCTTGTATATATGAAGCACAATGTGTATATATCGCGTGTACGATATAACCGACAAGCTCTGTGAAAGCTCACGCTGTTTTTAGTGTACATATTATATACTGTACAATATCTATGTATACATATATACTGGGCTTCAGTAATACCCTCAAAAAAACCGTCAGTGCACTAGGTTAGAGAATATTAATAAAAAAAGCTTGTATATAAGTAAAAAAAATACACTGCACTCTTTTTCTTTAATTTTTCAAGAATTTCACCAGCATCGCCGTATAACGAGGATTTCGTTCTCCCAAGTAATTAATAGTTATTTTAAAAATATCAATACTCATGAGAACGAAAATTTTTCAAGTGTATCAGTTTCACGTCGATTGGTGATCCGGAAGTGGCTCTGAGTCTACAATAGCCCAGCAGTAACAAGATCTCGAATTTCATCTGGATCATATTTCCGGACAATTCTGGACCACCAGGTATTGCATAACGAGCTATATATATGTATGTATACAGAGTTATTCAAAAGTCAGAACACACAGGAAATTGACGTGTACAATTGCCAAGGGTGTTTCTGATTTTTTTTGTCCACCCTCTATACGTTTGAAGCTACGCATGCGAAGGCGCACAAAGCACGGGTGTAAGCACGGATGCGAGATTGAGAAAAATGAAGATTTCGGGCAATAAATACCGCTGCACGCATATACCAAACGTGTGTCACACTCGTGTCAGATTTTACGTATACGTGGATAACAGTGTTAATTAATCTCTGGGAGATAATTGTATACTGTATCGAACGACGCTGGGATCGTAAAGTTCCATGAAAATCGTATGAAGAGTATGATATATAAGTCTTGATATAAATATATTGGGAAATTGCAATATATTATTCGTACGTGAACACGTACGGATTATATTGATATTTTTAATTTAATCATACAGTGTATAAAGATATCTTGGAACTAAACGGCCCAGCTGGCTTCACGCCTCGTACGATCATTTTTATATGTATACTTATGCATTTCTCAAACGTAGGCATGTCTCGTGTCTGTCTATACACGCTAGTTCGCTACCTTGGGAATGTCCTGTCCCGCAGATGGCTAAAATGGTATTAAAGTCTCTGTGTTATTTTGCCGGAAGTGATGATGAGGAAGTAGGGAGAATAAAAGACAGAGAGAAAGTGGTTGAGTAAGAGAGAGAAAGAGAGAAAGAGTGAAAGACAGAGTGAGAGAGAGAGAGAGAGAGAGAGGAAAAGATAGAGATGATTTCGTCTATTAAAAATGACAAAGAAGATTAATGACGCGATATTAAAAAAGTTACTGTCCTGATTGTTAATTATCATACGTATTTCCGGTTGAAAAGTATGTGCAATACGGTCAGTGCTTACTATACATAAATGCAACGCTTGACTCTTTGGTCTGTTTACATATCAGGGTCAACTCCTCGCACGGAATATATGAAATTTTTTTATAATGACTCACCTGATGGAGTTGCTGCGATTTAATCGCGGGGGTGCTGGTGATCCTGTCGAGTCCCTCTGGTGCATCAGGAGTCGTGCGTGGGTCAAGCTCGCACGGTGTGAACCCAGGGATTCCACGCTATCAGCCTCGCACAGACCCATTCCTATATGATCATTGAAAAAAAAAAAACGATTTACTTAACACGAATGCCTACAGAATTCTCAGTGCTAGAGTTATTATATGTTACACGGAGTATATATTGCACGAGACTATAGTACAGTAGCAGATAGCAATATTTACTTGTCTGCGTGCCGGATTGCCGTATTTCAGGCGCAACCGCCAGTTTCTACATAGCAATTTCGCGATTCCTTACCTTGCGAGCGGCCACTAGGTGTGTAGGTATTGCTGTGTCGCATCCAGGAAGTAGTGTAAGGACTATTAGGCGCGTAGTATCCTTGGAGATCAGGCGCCGCGTAATTGCTGCAGGTATCGCTGAGACTTCCGTCGGATGGTTTGAGAACCCGAGGTGAGAACGAGGAGGTCTGCGGTCCTCCGCCACTGCCGCGTTCACGATGATGAGCTGCAGCGAAGAGTGCGGTGAATTCGGGACTTCCGGGTTTTGGTAGACTCTGGGAACCCAGCATAAGACGATCCCTGACGGATTGTGACAGCTGACTTGCGCTTGCGCCTGTGAGACTGTAGCTCTTGTAGTGGTGGCCACCCTGGTTCGATCCCGAGGAATTCGCTTGGAGCTCCGTGGTGCAAGTCTGGGTACCACCGGAGACCTTAACCTGAATAAAATGGTCAAGTTTCATTAGGGACTCAAGGCGGCTTACAGGCATAGGGATCAATTTCTTCATTCTGAAGTCTCTTACCTTGGTTCTTGGTACAGCACTGACTTGTGCAGTCCTTGTAGCATCCTTCCCGCCATTTTGAGCACCATTGGGACTAGGACTTGTACCCGCACTGTGTCTCTTTACGTATCCAAAACTCTGCGGTACACCTCTGACCTTGCTGCTGCCACTCGTTGAAGTTCCCGAGGACACTTTTTGCGGCTTCTCACCGTTAACGTATTCCGCCATGGCCTGCTTACGGTGTTTGTCCTATGATTAAATGAAATAATTTTTATTAAAGGTCGATCAACAATCAATGACACTCGAGGAGAATTCAATTTTATCTTGCAACTTACTCCACGTACCTGAGAACGCCTGGAAGGACTAGGACTAGGTGGAGCACCTTCCTTATCCCTATCTCTGTCCCTGGCGGCTCCAGCCTCTATGTACTTTTTCCATTGTTGACTGTTCGAAGAGCTGCTGTTTGAACAATTCACGTTTTGCTGCTGCTGCTGCTGTTGCTGTTGCTGTTGTTGTTGTTGCTGTTGCTGCTTGTACGCCGAGGTTTCCGTTTGCTGTGAACTGTCGCTCTTCTTCACGTGAGGATGATGTCCAGTCACCGGGTGTCGTGAACTGACCACGCGGTAGACCAGGTTGTTCCCTTGCTGCTGGGACCCCTGGGGGGTGGCCGAAGACGCGGCGCCGACGCCACCCCCCACAATCACGCTACCGCCACCCGGCACCCTCTGCATCATAGTCACAACAAGGGAACACGTGATTCTCACACATAATCTCATAAAGATCCTTAACCACTAAATCTAATTTGACTTCAGGTCTTATATATATATATATATATATATATATATATATGCTGAGACAATTCAATAGACAACCTACCCTTATGATTACAGAACCTAGGACAACCATAGGAATCTCAATATTTTTTATACACAAGCTTCGACCGATTTTACGTATAGGTATTGATTCTCATGCACGGGGGGTTTCGTTCCTATACTATGTCGGTACCCTATAAACCCCCTTGAACACAGCATGATTCAGAGAGGGTGTTTGGCGTTTCGTTTCGAGTGGGTGTGTCCTTTTCTATATGGATCTGCCTGCCCTGTGGTGACTCATGAGGAAATGAAGTTCCCGATGTCCGTCCCAGACACGCCATGGATATTCGTTAGAAAAGAGTGACAGGAAGAGAGGAAGAGGAAAAAAAAATTATGAAGAAAAAAATCCCATAATATAACCATATGCATGCAAGTTACGTATATGGAGGTTACACGTGTCCCACAATGTGCTTCATAAACGGTCCCTGTTATTTTTACGGGGCAAAGCAGGTCGTCAAGAACAATAAATATTTCCCACGTTCCCCTTTGAACCCTTTGGGCTTTCTACGGGAATCCAAATAAATTCTTATCCCTTTTAAAAGAAAGAGAGGACTCACCATACTCCCATACAGCTAGGGATCAGCGAATGGATCAAAAGGCACCGATGATTCCTCCTTTATCCTTTCTTCACGAACGCTCAACCCTTTCTTCATAACTTTATTACGTGCGCGTAACACTAATTATCGGTCCCTTGTAGCCACGATATATTTCAACGATGTTTAATGGTTCATTATCCGCAAAAGCAACATTTTCTCAATCCCCCCATAGCGCGTCATTACCACGAAACACGAAATTTTCCAATCGCTGTCACATTATATAATAATAATATTTTTACGAAATTCACATATGTTCACAAGCTTCACGGATACGTACACGTACAACAAGAACTGCGTGTACGCACCACGAACGTTACTCGTCAACTGGCGAGGGTCGACAAACCATACCGGACTACCCAGACCACCCCCTTTGTGCGTGATACCATGAAAGCCGAGTCTACAGGGTGTCGCAAAATATAGTATGCCGTACGATACGTATACTATCATAAGTATACCTATACGCATTGCAATCATTACACGTTATACCTAGCAGACTATACATACTTTCTAGTAGTAGCTCGTGGGTACAACTACAACCCCGCAAGAATAGGGTAGAGGTATCAGCAGACAAGATTCTCGGTATTACGGTCGATTCTCAAGTTCACGATAGGCATACGTAGTTTTGTCCACCTCTGTGTTACCTGCGGCCGCGAACTGAACGTCCACGTAATAAACGTGAGACAAGCAGTAACGGAGACCTGCGAACGAACCTTAGCCAATATAGCGGGGATACGACGGTAACTGGCTGGAGTTATTATTTTAGCGCGATATCGATTCGATTAGACGACCTGCCGTGACCCGGCTGCATAACTCAGCCGCGACGTGAACTCTAATCTCTACCGTCTTCTTTTCCACGACCGAAGGCAACGGTTGGCCGGCTGACATTCAATGTACAGGGTGTAGCAGGAAAAACCGATAGTCAGGGAACTGCGAGATACGAGGCTGAAAATGGTAAGACGAAGGAAAAAAGAAAGGAATAAATTCAGAGAGAAGCTTATTCTTAAATGATTTAAATCGAAGGGTAATAAAGTCTAGGGACCCTAGAGATTTTTTCTGACTCTTTTTTTTCTTTCTTTCTTATTCAACGATAAGAGCGTCTTAGAGGTCGCCTTTAAGAAATATAAGGACCCTCCAGCTATGAGCTACCCCGATATGGGCTACGTAATTGGTATACCTATATGTCTACGTACGAATACATAGGTATATACATAAATGAGTACTCTACTCTCTCTTTGAATAGGCAGTTAAGTAAAGAGGGGGTCAAAAGTCGAGATAGGCTTTGATCCACCTACGCGAGCTTATCTATGAAAGCGTCTAGAAAATGTCTGCGTATAGAAATATTATTTTCTCGTAATAGCATTATTGATTCCAGTTGGCAAAGATACGATGACCTTTCGTTACTAAAGATTATATAACGTGCCTAGATGGATAATATATATTTTCGTAGTAAATCGTATAGGCAGACACGGTTACCCGTTGGAGGAGTAAGAGAGGGTGAAGAGACAGCTGCAACGATGCAACAGCTGACGGGCAGACTTTGGTACAGTGTGTACTGTGCATTACTTTATAAATACTTGATTAATTGATAGTGATTTTTTTTATTCGATCGGTCAGTCCAGGTCAACGATCGTTGACCTATGTGCAAGGTAAAATGCGGAAGGGTCACTGACCTTGTGATGCGAGGGATGTCCTGTGTGATTGGAGGAAGTGTGATTGCCGGCGGGAATGGAGGCCAGGTCCTCGATGGTGAGTTCTGCCAGGGCGTCGTTGCCGCCGCTGCAACCCCCTAGCAAACCACCCTCGACGCCAGCTCCGCTCCCGCCAATGCAACCGCCATTCGACCTTCCGTTCCCGGATGGCCTCTTCTGCACCCTCCTCGAGTTCACCAGCTCCTTTACCCCGGATAGCTCGCGCCTCGAACCGCCGACGTATCTGTAAAGTAATAAAATATTTCATTAATCATACAGTGCAGGTATAACTAATACTTATTGAAATTCTTAGCGAACGAGGGTGAATTTAGTGGGGCCTTATGACCCTAGTCCATTGCCACGTTCCTGGTCTCGTTTATGCTGAAGTGCTTGGGTCTAAAGGAGCGCAGAAAATTGGTAGCCGGCCAAGAGGATCCATTCTTCGCTGAAGAGCGTGGAATAGGCTTTGGCATCGATTACAATTCTGATTGTAGGAAGAGTGGTAAGGGGATTCAAAAAAAAAAGAGGGAAAGGTAGTAAGGAAATAGAAGTGGAAGGAATACAAGGGTAGGGGAGGAGGGAGATTGAGGGAGCAAGAGAGACGCAACGAGTATGCATAAAGGTAAGGTGGAACCTTGAACCATAATAGTGGTAATGGTACAGGAAGGACCCGCCAGTCGGCCGCCATTATCCTTCCTATAGTAAATGCCAATTTGGAAGTCTCGTAAGGAGTCTGCCAATTGCTGATTCCAATCGCATCCCGGACCACTCTCATTCGTTCGCATTGGGATATCACTGAGATGAGTGTATGGGTTCCTACCAGATGGAGACACGTAGGAATTGCTTGATTAGTAAGACTAGACCCTTAACCTAATCAGGCGTCAGGATACAGTTATCTCGTGTTATTATTAGAAATTAAATGATTCGCTTTAATGAGAAATAGTTATATATATGTGTATATATATATATATATAATTAAACATATTAGTCACATATTTCCATGTGTTTTCAATTGTGCAGTTCGTCCAGTCGCGTCATCAGAAGGAATCAATGTCTTGTAAAAATCCACAGGAAATGTCGGGACCGTTAGCAACCGTAACCAGCGGTAACCGGCTTCGAATTCCTTCAACGAATTGTCCTTATGAAGTGTTTTTGGAACACGATCGATTACAATAATTAAACCGTTATTTATTAAGATAATTGATATATTGGTATTTATACTGACTGTATATTTATTATGGGATTCATGTTTATATATATCATTTCAATTGTAATACCATTGTTGGTCGTTAAAGTATTCAGTATACATTTACAGACTTGCACAGATATCTTTTCTAGCCTAGATCCAATCCTATCTTCATGGTACCCCATATACCATTTACAATCTTCGACCATAAAGTTGCTCCCCCTATAGTTCACCGTGGCTCTAGCTGGGTTTTACAGCAGCCTGTATAATACAGCTCCATCGATACATTCCTCCCATTGTTAGACGGTCTAGACGAGTAAGAATGAAGCCAAGAAAAAAGATCTACAATAAAAGTAAAAATTAAAAAAAGAACCAGTCTCCAGCTTAATCCCATATCTCCAGGATAATTAAAGATTGCAAAATAGAGTTTAACAGTAAATATATAAAGTAAGTCTTTACCGTATTCTCAGATCCCGACAAGACCCAGTCCTGTCTCAGGATGATTTTTCGTGAGCAATGCAGTCTTAAGACTTCAGTTTCAATGAACAACGTATCTGTGAACACTTTTAGTACGGCTCATATTCCTGAGAAAATTTCGAAATACGAGAAAGCCAGAAACCGAAACACCAATCTCGTGACCGTGACGAGAAACCGTCATCAGCACAGTACGTCAACGTACAACCCTCAACCCCTGAGGAACCGTTCTCTGTCACTCCTCGCACTTTACACGGTTCGCTCGTGCGATACTCTGTCCGCCCACGATTATACGAAGCTACAAGTTCGACGCCGTCAGATAGCGCCACGTTACGTTCAGTACGGATCGATCGTGATGACGTCACGGAACACAGCCTTACGCAGACGCCAAAATCAGTACGTGTACGTAGACCTATGTAAGCATCCGCGACGCGTACGGGACACGTCTGGCTACGTTCTTTGGCATCGCCCTTATCTCCTTTACAATTCAACGATATATCACCTACGTTGCTTTGCGTATCTCAAAGATGAACATTGCTATTGAGAAATACGGGAAATCGTATTCCAGAGGACTCCATTGTTGTCCCTGGAAGTTTCTCTATCAAAGTGCCTGGGGATGTTGCCCACCTTTTATTCCTTATCGAACCTGGCGCCACCTGGTATACTCTTTCTGAATTACTCAGCTATTTCACTAACTACAGAGACAACGCCATGGCTGTTCGAGCAAGGACAAAGGAACAGTTTTGTTGTTGATGGTTGGGAACCGCTGAGATAGGTTCAGCCAATGTATATACATAAGACTCCAGCATACCGGGACTACTAGTAGTTAAATAGGTTTCCGTTTAACGGGCCAGACAACAGATCTCTTCAGGCTCGAAGGCTAGAGTATCAGAGAGTAACGGGTAATCGTTGGAACGTCAGCGCTTGGAGCTAAGGGCGGTGGGGGTTAGCTGGCTGCTTGTCTCTATTGTAACAGAATGAGGATTTATCGATACCGCTGAACCGGATGAGCAACGTTTTCTCGCTGTATTGATGCCATTGAAAATTCTCTGTTCTATCTGGCAGTATTATATATCTGTATGTGCATAGGGGTAGCAGTTGCATTCAATTTCTACGGTGGTGGGGTGGTCGGGGGGTGGGGGGGGGGGCATGTTACTGGGAATCATGGGGATGGGAGAATATTGAATTTCCGAAAACCGCGTCGTGTTTCACGAGCGGATGATACGCGTCTCTTGGTTATGCTGATGGAGTTAAAGGCGCTACGGGGGTTGGGGGTGGTTTCAAGCGTTGTGAAAACAACGCCGGAGGCACCGCTGCGGAGGTAGAAATAAGGGATGAGGAGACACCATGGGGAAAATAGTATAGGTATACGAGTCTGGGGGGTTGCGAATCTCATGGGGGAGGAATGAAGGGTAACCATGGCCGCAACTCACCCCCTAAAGTAAGGATAGTGTCTGTGCTCAGCGAAGCAGAACCAAATCCAAATTCAATCCGCAAGGATCTAATCGAGATTATCCTTTTTGGTCCACTTCCGCCCTCTGTTGACTTAAGGGCAGCAACCCCCCTAAAGTCTTTGCTTTATGCCGAATTGAGAATTTACACACCCCTGCGATTGCAACCCCCTGTAATCTTGACTGTGTATAGTACTGGGATCACTGAGCGCTATGGGAACGTAACAGGATGATCGGCTACCTCTGCTGTAATTTTTTCAGATAAAAATAAAAGGCTGATAGAAGCTTGGTAGGCAACACAGTCGACGAATTATTCATAGTGAATTTACTTGCTTTCAAGAAATTAACATGACTGACAGGGTTAGTCGACTGATTGGACACGCGTGTGAATACCGAGTAAAGTTAATATTAGCCTGGTGTAATTTCAATGTATTAAATTTCCTTACCTCACCAGCAACATGGCCGACTAACTACCACTGTATATAATTTTCTAAAGTAAATGACAGTTACTTGAAAATTGGACATTAAATGCATCCCAGCTGACGAACACACAGATTACTACTGTCTTGTTAGTAAGTTTGTACTGTATTAATTCTTCATAAATTGCCTTACCACCTGCCAAGGACATATTGCGCTTGTACAGTCTAATCTCATATTATGTAGAAACTCTATACCAAGTACTAGCAAGTTGGTTAGTCAGTCGATACTGTAACGAAGTTTACGCGTACAGCAAGTAAAGCTTAGCCAGGTAAGTCGCCACTTTATTGATCAGCAACCACCGTAAACATGCGTAAAGAGATACACTCAATGTTTGGCTCACCTGTCGTGATCGTGAGCATAGGAGGGATTCATCCTACGAGCGTACAAGGATGCGCCACCCTCTGACATGTAGCCGTCGCATAGATCAGACAAGGTCCTGCTGCCTACGTTCATACCTCCGCCACGTAGGACTTCTCCGTCGCTTAGATAACCAGAAGCTATGTCTATGTCGGCGTAATCGTGTCCGACGTGATGATGGGAGGAGGAATGAAGTACAGTATATTGCCTTGCCGTTGTTCTACTGGGAAGTGTCTGTAGTCCTCTGGCACCTGGTGTGTAGCCCCTTAATAAAGGTTGCATAGGCTTCACTGTCATCTCCGCTTCATCATCCGCCATTGAGCCGCCACCGCACGTTGAACTTTCCGACAGGACCTTTCAGAGGGGAAAGTTCGTTTATTATCGAATTGTTGAAGATTATTAACAAGTTAACACGCAGACCCATACCTTTTCCATTTGTTCGAAGGTCGTGTCGATCTTCCGGTTTGGAATTGTCTTGATCTCACTTCCGCTCTCGCTGCTTGGCCGGTAGATGACACTGCTATCGCTGGAATTGCTCTGTCCTGTGCTATTGGAATTGCTGTGTGAACTTTCTGACATGAGATCGGATATACTTGGCATAGGTGAGACCATTGCCACTGTATTGGGATCGAGTTTACGGTGTAGCGAGTCACTCTTGTGTTTCGTGGGCGTCGGGACGCTGGGGACGCTCGTTTCCTTAGGTGGTTTCGAGGTGCCTTTTACGAGGGCTGTTGGCTTTGGTATGCTGGAACCAGGACTGGCACCTGAACTCGATAATGTCTGCGGAGAGCTGGTACCGTTATTCTGCTTTCCGTGTTGACACGCTGATAGGTTGTTGAGATTGTCAAAATCTTGACCTCCTGAGCTCTTGTTTTCACTCGAATCACCAATATTATCGACCGTATGCGGACTCTCCTTCGCGTGAACCGCAACTTCCGCCGACTTTGGATCACTGATATCGCTCGTGTTCTGCGGCTTGGATTCCCTCTCTCTGCTGCAGGAAGTCTGTCCATTCTTGGATGCCTCCTCGTTGCGCTGTAGACACTTATTTGTGCTCTCATTCTGTTCCTCGGATAAATTCGAGTTCGCCTGATTCATGGACAATGTATTATCGAAGACTGGACCATTTTCGGACGTTGGACTGCATCCAAATTCCGCCTCCTGACCACTCTGCTTGATCATCCCATTAGCATTGGTAACGAGGCCTTTCTGCAGTAGGACGTCCTTGTTATATCCATTTGGCGGAACTTTCATTCCCTGCGGATGAGCCTTGAGATCCTGAAGTTTCGCCGGAAGGTCCATTTTGGGCCTCTGACACGATTTCACTGGGTCAGTCTTCAAGTTAGCCAAAATTTTCGTCTCCTGCGGTATCTGCTTCGGCGTTGCCAGAGCGGAGTTAGATTTCTGTAGCTGACTAGTCTGTTTCAATAAATCCAGATTCGAGGCCTTCTTATCCACGACCAATTTGGGACCCACGTTGCTGATCTTGCTCGCCTTGGGCTCCTCCAATGTCGTATTGTACAGCAGCTTCTCAGTCCCTTTAGTACGCGCGATCTTGCTCTGGGTCTTAGCCTGATCCTTCCTGGCACTTTTAGGACTTGCTTGCTTGGCAGGCTTGGCCTGAAGTTTCGACTTGAGGGCCCTACTCTTCGGAGACTCGACCTGAGCCTTGTTCTGATCACAGAGCGACGTGGAGCTATCCGAATGTTCCGACCTGGCCGACGAGAATCCAGAGGAGCTCGACGTCCTCTTGGAGACGCCGGAGGACGCCTTGGCGCGTTCCTGATTCTTCTCCTTGTTATTGAACAGCTTGAATTTATCCAGCACAGAATTTTTTCCCTGTTGCACAGGAGGAGCGACGGTGCCCGAGTACGGTGAGGGTTGCGGGGCCCTAAGGCCCCCACCGGGTCTACCAACAGTCGAAGCTCTCGGACTGAAAACGAAAAGAAATTCCATCGACAAAATAGCCAATCGTATCCACATCCAGCATCTCTTATGGACCACAACAAACATTAAACTGAACTCACCTAGGTGTCGTAGCCGTAGGCTGCCTCCCCGTATTCTGTGAACGTGGTTGAGGGATGAACGACAATCCGCCCTGGGGAATCTGCTGCTGACTCGGACTGGTGCTCCTGGAACTGCTGGCACTGCCGATACCGCCGTTACCGTGTTTCAGTCCTCCTGAAGTCAGACATTGACACTTCCTGAGTCTCACCAGCAATCACTACCAGATACGTACAAACTCTCCCTCTCTCGCGCAACGTAACAGAGAAGACTGACGATAAAGAGGCCGTAAGAGCCCGACCGTATGTCACACACATACATATATACCATATACATATATATTGGGCTACCGTAAACGTAACGTACACAAAGCCTTGAACCCAACGCTACACGAGTGTGCCCCTTCCTTATCCGAGTACAGTAAGGCGAATCAAACAATTGACGATAACTCGGGCACCGAGACGTCCAGGAGTACTCTTTCCTCGCTCATTCAATGAGATACAAGATAATCGTACCAGCGTCGGGTGAGGTTCGCATATGTGAAGATTATCAGAAAAACTGTATGACTAATGTCTCTGGCAAAGCAGCTATTCGATAAAACGACGATTGACCGGTTCGTTTAAAGAGCATACTACCAGGACAGTGCTGGGTACGCCAGACTGTGTACGTATGGATACGGATAAAGAAGGTAAATAGAGTAGCGACGCGTTAAGGCGCGTATTTAATATACTGACAGTGCATTTGCCATGCGATATATGTATATTTAAGTTTACGTTACGTGTATATCTATATATATAAATATGTATACATAACGGGGGTCCTAACTACCTATGGTACTTCTCTGACCACTACTGTAACTCTATGCGCGATTTCCGTTTGAATTCATCTTGGATTACGATTACTTGGAGTTGATAGGCAGCCCGCATTCATCATCGTGGACCATCGTCGTCCCGAGTGGGATGTGCACTGGACTCATCATTCCTGATCGGTAGTACTTACCAGACCTTTTAATCTGGGTACATCACGAACGACGAGTGGAGGCAGGCCTACGGCTTTTTACAGAGTATCGTGCCGTTAGGTTTGGTATTGTGTAAACTCAACTGTATATATGGTATGATATGGATAGCTATTGAGAACTTACGTATATAGATATACGGAACGTATATGGGGGCTCAGATAGCGATCTAGGTGCAGAAGTTAGAGTCATTTGTAACTATCTCATTCGAATCTAGAAGTACATACTTTTTTTTTTGTTATAGTACAGAATAAATTGTACCAGTGGATCAATTTGGATACTTGAAAGTGATTATGAAAATTTTTAGTATTTTAAAAAGCGTTTATCCGTTCACGATTTTGACGACGGGTAGTACGTGCGGTCCTTGTCTAATGCGCGTGAACGCGCATAAGGCCCTCTCTCTCGAACTCGGCGGCAGGTGTAGAAAACTCGTCAAAGAAATATTTATTTCCCTTCCATCTTCGCTTTACTGTCGTACGTTTAATTTATTTATCAATTATTTTTGCGAAATTCTATTTTCTCGTCACAACAACTCCCTAAATCATCCTCGATCGTCCACCCTCTTAAAATTATAGCGATCAACCCCTCTCCCCCCACCCCACCCCATCCTTATTACCGCACGTAAACCGAATAATCCTGCATACGTATAGCACAAGAACATGAGATGCCCATCTCGAACGTGACTGTGCATCAGGTTAAGCCCAAATCAACTTATAAATATACATAACGGATGATTCATTGATTCCTGAATAAAATAAAAAACAGAAGGGGAGAGACAGAGAGAGAGAGAGACAGCGAGTAGGTACAGATCGGGTAGTACCGAGAGAAATTTTCATATGCACGACGTGTCAGGCGCGTGCCAATAAAGACTGATAAGTATTTGAAAGGAAAAATAACCAGAAAAAAAAAACGAAAGGGAATCCCTTGTAAACTCGTCCTAGAAAAATAGAAAGGGACTCACGTAAACCGAGAACAAGTAGAAAATGGCAGGAAAGCCTCCAGGCGAAGAGTACAATGCCCGTGTATTATTACCGAGCTGTAGCAGTGCACTGCAGCACGGCACTTCTCGCAGTGCCTGTGCCGAGTAGACATCGCTGCATATAAGACTCGCATAAGGGCAATGCATTCACTCCGGGCTGCAGTAGTGCTACGCGTTCGGTATACGGAGCGCCGATTGACAGGCCAAGGCGATTACGTTCAGTGATCGTCAACCGGTCTTTAAGCGTAGTTATCGTTTCTCCCCTGTATACATGCACTACGGCGGTAAGCTTGCACTATACAGCATGGGCATCGTGTAGCGCGGACCGAGCGCAGGGAATTTAATAGTGATTAGTTAAGCAGACGCAATTCCACGGAGTCCCAGGGTGACGGAATCCCACTCTACCGGATAAATACTTCTGTGCCACTTAATTAGTTGCCCGGTATAATACAGAACCCTTAGGAAATTTTATGACCAGACTGGACGAACCGACGTACCTTCGCCGTTGCCCTCCTATTCTTAATACGTTAGATAGTACTATATATATATATATAATCTATGAATAAGATCCATGACTGGAGGGTGACTAAGCGGCCATTTCTAGCGAAAAGCTTATTATCGGTTAGCTGTCAAACTACTGTTAGGAGTCTGAACAGAGCCGTGGTAGACCTATATATATATATATATGTTGCTCTTTATAGATATATAGTAAAAAGACTATGAATTTCTTGCTGAAGTGATAATCTTCGACATTCTCGATGTCCATTTTCTTCTTTATTTTTTCATACCTCTCAAGTCTTCACTCTTCACGTTTTATCCTCTCACGGACTCTATCGATTTTTTCGAACTACCAGCCTATTTCGTATAGCTTGTCTATCAGCTGTAAAATAGTACCGGAGATCTCTTGGGCGCGCGTCGAAACAGCATTACATGTACGATTAAATTTCTAAAGTAACCGTCGTCAAATTTTCTGCTCAGTTCGGTTTGTCTACATAAAGTCAATGCTCATACCGAGGATTGAAAAAGTTCGATAAGGTAGTTATTCTGTTTTATCTTAAGGTCGTCGAACGAAAATTCAATTAAACTAGACCGACGCGCCTGCATCGGACGCCACAAAAGGACAGTGACGCGCTCTGAACAAATACAGTGTCACGCTGCATATCTATTCTATTAAGATAACAATTTTAACGTTCTTCATTATTTACGAACGCAAACCCAAGGTTTCCCTGAAGAAGTTAGCCTATTATTAAAATAGCACCTTAACACTCGTCGAATGACGACACCGACAGCCAATCGCAATCCGAACGAAGCAACGACGATGCTTACGATCGCATCTTCGATTGAAGCCTGACATGGATTTTATAGTAGAAACAAGTAAAGGAAGAAAACTTGCTTATCGACCTTTCGATTAAGCGCATGGCGTTATAAGCTTTACTCGGCCGATTAAATATTACGCGGGACTATCGCTCCTACCTTCGCTATGATATTTTCTTATCGGTTGCCAGGTTGCACACAGTTTCTTTCGTACGTTGGCCATTCTTTTTTTTTTTATGCACGTGTGCACGCCGCCACGAATTAGCGTTCCCGGATGAGCACGGGGCACAAAGAGATTCACTCCCCCAAGGATCGGTCCCTGGGCGATGGACTCCCCATTTGTCCAGGGGAGCAGCAGGACAACCACCCTGAGGTTGAGTCACACCACCTTATATACCCCGGTGGGCTTTGCCGTCTCTCTATTGAATATTTCTAGATCCCTATCTTTCCCATAGACTCACGGCTTGCAAATCCTCTGGATCCCTCGTTAGTTAGATATCCTGCCACGTATCCCAACGGACGTACACAAACAGGACAGACGCTAGTTGGATAGATAGCGAATCTCCCTGTAGATACTAATGACCTTTGACACCTACGTCAAGACGGGATTAATGGGAATCTAATGCAACCCGTGTATACATTTCCTATACGGCCCGTAGTCTCCTGCGAATATATGGCATCTACGAGGGTAGTGATAATTTATGTTTTAATGCCGTTATCAACCCTTAATAATAACCCTGTGCCTTTTGTGCTTATTTACAAAGGGTAAAAATAAAGCTAAGGGTCGATCCCGGGCTGGCTTTACCAAGCGCCTTCTTAATCCTTGCTACTCTTATAAATCCTCTTACGTGGGACTTCTTTCTTAACGAGGGGTGACTTTCTTATACCTTGTAGGAAAAAAAAAGACGACAGCCCAATCGCGTTTGCCACCCCCCTGTAGTCGAGAGAATTTTCATTAATTTCAACGTTATAAAGACGCTCGAAGTCACGACGCGGTGCGTACAGTTAACGTCGCCAACATCTGTCGCTCGTTTCGAAGTAAATCGGCCGAGTTTTCGCGTTCCTTGTAAGTGCACGAGTACACAGACAGCCACACAGATATACAACAAACAGGCGCACACAGTCGGAAAAGGAAGTAGCAGAGTTTTCTACTATTGGGGATGCTGCTGGACCACCCCATATTGCTTAGACACATAATGCTCAATGTTAGGGGAGGAATTCGGTTACTAACCGTTTTGGAAATATCGTCCCCGAGGGTGGCACCACTGCCAATCTATAAAATAAGAGACCCTAACGCGTATCTTCTGTCCAGCCAAGCAAAGACCCACTGTGCTATATTGCCCAAAGATAGATGCCTGAGCCATAAAGTAGAAACCCGTGAACGGTTGACCTCGAGGTAAAAAAGAAAAAGTAAAAATTGATTTTCGAGCCAATTTCTCTCGGTCCCTTTGCATCCCTTTCTTAGCCCTTGGTTATACGCAGATGGCACCCCCTTGTGTCTCGCGAATATAAAATGCATCCCTTCGCAATATTCTATATATTTGCTCTCTATATATGTGTATATGTATTGCGAATACATTTAGCGGGAGAAAGATGGCGGTGGTGTCGCCAGAAATCAGGATTTAACCCCAATCCCAGGGTGCAGCCTGGAATAAATTTGATATTCATGGCCAATAAGGGTTGCAAGCCCGTAAAAAGGAGAAAAAAAAGGAAGCAAAGGAACCCAAGAGAGTTGGGGATAAACCTCCTTCGATATTCATTGTTCCTTATAAAGAATTTCTTAGATATTAATTCAAAGTAAATCTCCGAAGAGGATTACCAGATTGCGCCTTAATACAGTCGGGAAACATCTCGAAGAAGCGCGTGAACGCTCGCGGAAGAATTTTAGTCCATCCGATGCGCCTGCGTGTCTCACGTGGGTACGAGAATCCGCTAAATAACCCGTGACAATATTTTTACCATCCGGTGCTCGGCGCCGCACCCCCCCGAACTGTCAGTCGCTTGTCTCGTTCTGTACGTCCTAAACATTTTTTTTTTCCGATTCCTATATTTATTTATTTTTTCATCTCTCCGCCCTCGCTACCCCTCCTCCGACCCCGCAACCCCAGCATCCCACGGACCCACCCTCCGACGCGCGCTTGTCTCGGACACATGTCGGCAATTCTTCATACGACAACTCAATACACACGACGTCCCATCTCCTCTCTGCTACACTTACTGGCATCCCTGCTGATATCCATCCGACGATTGATTTTCAACACTGAATTATTTTTTCTTTTCTTTCCAATTTACAGTTTTTTCATTTTTACTTCAACTAACCGGCAGTCCCGTAACGAGGCAAAATTTCATCAATATTAGCGAATACGTATAGACGATAACAACCCGGCATTTATTTGTTAGCCAACAAGCTGGAGGATCCAAAAGCAGGATAGAGCGGGAGGAGGACAAGGGAGGAAGAAGGGGGACGAGGATAGGCGAAAAAACATGTAAAGGGTGAAAAAAAAATTTTAACCCGCCGATAATAAGAAAATTAATTAATCGATATTATTATCACTTCCTCACGTAAATCTCACCCTCGATCTCGAAGCACATGCCACCCTCGTTCTCTCTGTCGCGAAAAATTCGCACGCAGAACATCCTCCTCAGTCCATCCTTACTGCGTTATGCACCCCCCCCCCCCCCCAGTATATAAAGCAAATGACCCACGTTTTATCACGCGAACGAAATACTCCTTGCGCGTTACCGCGTGGGCTCGACTTTTCGTCGACTGACAACCCGCGTTCTCGGCAAGGCCGAGGATTTATCACCGAAGACGTCGTAATCGCGGGGCGAAATCGAATGCGGACTCGCGGAAAAATCACGTCGTCAACCGGGTGGTGACTGCGACTGGGAGACTCCGGTGGGAAAAGAACGACGAGAGGGGTGGGACGGTATACGTACCGAGAACCTGCGACTCCGTAAGAGTGACGCGAGGAAACGCAACGGAGAGAGAGAAAGAGAGATAAAGGTATGTGCACAGAGTATATACACGCTGTACCGTAGTATACATAAAGAGAGGGTTCAAAGAGTTCTCTGGCCCTGGCCCCCTCACTCTAGTATTTTTCTGTAGTACCTATATGTCTACCTTTTCATGGATGCAACCCCTACGGTGAAAACTCGCCCCAATACTTATACGTTAGGCGCCACCGGGAGTGAGGACGCTCGAGGGACGGCTGTGAGAAAAATGCCAAGCTGGAGGAGAGGATGCATGTCGCAAGGGAAAAAAGGAATTCGCGAGAAGGAGAGACGTGGAGAAGGAAGGAGAGCAAAAAAAAATGAGATAAAAATAAGCGAGATTATATAGGGTGTTTTTTCATGTCGAGATAATATTTTCCTTCTACTTTTTTGTTCCTTCGAATTTGTCTCCGGGTCACGTATCTCACGAGTCTTTGGTACATAGGATACGTAGCTATGCACACGTGGGATCTTCTTACGCGGATCCACCGGGTGTACATACCGTACGGGCTATGCCGCGTACGAGGTGCGAGTTGTCTTTCGAGAACATTAAAAAGCACGTATCCCCGTACACGAGGCTCAAAGATCAAAGACATTTGATTCACGTGACAGAGGACGACGATTTTTTAAAATTTTATTCTTTCACCCGTTACGAAACGTTTTCCAAGGTTTAAAGGGTTGCCCTGTTCTCGGGATACGGTTTTCCCCGTTCACTCATATGCAAAGTATACATTTTCACGTATGAGAGCGAGATACGTACGTTCCTTTCATACGGATCATTTTACGTATGCGTTTTTCAGGTATTTTCACTCAGTACTTTTTTTCCCCTTACGCCCACTGTACGACGTTGCCACCCACGTGATGTTGTCTCTCGCGCAATGCGGAAGCGGTTAGAAGGAAGAAGGTGGGATCGTAGAGGCAACGAAAATCGTATGCACTCATATGTGGTCATAGGTGTATTAAAATGAAAAAAAAAATCTTAGCTAAGTGCTTAGGTCATACAGGGGCGAGTGAACTGAATATATTCAGGTAGAGGATCGTGTAAGTGTGTATACGCGGATACGTAAACGCAGGTTACATATGTAGTTACACATATGTATCTACACCGTAGTAGGATAGAAAGCATTGGAGTGGGAGGAGGATTTTCCCTGTAAAGGTTGGTTGGCACACCTGAGCACTGGCAGACGAGGGTTACTGGCCCCTCTGGTAGGGGTAGGATAAGTATGAGTGCTAGGTTATGTATATGCACGTGGTACAGGGGATGAAGGGTGGTCGGGGTAGGGGTTTAGTTACAGAGGAATCAGGGGTACGCGGATAATAGGGCGCACGTATAATATTTCTGAGCGATAATAATTGCGCCAGTGGCGTCGCCTGTCGGCGAAAGGGCGAGACACTCGATAAATTTTCCGATTCGCGTCCGCCGACCCAAAGTCTCGATACCATCGACGGTTGGCGAGGTACTTTACGAAAACGTATTTCGAGGAACGATGAAATTGGAACAAAGGAAATCGGCCCCCATTGGTTATAGCAAACGTTTTGGCCCGGTTACATATGCGCGCGGTGAGTGTATCGAAAAACTAACCTAACTTAAATTCAGTAACAAAGGAGAGGGGCAGACCGGATTGGTGGAGAGCTAATTATATATAGGCGGGCACACGTTTGCCTTAACGTTCATTATTTATAGTTCTTTTAAATCACTAACCGGCTCGTGATGCATATTCTCGGTAAAGCGTGAGCCGGCTTTTCCTTTATCCGGCTCTCTCGCTCCATCGCACTTGCTTACTCTTCCATCTCTCTGTCCGCTTTGCCGTTCCTCACGCGCACTCTCTCTCTCTCTCTCTCTCGCTCTCTCTATTTCTTTCGGTGCGTGCATTCGGATGAAATCGTGTGGCCCGTGCCTAAGCGTAACCGAAAACGTGGGGTAGTATTTTTAACCGAGAGAGATTTAAAGGCCTGCAAAAGCTACGGCGAGGGTTCTCAAAAGCCTCCGGGGCCAAACGTCATGGCTTCGTTTCGTTTGACTTTTTTCTACCCTAATCCGTCGTTCCTTCTCGTGGAACGTTTTCGTTCAATTTTTTTTTCTTATGTACTTCCTCTTCATCTCGCTACCATGTTTCCTACCCTGCGCCAGAAGAAGCACCCCTGTGTATTTCATTAGGGTTAAAGACCCGCCGTACTGGATTCCGTGCACCTTTTCGTGATCCACTCCGATTCCGTTTCTCTCGGTGATTCTTCACGCGACCCTCTCTCGGCTATCTTCTTGTTCCTTTCTTTATTATGTTTGTTTTGACACTACGGCTACTGCGAGAAGACAGATTGCCGTTCTGGCAGATTACTACCCGCCTCTTACGTTCATTTTTATCGAAAATATTCTCAGCCTTATTCATAGCGGATTTCGCTCGTCGACGTCATTAATTAACAGCGTCCAAGTTGACTAACGAATTAAGGATTCGCTTTTCGTTACGAGTACTTGCCGATTACATGATAATATTAATGCTCACGCTTCTCGGTTATACGGTCGAAATTAAATCCAATCCCAAAGGCATGAAACGTCAAGGTGAATATTTTGAGAATTTTTAACGTATATCCCAAAAGGGTTGGAACTTTCGAAAATCACTGTCATTAAAAGCCCCAGTTACATCCCTTAACTTCACCACGAAAAAAAAAAAAAAAAAAAAAATATCTCGCGTCATGATACTTTACCGAGGGATGATCTCGTACGTGCAGCTGTAGATTTTCATACAACCCCTCCAAGGGTAAAAGCCACAGGGGCTATTATAGGTACCCACCTATAGGCCGTGGATGTGTAAGAAGTAGGGTACCGCCGAGAGATACGGAATAGCCATGAAATTTATCGAGTTTATGGGGTGGCAGAAGTTAAGCCGTTATCCGTTAAAGGCACTGATGCTGCTGCCAGCGGTCGGGATGGCGGGTGGGTAGCAGCCCCGTTATGAAAATCATCATTTTCGGTAGCTAAAGATTTCCCCACGGGTTTTCACGGTACTTTCCTTCTCTTTTTCCTTATCCATCCCCTTAAGCTATGACTTTTCTTTTCTCTTCTCGTTCTGCACCCGTATACCCTTCCTCAGTCTCTCTCTCTCTCTCTCACTCAACCAAGTCCAGATTGAAATAACGTGTACCGCACTCCTCGGACTCTCGACCTCCTTCACACAAGGAGAGAATGCACTGGCTGTTTGACTGAAGAGTCACGTCACGTATTTCTTGGAAATGCAATGAATCAGATTTCAAAAAGTAACCAGCACTCGGCCTAGCACAGTACCCTGACATTATATCCACTTTTGGGAATCCCCTTAAGGATAAATCAGATTTCGAAAAACTGCCCTGGACTCTAACAACAAGTCTACACATACATATACCATGCAGACGTCGTACGGTACCTCCCGTATTATCGGGTTATCCAGTTTCACGAGCTAGTAGGAAGGGAAGACATTTAAAAGAAAGCCGGGTTTTAAAAGTATAGTGAAACGAGACCCTGACCTAGACGACGCTGTAAAGTTCGTCTAGTCTAGGGTTAGGTGTATACATATGAAAATGGGTCTGGTTGGTGAAGAGGGAGAGGAAAAAAAAGATTAGAACCAAGGTGAGGGGATGACGAGGAATAGGGGAGGGGGAAGAGTAGGGGTGGGGGGGGGGGTGGGCAGGAACGACTAGGTCTGGAGAAGGGTTCGTAGGAGTTCCCTAAAATAATATCGTAAAAACCCATGCCTGAACGATATACCGGGTGTGCCTCGTGCGACCGATCATATATAAATACATACATTATATATATATATATATACAAGTAGTATACGCAGCACACATGTAACACCACGTGGATGAGTGGAAGTCTATTTCGAAACGAAGTGTCTGTACCCAGGTCTTGCAGGCACGCACGCTTTGATACTGCAGGGGTACCGAAAGCGGGGTACATAGGAGTCGTTGCATCCCCTAAAATCTTCTCCGTGGCTCTCAGCGAGCGAATTGATATTAATGAAAATTAATTAAAAAGACGTTGAAATTACGCGAATCAACGTTAAGCGCGCCGAGAGAGTACGAATTTACGTTACGAAGATTTTCGCTTATAAGCCGGTTATCATTTTGTCACGGTATAAGAAGTAATCGCGATAACAACCCTTGGTAGTAGCAAACCCCGTCCACCCCCCCCCCCCTCTGGTAATATAAGTAAAGTAGACGCGCCTGAATCGTGATTGCGAACCTCTGAGAATCGGCGTGCACATCTGGCCGTGGGACGTGGACGCCCCAGGACATGGGAGTCGGGTAAAGTATAAACTATGGGGTGCCACCCCCCAGGAGATGGCGAAATAGACGAGAGGGTGTACGAGAGTGGCAGTGGGTCTCTGCGCAGGGTAGGTCGGCGGTACTAGTACCCGTATCCGCACGTAGGTAATATCCAAGGGGTTGGCCTCTTTCACGTTGCTTGTGCCGAGCATAACGCGCTGTACACGTCGGTCGTGTATACTATTATATTCGCATCCTCTTCTTCTAGCATAGAGGTATACGTGTATTTCTGTGTGCGCGCGCGTGTACAGAAAGAGAGCATCGTCATATCTCGGTAGCTACGAAATGCGCCAAAGGGTTGCTAAAAGCCACCGTTCGCCCTAATAGCTAATGGGCTTTCTCCCATGTCGAGCATTTCGAATATGGCGCACGTGTCTTCGCGAACGTTTCGAAAATTCGTTGGAGAAAGGAGAAAGAAATGAAAGGAGAGAAAAATGATGATACAACTGACGAACCTCGAGCACCGGCGATAATTTCGATCTTAGAGTATACGTTATGACTTGCATTCAATAATTTCGCGGTTTACGCCAGTGCGTGCTCGCTAATGAGTCTTCGTTAAACACGCGAATGAAAATGAGGGAGAGGGAGGGAGGGAGGGAGGGAGGGAGGGAGGGAGGGAGGGAGAGAGAGAGAGAGAGAGAGAGAGAGAGAGAGAGAG